>BMAU01014878.1:952500-1473190 GCA_019973935.1 Trichonephila clavipes
CACTAAAATCACTTAGGAGATATCACTTAAAAGTTCTAGGTAACACTATCTTTTTAACAGTGTACGATTCCCTTCTGGCCAGAATGACATACTACAATACAATTAACATATAAAAATTCAAAATAAATGAGAAATTGACAACTTATTAGATAGATACAAATTACAGAATTATTTTAATTTATAAAAAATTAAAATAAAGAATTTATGTTCATTATATAGGTGGGAGTAATAATAAACTCTTGGGGAATATATATAAAATTTAATCAATTCTACTTAAGGCATCTGCATTGGCATGACTTCTTCCGGGTTTATGAATAACTTCAAAATTAAATGGTTGTAGTGCAAGTGACCAACGCATAAGGCGCGGATTTGTTCCTGCATTAGTTTTCAACCACACTAATGAGTTATGGTCGGTCTGAGTGATAAATTTCTGCTGTCCATCAAGGTAACAATTAAGTTTTTTTACTGCATAAACGATAGCTGCACACTCTTTTTCAGTTCTGCAGTAAAGCTTCTGGGCGTCAGAAAATTTCTTGCTAAGGTACAGGATGGGATGCTTTTTCCCCTATCATTTCTCTGAGCCAGGACTATTCCAATACCCGTGTCAGAGGCGTCAGTTTGAAGAATAAATTGCCTTTTGAAATTCGGGGCATATAGAACAGGGTTAGTCGACAGTTTTTCCTTCAATTGTACAAAGGATTCTTGACATTCCGAAGTCCAGTTAATGTATCCTTTCTTCGATTTCCCTTTTAACTGTTCTGTTAGTGGTGCTGCTAAACTAGAGAGCATTGGGATGTACTGTCGATAATATCCCGCAATTCTCAAAAAGGCTCTAACCTGGGTTTTAGTCCTTGGAACTGGAAAATCTAGTATTGTTTGAACTTTGAATTGAGCTGGAGATCTCTTTCCTAACCCTACGACATGACCAAGATATTTAACGCTATCTTGTGCGAATTTACATTTTGCTGGTTTGATTGTTAACCGAGCATCCCGTATCCGTTCTAGTACTTTATCTATGTGGCTTATATGATCCTTCCAGTTTTCTGAAAAAATAGCCACATCGTCTAGATATGGTAGGGCAAACTTCTCACACCCTTGAAGTAGTTCAGCCATCAATCTGCTGAAATAATAGGGCGCATTTTTTAACCCGAAGGGCATACGTAATGGACGATATGTTCCAAAACTAGTGGTAAATGCTGCTAACCTCTAAGCCTTTGGAGTTAAGGGAATCTGCCAATAACCTTTTGTTAAGTCAAGTAAGGTTATATATTTGGCAGCTGCGACAGTTTCAATTCTATGCTCTATATTTGGTAAGGGATAAAACTGAGTTCTTATTACTTCATTCAGTTTTCTATAATCGATGCAAGGCCTAGGATCTTTTCCAGGGGTCTCAACTAAGAGCATGGGTGAAGCATAATCTGACTCTCCTATTTCTATTACTTGGTACTTCAACATTTTCCTTATTTCTTCTTGCACTAAATCAGTTTGCCGTGCCGACATTCTGTATGGTATCGTCCTAATAGGTATATCATTTATCAGTTCAATGTCATGCTCTACCAAGTGCGTTTTTCCTGGTTCATTGGAAAATATTTTAGAATAACGGCATAGGATTTTTTTAAATTTCTCTATTTGTTGAACATTCAATCGATTTCCTAACTGACTGTGTTTTGTAATTTCCTCGAAGTCAAAAATATTCGGGTTAGAATCGATACAGGGAAAGTTTTCGTCTAATTCGTTCGAATCTTCCTTTGCTCTACTGTTAATCATATTTATAAATTCAGCTCTTTTGTAGTACGGCTTCAACATATTTACATGAAAAACTTGATTTGACTCGGTGTTGTTGTTAAAGCTCACCACATTATTAGTCTCTGAAATTTTTTTCTCTATTTTTCCCGGTCCTTTCCACTGCACAGATAGTTTATTAGTTCGATTCATGTTTAACACTAACACTAAATCTCCTTCTGAAAATTCACGCTTAATAGCATTTTTATCATACCGTGCGTTCTTTTAATCTTCTTTTCTTCCATTTTTTCAATGGCTAATTCCTGACAACTTTTAAGTCGATTTATGAGTTGGAAAACGTATTCCACAACGGGGGTCACCTCTTCTGTAGTCCCCATCCAATTCTCATACAAAAGAGTTATAGGTGTTCTCAAATTTTTCCCATGGACAAATTCAGCGGGAGTAAACCCTGTGCTTTCATGAGTGATGGTTCTTAAAGCGAAAAGTGCAGCTGGCAACTGTTTTTCCCATGTGGGAGAGGATTCAATGCGGATCACTCTTAAGATTCTTTTGAGAGTTCTGTGAAATCTTTCGACGGGATTACTCTGAGGATGATAAACCGAACTTCGAACAACGTTTATTCCAAAGGTTTCAAAAAATACTGATGTTAAAATACTCGTGAATGAAGTTCCCTGGTCCGTTTGAATTTCTTTAGGAAAACCCATTCTACTGAAGATCTGAAACAAAGCCTCCACAACTGTAGTGGACGCTATATCAGGCATTGGCACTGCATCAGGGTACTTCGAGAACATGCACATGACAGTTAATAAATATTTATTCCCTGTAGATGTAGTGGGAAGGGGTCCTACTGCACCAACGTTTAGTTTGGAAAAAGCTTCACTTATTACAGTAACTAATTGCATTGGTGCTTTTTTCCGATCATTTGCCTTACCTGCCCTCTGACAGGGATCACATGTTTTCACAAACTTCTCTATCTCTTTATAGCACTGAGGCCAGTAAAAATATCTTGCAATCCGACTCTTCGTCTTCGTGACACCTAAATGGCCTGATGTACCTTCATGCCCCATTTTCAGAATGGACGATCGAAAATTCTCAGGAATAACCAGTAGTTGTCTTATGTCTCCATTCTTATCTTTTCTGCTTTTGTTCAGAAGTTTTCCTTTGGTTAGTGAATAATCGCTTGCTTCATTATTCATACCCTTTTCTATCTTTTGAATCAAAGGAGCTAATTCTTCACTTTTCTGTTGGGCTTCTATGAACTCATCAGTATTAATATTGATTAAACTCATTGTGTGTGTCCTTTTCTTCCGTAAATAAAGGCAACAGATTTTTAATATCTTCAGCTAAATTTTCTTCTAACTTCATTTCCTCCTTTTCAACCGCTTCACTTGTTCTGTTCTGTTCAGGTTCTTTTTTCCACTGACTGCGAGTTTGAATCGCATTTACTATTTCCCGTCTCGGTAAACTATTATGCTCTAAATCTGATTCAAGGAGCTTAATTGTTCGATTTCCTAAAATATATCTTCCCTGATCCAATTGCTTTCGCACCACAGCTGCCTTGGTGACGACATGTCCCCACTCACAATCAATTTCTACCTCTGCGATAGGTAAACAGGTCATATGCTCATCAAGAATATGTTGGACCCACACATTCTCACATGTAAACATATTTGATGTAATAAATTTCTCACAAATTATATCAATTGAGGCTCCTGTATCTCTAAGGATGGCATCTCAAATCCGTTCACCTTACCTCTAATAGTATATGGGTCGATTGAAGCATTTTCGGAATTACTTTTTAGTCTATTTATGGTTTCAGAGCCATATATTTCTTCAATTTAGGACATTGTGGACGAAAATGATCATAAGATCCGCATTCAAAACACTGGGGGCGTCTTCTTTTTTCAAAATCTTGATGATTGTTACCGTTTTTATGTTCTCTGGTATTCATAGGATTATTCATTGATACATTTTCCCTCGGAATAATCGTTGAGTTATTCCACTTCTTTTTCATCGTGTCCTTGGAATATGACCATGTAACTTTTTTCTGAAATGTTTTCCTCACATCTTCATATTCCTCTATTTTACGAGCGAGATCAACAGGAGAAATAATCCCACTTCCTTCGTCCAAATGATGTTCCTTAAATTCAATTGGAGCCTTTTTCTTTAATTGATCCGTTATCATTAAGTCTTTCAACTGTTTGAAAGTAGTAATACCTAATCCGGCAATCGACCTCTCAAAATAGGTCTGAAGTTCATAATAAAAATCGTCCCACGAGGACTCCGGATTCTTCTGGTGTTTAACAAAAAGCTGACGAAATTTTTGCGGGGCTTAATTTAAATCTTTTTAGAAGTGATGGGAGATCGCCGGTCCCCAGGGATTGCAACTGTAATTTTTATATCTGCCCTGTTGTTGTTTACAAGGAAAGGAATTTCTTGGGTGCGTCTCTTACCCCACCGAAAAGGGTGACGTGTTCCCACGCCTGGAAGAAGGCATTGCACTCATAAATACATCATGATATGGGGTGTTTTTGGGAATTTCCCGCGCTTGGGGGATGTCATTGACCGGGACAGAATATCCTTCCGCTGACTCTAGACCAATCAGAAAAACTGATTGAATGACTGTAAAGAATCCGATCCAGAATACAGGAGCAAACCGCCTTGGAATAAAAGCTAATGCACCCCGAATTGTGGCACTTTTTTTGACTCTCTCGGGGCTCCTTCACACACCGACTTGGTCTGACACGTCCCTTCAAATACCGCAGTAGGGGACTCTCCGGGCACCACCGTCATGACTCCCCTCTCTCCGAAATTATTCAGTTAAGTAATCATGTATATCTTTAGTATTTAACGTAATTTCAATCTTATTGTAAATAAATTAAGTGTTAATTTAAAGAACGGCCTTTTAATTTAGTGTCCTGTTTTATTTGTCTTTAAAAGATCTAATGTTTAAACTTAAGCTATAGTGTGACGCCAACTGAAATTTAGAACCGGGTTTTATTTAAAATGGATCTAACGAAATAAATTAATCAATTTAACTTAAGTTAAACCGGCGTCGCATTATCTGGTGGGGTGACTAGGATGTTAAATTTTTTTTCTTTGTACCATTATTTGAATTTTTTTTTTACATCCTTGATATTGTAAACGTTTCTTAATTTTTTTTTATTTTGGAATTTATGTTTAATTTTGTGTAACACTTGCAGTGATTTTCTTTTAGTTAAATTACTTTACTCTGTATGTGTCGCCTCATGTGACTTGGGTTGCATATCAATTTTATGTTTTTAATTTTTTTTTCTGAAATTTTCAACTGCACTTGTGATTTCTGGAATTCATTTCTCAAATGGAAATTCGAATGTATTGAATGTGGAAGAAATTTTTTTCCCTCTCAAATTTAAATTAAAGGCATTAATCGCTATAGTTATTTTTTTTACAATCGGATTTGCAAAGAAATTTTTTTTTATCTTAATTTCATTCTGTCTCTTGTGCTGGCGTTTGCGGCATGCAGCAAATCGTTTGCGCAAGGAATGGCATGTATTTTTTGTGTGTTGCATTTGTAAACAGTGCGGGTGCATACTGATCACATGCGCATTCATAGTTTGCAATTCTAAATTTAATTACAGTAATTTTTTTTCTCGTAATTTCATTTGTAACCAATGCTCGTAGTGAAGTTTTCTTTTAAAATTCCTTAGGCTACTCAGCATTCTTACAGGTTATAAAATTTTTTTTATCATTTTTTTAATTTGCAAATCTTAATTAATTACGTTAATTTTTTTTAAACTTTCATTTGTAACCAATGCTTGTAGTGAAATTTTTTTAATTTCTTAGGCTATTAAGCATTCTTCGAGGTTATAAATTTTTTTTTCTTCATCTATGCACACCCATCGTTTCAATCTCTAAATTTTTTTTTACTTTTACTTAATTATTTTCATTAAATATTGTTATCAATGCTCTTAGTAAACCATTGAAATTTCTTATGCTTTGAGTATGTGAAGAGTTCTGCTAGTATTTTTTTGAGTGGTCTGGACATTCACTTCACATTAGTCGTGTCAAGATTTCGATGTTAAACGATTATGAGGTGTCTGTTTCTGGGTGCCACGCTTGAATTGTATGTAAATGTTTTCACTAGCGTTTATTTCTTATCAATGTATTCTGTTCAATACTCCTAAGTGTTGTTATTGTGAGTTGCGCAGTTGTTAGATACGCAAATTTTGAATTTTTTTACGTGTTATTTGTCTTAATTTTTTTTATTATTTAGCGGCACACGATTCTTTGTGATTATTCAATTAATTCTATTTGTCATTCTGTGTTTGATGTTTTTGTAAATTGTTTGGGTGATCCATTCAGTGAATTTTTTTTCTCTTCGGACATTAACGTCATTGTCGTTGTTGATAGTTAATTTGTTTTTCCCTCACGGAATTGGGTAGGAACTTCAGGAATTGATTGTATTTTTTTTTACATTCTTATTTTTATTTTATGAGCGGTAAGAGGAGTTGGAGGTTAGTGCTTGGAGTCTTCGACGGTAGTCAAAAAGGGCCAAGTTTTAATTTTTTTCTCTCATAACTGTTGTTTCATTACTAATATGGTTTCCCTGGGAGACAAAGTTTTTTTTATTTTTTGCAGTTTAGCAGATTTCTTTAGAAATATGGAAGCGATGATTGAGCTGTGGACACCATAGAAGAGTATGGACAGAACCCCCACAGGATGCAAACAGCACCGGAATACCAACTACTTTCACAGTGAGATTACGACGCTACAGACAATTTTTTTTTCTCTACCATCAAGACGTGGACAGCTGTTTGTGAACCGGGAGTCTGTGAATTTTTGGACTTTGATATTGACATATTCTCCACGAATTTTCTTTTATTGGATGTACCGACGCTAGGCCAATTTTATATTTACTTACTGAGATTTTTGTTTTTCATTCATTCTAGTTTTGTTAATCTGAAAGAGGGGAGGAGTGATGGGAGGTCACCGGTCCCCAGGCATTGCAACTGTAATTTTTATATCTGCCCTGTTGTTGTTTACAAGGAAAGGAATTTCTTGGGTGCGTCTCTTACCCCACCGAAAAGGGTGACGTGTTCCCACGCCTGGAAGAAGGCATTGCACTCATAAATACATCATGATATGGGGTGTTTTGGGGAATTTCCCGCGCTTGGGGGATGTCATTGACCGGGAGAGGATATCCTTCCGCTGACTCTAGACCAATCAGAAAAACTGATTGAATGACTGTAAAGAATCCGATCCAGAATACAGGAGCAAACCGCCTTGGAATAAAAGCTAATGCACCCCGAATTGTGGCACTTTTTTGACTCTCTCGGGGCTCCTTCACACACCGACTTGGTCTGACACGTCCCTTCAAATACCGCAGTAGGGGACTCTCCGGGCACCACCGTCATGACTCCTCTCTCTCCGAAATTATTCAGTTAAGTAATCATGTATATCTTTAGTATTTAACGTAATTTCAATCTTATTGTAAATAAATTAAGTGTTAATTTAAAGAACGGCCTTTTAATTTAGTGTCCTGTTTTATTTGTCTTTAAAAGATCTAATGTTTAAACTTAAGCTATAGTGTGACGCCAACTGAAATTTAGAACCGGGTTTTATTTAAAATGGATCTAACGAAATAAATTAATCAATTTAACTTAAGTTAAACCGGCGTCGCATTAGAAGCAATGCTTTCACATGATCGTAATCTGATGCAAGTTCTTCGGACTCTCTCGCGATAATATTTACAATATCAGGGGGCAGAACACTAATTAGTTGCGCGGAACCCAATTTTCTTTAGAAATCCTATTCATTTTGGCCTGTCTTTCAAATAAAACCAAAAACAGGCTTATGTCATCTTCCTTTGCCTTAAATTTAGGAAGAAGTTTATGCAGTTCAAAAGTGTTTGAATGGTGTCTCTCGTTAATGTGATCATTCTCGCTTACGCGCGAGGTGTTACCTTCTAATCTTTCTTCAATTCTCACGTTTATCATTTCTCGAAAGAATTCTTCATCGTAATTTGTGCTAGTTACAATTAGGTTTCTAAGGTCTATAATTTTTAGATCATCAATTACTCTTTCCCCTAATTGTTCTGCAATATAACTTAGGTCTGATTTTCGACCTTTTCCTAAGTAAGCCATTTTTAAACAAAAAGTTCTTACAAATAAAAAAATATTTCGAACCTCACAATTAGAATGTGAAATATCACTTATACACTTTTTCTTAAGAAAATAATAATAAATAGTAAAATTCAAAATTGGTAATCATTAAAAATACTTTTAAGCAAATGTATGCCTATACTTAATTATTACTAGCAAAACTCCAATACGTATTTGATAACATAATAATATTTGTAACACACATATACACACTATTTATAGATATAAAAATACTTTTATCAAATTTTATACTAAGATTTTTTCAATGAAAAAAAAACTAATTTTCATAAAAAAACAATAAATTGCAAAATATCAAAAGCCAAGTTTTTTTAAAAAAACCTGCTATTCTTCATACAAAATAGCTTAAAATAAATATTTAATATTAATTTTTTTAAAAAGAATTATTTCTTGTGAAATGCTTATAGATTTTATATGAAACCTTTCTCCAAGTAACTTGCGTAATTTTAACTAAAACACACCAGAAAAGCAATGAATAAAATACACAGTATTACATAATCATGCTATTCGCAAAAAAAAAAGAAAAAAGAAATATATATTTTTAACTAAACAATTTCTCTGCTATTACAGGATGTGACTCATGCAATTTAAAATATATATATATATATATATTTATTCTCCAGTAGACAATTAGTAGCTTCCCTAAATTATATGTTTATAAATAGAGAACCAATTAGAATAACATGAGAACAATTGAATCTCAATACATAGGATATGTAATACAGTTAAGTCACCTAAATTTAGTACTTCAAAACACAAAAAAATTTTTAAAAAAATCACAAGATGTGATTTAAATAATTTGGCCAGATAGAAGGGAAATCGTACCTGAAATATATTTTCGTTGATCCGCACTACGTACTACGGCGCTTCCAAGACCAGGGGTTGATCTTATCTCTTTTTCTTTCCTATTTTAGGAATTCTTTGTAGACGAGACGGTGTTTCTTTTAAGACCGGGATGGTGTAAATACTTTTTCTTAAGACAGGAATTGTCGTTGGCCGGGGTGGCACTCGTTTCAAGACCAGGGCAGTCTTAATACTTTTTCTTATGACAGGAAATGTCATTTTCCGGGTTGGCACTTGTTTTAAGACCAGGGTGGTCTATATACTTCTTCTATGAGCAGAACTTCTTGCGTGCCGGGACGGCTCGTTGATCTCCTCTAAGATGGTGTGAATTTTCTGTCATACTCAATCTTAATTCATCGATTATATCTCTAGCCAAAAATTACATTTGAGTAATTATTCATCTCCGTCGGTGCCTCCATTAAATAGACTGTGACGTATTGGTTACGAAAATTCACAGCCAGGCTAGAGATATAAATAAGTACAATTTATTTACAGAACATTCTAAAAAACAATCTTACATCCAGAGCACGTTTATATCGTCTGACTCTCTTCGAGACCCTCAAAACCGGTCCTCCTCCTGTCCTTTTCAGACGAGTCTATCCGGAACGGGATTCTAGTAAACCCTTCTCCCCCACTTCCTCGGAACATTCGCCACAATGTGTATATATATGTGTATATATATATATGTATATATTTATATGTATATATATATATGTATATATATGTATGTATATAATATATATATATATGTATGTATATATATATATATATATATATATATATAATATAATGTATAAATCTACAGTGTATGTGCTTGTTACCTGCTCTTGTTGTAAATTAAATCCGTTTTGATAATAGAAGTGTCCTTTGGATTTTTTGATTTACATTTTATCAGACAGTTACATTTGGTTTTTCTATAATGAATAAATTTTTTATTAAATCCCTAATTGCATTATTCATATCCTTTACTATGGAGGGTACATGATTCTCTGTGTGTGCGACTTTTATTTCTCCTCATTTTCTGTTTGGAGTGCTCAAAAGGCAGAGATGTTTTTTAAAGTTTAATAAAAATATTCAGAGTAACGAAAGATCAATTCAAAAGGAACACCGTAATTTTCAAGAAAATGGCAACTGTAATATTTTAAACATTATTTGATCATTGCATTATTATATTACACTAGCGGTCCCGACAGACGTTGTCCTGTACACACGTCTTAAATCCGAAACTTTTTTAATATGTTGTAACAATCTGGGCCGTTTGGATAAAAAATTTTATAAAGAAAGTTATTACAATACCTAACATCATCCCATGTACAGTTACCACAATTTGGCCTATCAATTGCGTGTATGTATTTATTATGATCTAAGTTGAATATAAAAGCTAATCGGAATAGAAATTTAAACTTGTTTTGATTAAAGGGTAAAAAAGATAAAACTCGAGCTATTTTTATAAGAGGTATATTTTTTAATGCCCCCTAAAAAAAAAAAAAATCGTAATGCCATTGAATGTACAATATTTTTGGTTAATCCTTGAGGGGGTATACACAAAGAAGTGTGATGGTTTTCCAAACCTCGGACATGTAGCATATAATTGGCCGTGCGAAAAGTAAGGGTTCTCTAAATCTAAGCCACAAATTGTCATTGTTAGACCTTGTGACTTATTAATGGTCATAGTAAATACCAAGTGAAATGGAAATTGCAAACATTTGAATGGGTAGGAGAGTCTGAAAGAATCATTGGGATCCGTGGTTGAAGTACAACTTCACCTTGAAGTTTGCCGCTAAAAATAAGAGTCTCAAGAATATTGCCCATGATTTTTTTATGAAAAATCACGTGCCCTTACATAATTTAGGCGGATATTTAAATAATTGCGGTATCGGACCGAATTGGAATCTAAATCATTCTCGAATCTCAACTTGAAGCCACACAAAAAATATCATCCAAATCGGTCCAGCTGTTTAGGAGGAGTTCAGTCACATACACACGCACAGAAGAGTTATATATATACCGTATCGTGGCGAAATAAATAATCTTTCCGATTCTGTAATTATTTTTTATCTGATTTTGATTGAAAAATTAGATTGCAATTTTAAAAACGGCAAAAATATCGGAAAAAATTCTCCCCTCTTCTTTCTTTTTTTTTCTTGCCGGGCATTAAAAGAATAAACAGCACACAGGGGTAAAACAGTTGTGCGTTTTAAGGTTTTTAGTTAATATCTTTATTAATTAATTGTGTGATATTGGAACGAATTGTGAATCTAAATCATTCTCGAATTCTCTTGAACCCACTCAAAAAATTTCATCAAAATCGGTCCAGCCGCTTAGGAGGAGTTTAGTCACATACACATGCACAGAAGACTTTTATATACACTGCTGACCACCGTAAATGCAACACCCTGAAGGAAGCATGCAAATAACATACATTAGCGGAGATGAGATATGCAAATGATTAGAATTTCGGCGCAGACACACATCACGTGCGCCTGTGGCGCCACCTCAAAGCGCTATTTAAGGCTTGGAGATTTCGACGATTTCAAGTTCGGCAATTGTGTTTTTCTTGTGGTTTTTTTCAAAAAACGATCAGTTATGTCTCGTAGAAAACAGCGATCAGCTTTTCATCAAGTATCCGAGTTAGACAGAGGAAGACCCCTCAGGGGCTTTAGGTGAGTACGGGTGTCACAATCCCGAGGTACCCTAGTGACCCTCCTTATCATTCAATTTATCCTTTCTGTTCCCGTCTAGATCACAGATTTCCCCAAATGTTTGGCGCAGTATAGCCAGATTTGGCTCTTGCGCCATAAAATCTCACATTCACTCACTCACTCGACAGAGGAATAGTGGCCCACCGAGATTGTGGATTATCTTTTAGGGAAATCGGTAGTCGTGTTGGACGAAACCAAACAACTATAATGTGGATATGTGACCCTTGGATGCAGGAGGGTACGTCGGACCGATGTTGCTGATCGCATCCACCTCAGCGTACCATTTCACGTAAGGGCAGGCAAATTGTGCGCATGGCAGTGACGCATCGTTCAGTCATATCACGAACCTTAGCACAGCATATTGAGTCTGTGGATCATTCAGTGCATCATTCAGTGTCTGTGCGTACCCTTTGACGCCATTTACAGGAGAGTGGTCTATCCGCAAGACATCCCATTGCTTGGTCTACATCTGACGCAGAACCACAGACGTCTCCGCCGCCAATGGTGCGATGAAAGAAGGATGTGGGCAGCAGAATGGAATGCCGTTGTCTTTACTGACGAGTCACGCATCTGTCTGCAACACCACGATGGTCGGATTCGAGTCTGGAGACACCGTGGAGAGAGGATGCTGAACAGCTGCGTTATGCACCGCCACACTGGTCCTACACCGGGTATTATGGTATGGGGCGGTATTGGATATCACTCTCGCACTCTTCTTATACTCATTGCCGGTACTTTAAATAGCCAGCGCTACATCTCTGAGGTGTTGGAGCCAGTTGTCCTTCCTTAACTTCAGGGCTTGGTCACAGCCATATTTCAACAGAATAATGCGTGACCACACGTGTCAAGCATTGTCCAAAGGTTCTTCGTCAATCACCAAATTGAACTGCTTCCCTGGCCGGCTCGCTCTCTGGATCTTTCGCCGATAGAAAACATGTGATCCATGGTTGCTCAACGTTTGACCCAGATTACACCTCCAGCTGCCACACCAGATCAACTTTAGCAACGTGTGGAAGCTGTTTGGTCTGCTATATCCCAAGAACACATCCAAAGTCTCTTTGAATCAATGCCGATGCGTGTGGCAGCAGTGATCTCCAACAATGGCGGCGACTGTGGCTACTGATTCTGGCAGGAACCGCACTTTACGGAAGTCTATAAATTTAATCATTTGACACTTGGTCAACATGCTACCTACAAAATAAATTTTGTTGTGCTTTCTCTTGTCTTTCTTGGTGTTGCATTTATGGTGGCCAGCAGTGTATAAAGATAAACATTATTGGATCATTGCATTATTATATTATATACACATTATTATATTTATGTGTCTGTATACATTAAAAACAATGAAAACTATAATAATAATTCATTCTGTTTTAAATTTTCAATCAATAAATCTTTTTTGTTTCCAAATCTGATATAAAGGTACATATTTTTATGTGCGGCCCGTGAAATTATAATGTTTTTCCGAAGTGGCCTGCAAGGTCATTTTGGTTGGATACCCCCATTCTATGCAAACAGCCGCAATGATGAAACAGCGTAATTGATGTATTAGATAATTGTTTAGTAATTTTAATCAGCATTCTCCATTTCCACCTGAGGAAAAAAATGAACTCGTTTATCAAAAAGATGGAGCCAAAGCACTTTTAATGTTTGATGTACGCCAGTGAGAGTGTGAGAGAGAGAGTGTAGGAATTAAATTTATAATATTTTCTTAACTTTTATTTTATAAAAAAATTATAAAAATTATTGAGTTTGCATTAAAAATTTTTATTACATAATATAAGTTTAAATACATCATTATTCCTTTTAATTGGGAGATGGTTTCTCTGAGATGGTTTTGTAATATTCAACTCCATTTCATTTTTTTAGCATTCCTGTACTTGCATATATTCGGATCCATAACTAAATGAAAAAGAAAATGGAATTTTTAAAGAAGTATTTGTGCATTTATATCATGTATAGTAATTTAAAACACTAAGGGGCTGTTTCGGAAGTATAATGAAAACCTTTCGTATTTTATCAAGTAAAAAAAGTATTCATACCTTTTGTGACTCCCCTCTTTAATTCCTCAACTAAAAAAAAAAGAATGAATACATAGGTCTTTTACGTTAAATAAATATTTAAAAAATGGGTACTTACGTAGTGTCGCAACAATGCCAACTTTCGAGATAACTCACCAAATTGGCAACTTCGATTTCACACGAGTCGTTGGTTCTAAATTAGTAATCATGTGATTCGTTTCATATTTCTCCGCTTGCCGCCATACTAAGCCTAAGTGTTCGTTGACATAGTAAGTTCGGATTCCAAAATGTGAATCAGGGATTTACAGAATTCTTACATAATAAAATTAATAATAGTATCATTATACAACCTCTGACAATAAAGTTCGGGGAATAGTCCTGTAACATTAAGGTAGGTGAAATATTTACGAAAGTTACCTTACAGTCCTTCAAAATAATCACCTCTCATAACTATGCAATTCTGACATCTGCTGTACATGTCCAGAAAACTTTGCAAGAAGTTTTCTTTTGGGATGAAGTTCAAAAACCTTGTCACGTTTCGTTGGATGTCAGGAATATCGTAAAATATCTTTCCTTTCAAAGGGAGTTTGATTCTTAGGAATAGGAAGAATTCTGGAGGATTGAAATCTGGCAAGTATGATGGATGTTCAATTTGTACCATCCCCCCTTTTTTTGTCAGGAACTATTTGATGATATTGGCTATGTAAGGGCGAGCATTGTCTGGAACAAAAAAGATGAACCTTGTTGCGTGTATTGCGGTTGTATCCTACATAGACATTTCATGAAAAGGATCAAAATTTCTATGTACCTTGCAGAATTCATCGCCGTTCCCTCAAGTAGAAATTCCTTGTGGATAATGCTTTGACTATCAAAAAAGATGATGAGTATCATTTTGATGCATGATTTATTCAGGAGGGTGCCAGTCTCCTGGTAGGAGGTTGTCAGAAACATTTTCTCCGTCTTTTAGAAGACGGGCGACACGCCATGGACAGTATTTGATCTTCATAAACATGTACCAACACCACATAAATTTCTTTCGGTGCTTTGCCAAGCTGAAAAAAAACTTTAAATTGATCTTTTGTTTGTTCATTTTTCTGATCTCAGTTAAGAACCAACGCACTCTCTAAACAAACACTTTTTAAAATTAGTCTTACAAGGAACACAAACGACGCCCAACTGAACATCAGTGGGGGCAGATGGTCAACACCTGTAGCTACGCATGTACAGCGTTTTGTTTTGCTAGTGTTGCCAGGTCGGCCTTTCTGTCTTCCTTCACTGAACTTTATTTTCAGAGGTTGTATATAACAATTGTTATAATTATATATAATAAAAATTGTTTTTTTTCTTTTATTGATTATTTATTTATAATTTTAATTGTCTCATAATAGTTTTCTTCTACTCGCGTTCCATATTCCCGTCAGCGTATTCCGATTTAAAAATTTGTCAATGTCACCAATATGGTTGCGATAATACGTAAGTATCCAAAAAAGCTTAAGGTTATAACACTAAATTAGATATTTACAGTATCTTCTTTATCGATAAAGAATTAAACATATATATATTTTAAATTTAATTACAAGAAGGCAAAGATACATAATAAATATGTGGCACAAAATTACATAAATTTTAATGTAACTTTTGAAGGAAAGTGTTCCGGCGTTTATGCTACTATAAATCGGTCAGTGTGCAAAAGAATGTTTATGACAAGTAATATTTAAAAAAAAAATTAAGTCAATTCCTACTTAGATCAACAAAGAAAAATTTTATTTTAGCTACTTTTTATTAAATAGTTACAATTAATATAAATATGTATATACATAGGACAGAATCCCAACATTAAGTGGTAATTAATTTCTATTAATTATCATTAAAGTATCGTATTATCATCCAAAACAATCGTGTATATAAAGTTTCAGTTCAACTGAATGCTTTAAAACGAGAGGAAAACAAATCTTTTTAAGTTTTCACCTAAGTCGCAAAAAAATGAAACCAACGTGGCTGTATCTGTAATTCAATAAATAATTATTTATTGAACACAACAAACTGGTCAACAAAAAAATATTTTTTTTGTTTCCAGTTATTTTTTTTTTGTTTCTATCTCAAATTGTCGCGTATTTTTTAAATATGGCAACAATTTTTCTCTAACAGCTTTTGTTTTTGAGTTACACTTAACTACCCTCATTTGCTACTTTTATTTTGATTTGCTTTTTTTATTGGGCACTGAAATATATTTTGTTGCTTTTTTAGGTATGGCTTCGTCAAGAAGATGTTGTGTGCTTAATCCCGATTGTTTTTGCTATATTTGTGTGAATATGTATTTGCAAAATATCAAAAACTTATATCGGACTTCGTAAAAACTGCGTATCATCAATACTTTAAAATAAAATTGTGTAATCAGGACAAGCCGTGGGTTCCTCATATTGTATGCCAGAAACGTGTGGTATGACTACGATTATGGTCCAGTGGAAAAATAGATGATTGCGCCCATGATTTGGCGAGAAGCTCAAAAGCACCATGACGACTGCTACTTCTGCGTTGTGAAAATTAACGGAATTAACCCTGGAAATTGAATTTAGTGGTCATATCGTAACTCATCTTCTGCTCAATGAACTCAATTAAAATCACGAGAGGTACAACCCAGGACATCTAAATCTTCTAATGATCCAAATCCCTGTGATCCCCCTAACGAAATACATCAAGTGAAAATTCTGATTTAGACTACAAATTTAGCCAAGAACCTCTACCATTTAATCAGAAAAAGCTAAGTGACTTAGTAAGAGATCTGAACTTACCGAAAGAAGCTTCTGAAATACACTCAAGAACATTGAAAATAGCGACCCAAGAAGAAAGCATCGGATTGAAATGAAATTTAATACACATATGCCACAGATGAGAGATTCACTTGATCTCAAAAACAAAACAATTAAACGAATACAGGGTGTGCAACGACACAAATACTGGGCAAAATCAATAGCGCGTTGGACCACCTCCAGCTTCAATACATGCCGCCACACGGTCCGGCATTGAGTTGATTAGACACCTTATGTTGTCCTGAGGCAGAGGGGCCCACAAATCTTGAACATCCAACTCTAAATCATGTACAGAGTGACACGATGGCATCTGCCGTTTTAGCTGATCCCACACGTGCTCTACAGAGGACAAATCGGGGGAGCGGACCAGCCATGGAAGAGTCTGAAAATGACGTAGGAAGTCTTGAGCAACTCTTGCTGTATGCGGACAAGCATTATCTTGCTGGAAAATTGCCCCTGGGAGACCATTTAGGAAAGGTCCTACATGGGGTCGAAGAATATCATCAACGTAACGTTGGCCCGTTAAGGTTCCACGCATCACAATTAAAGTGGACCGGCTATCATAGGCTATGGCCCCCCAGACCATTACACCAGCTGTGCGGGCAGTGTTACGTAGAACAGTGTGGGGGGAATTGTACCGCTCACCAGGGTGCCTCCACACCCGTACACGGTTATCATCTGTCCCCAAAACAAACCGGGATTCATCACTTAAACACAACCTTTTGCCAATCTGTCACATTCCACATTGATCTGGCTTGGCACCATTGTAGACGCAGTTGCCGATGTTCCGGTGTTAAAGTGAGTGCACGGAAAGGGTGCTTGGATTTAAGATTTGCTTCATCAAGGTGTCTTGAAATTGTTTGTGGAACAATTGCTACGCCTACGTCTTCTCGTATCGTTGAACGAGTCACTGTGAGGTCCACAAGTGCTTGCCGCACGATCCTTCGATTCCCTCTCCTCGTGGTCTTCCTGGTCGCTCCAGACCCGGTTTTCCGCGCGTGGGTACTTCTCGTGTCCACTGCTCCCAACAGTTTCTAACAGCACACTTCGAACGATCTACCTGGCCAGCAACACGGCGCATCGACCAGCCTGTTGTTATCATCCAGTTGATCAGGACTCTCTCAAACTCGCTTTGCTGTGAGAAATGTCTTCCAGGACGTCTAAGTGCCATGTTTCGCTTACCAAAGTCTTCCTACAATCGGCGGGTAATCGTCACGTTTATGAATCTTCAAATTTGCGCTGGATTATATAGCAGCCTCTTCCTGATTGTAGCGCCACCTCGGCGTGTATGAGCATGCGTATTGACACAAAACTTGGATCAATT
The DNA here is from genome assembly GCA_019973935.1 of Trichonephila clavipes. Classification (NCBI taxonomy): domain Eukaryota; kingdom Metazoa; phylum Arthropoda; class Arachnida; order Araneae; family Nephilidae; genus Trichonephila; species Trichonephila clavipes. The sequence continues at coordinate 970,105 of BMAU01014878.1, forward strand.
GCATATCACATTAAGCTGTACTTATTTGCAAAGTTTCGCGATTTTACTTAGCTTCCTTCTTGGATCACTATTTTCAATGTTCCTGAGTGTATTAGCATCTCGTTATATAAAGAAAAAAATTTGCTTACTCCTGAAACAAACATTACATTTATCGTACTCGAGAAAAAATCTGTTACCGTTTTTTTCTCAAGAAAAGGATTTAGTTTTTTGTAACGATGTTGGTGGTTTGTTGCAACAGATGGGATTAAAAAAGTACCATATAGATAGCAGCAAAAGAAGTTTTAAGTGTGTTTTGCTTAATAACGGTAGAAAGTACGGATCTATACCTATCCCACATTCGTTGACTTTAAAAGAAAAATGCGCAAATATTGCTAAGGTTATGGAAACAATTAAGTATCAAGAACACAAATGGTTCATTTGTGTTGATCTAAAAATGGTTAACTTTCTTTGGGGTCAACAAGGGGGATACACGAAGTTCCCTTGTTTCATGTGTCTCTGGGACAGCCGTGATAAAAAAAAACACCATTGGTCACAAGTCTGGCCAGTACGGGAAGAGCTAAAAGTTGGTACAAAAAGTGTGATAAACACGCCATTAGTTAGCCGAGACCGCATCATACTTCCACCACTTCATGTTAAACTCGGCATAATTAAACAGTTTGTGAAGAGACGCTTGGTTAAAGTGGCGAATGTTTCAATTTTCTTTCACGCAAGTTTCCAGGATTAAGTATAGAAAAATTGAAAGCTGGTATTTTTGATGGGCCACAGATTAGGCAACTCGTGAAAGATTCTAAATTTGTCAAATCAATGACTGAAGTCGAATCCAAAGCTTGCAATTCATTTGTTTTGGTTATGAGTAATTTCCTGGGCAAAAAGAGATCTGACGACCACGTGGAGCTTGTTGAGTCCATGCTATCGAACTTGAAAGAGCTAGAGTGCAACATGAGCATAGAACTCCACTTCCTGCTCTCGCATTTAGACCGATTTCCACAAAATCTGGGTGATTTCAGTGAACAGCAGGGTGAAAGATTCCATCAGGATCTTCGGACAATGGAAGAGAGTTATCAGGGGCGGTGGGACTAACATATGATGGCAGACTACTGCTGGAATTTTCAACGAGATCTACCTAAAGTCGTTCATTCAAGGAAATCTTATAAAAGATTATTTCATTGTATTTAATAGAAATTTTGTTAACATAATGAATTAATTTTCTGTATTTTTTGTCAAAATAATAAAACTGTATATTTCAAAAAGTAAAGCTGTTAGCAATCTCCTAATATATTTTTCATAATGAGGGCGATAGAAATACCTAATAACAGAAATAAAAATAAAGGAAACAAGACTTGTGTTGACCAGTGAATTAGTTTCAGTCAATTAATTATAATTAAATTATCGTATTTTTACCCAAAACAATAGTGCATAAAAAATTACAGCTCAAATGAGCGCTTTAAAATGTGAGAAAAAAACCTTTTCAAGTTTTGACACAGGTCGCCAAAAATGATGCCAATGTAGCTGTATTTGTAATTCTTTGAATAATTAGTTTTAATCAATTAATTTTTATTAATTATAATTAAATTACTGTAATGCCATTCAAAATAATCATGGATATAAAATTTCAGCCCAATGGAGCGCTTTAAAATGTATTTTATTAACGATTGAAAATTCGATCAAGATAAATATATAGATAGTGTGAGCTAATAGTAGGAATTGAAAAAGAAATTAAAGGCCTTTTTATGTATTCCGTGCCCTAGTCAATGTGCAAGACATCCTTGTCGAGCTGAAATATCGTTAAATGCTAAGTAAACTAGAAATATCGAATTAAATGAAAATAAATTATCTTTTAAAAGAAGCCAGAGGAAATGCAATTTACCTTCTGCTAGAGCTTCGTCTTCTTGGTACCGTGAATTATCTCTGTCGTTTTCTATTTCTTCGTAGTAATAATCTTCAGTGAAATCTGAAAAGAATTCGAACCATTTTATTATTTATGTTGTAAGTGAAACTCTCTTAACTAAAGGCTTAGGGAGTAGATGCCCCAGGGAGTGTCCAGAATTGTCCGAGTTCACGTTGAGCTTAAATGGAGACGTGCTAACATGTATTTTCAATCAGAACGTGCTAAAATTGTGAATGTATTGTTACTTCTGTAAAGTATTTTATAGCTACAAAATCTAAATAAAGCTAATAAAATTGGAAAAATTAAAGAAGTTCATCCTAAATAATGTTTCACAAGGAAATATAGCTACCATTCTTAATTTTGCTGAAAAGTTATTTTAAAAACCTGAAAAAAAATCCATATTCTAAGAAAATTGGAATAATCATGGACTTTTTCATAAACTTTAGATGTGGTGGAATTATATAAAATAAAATATTTCAAAAATAAGGAAAGAAATACACACACGCGCGTGGGTGCACGGTAAACATCCCGACCCTAGTTATCTCATATTCGCTTATTAGATGATTATAGGTTACTTTAAAATTAATACAATTTTAATCCTAGTGGTTTGATTCGAAGAAAGTTGAAATAGGGCCAACTTTATTACGTTATTTCTTTTAATGAAAATTAAGGTATAGTTAATTACAAAAGATTTCTAAGATTAGTTTTTTCCCTTATGTTTAAGGCTTTGATTATTTGCTTCTTTTGATTATATTCGGTTTTAATTTAATACTATTACGTGTCCACTGTAAAATAAGAATTGATCACTTTACAAAAATGAATAATATTTAACTGTAGAAAAAACTTTTAGATTTCAAATATAAAATTCTGAAAAAGACTTCATCGAAGACAATTATTACAAGTATAATATTCGATTATACATGAAACTAAATTGAATTGAATGAAAGCTGCTGTGGGTAAAAAAAAAGTCATTTTGAAATCATGTAAAAAAGTTCACATTTCAAAAGATGCAAAAATTGAAGTAAAAAGTGAATTTCAAGGGAAAAAAGCGCAAAAAGCATAAACACATCTAATTTTTACAAAAACCTCGAAATATTGAAAATCTGTGCACAAACATACCACCCAGGAAAAAAATACTGTTTTGAGATAATTGTTGGTCAGATTTTTGAAAAGGTGTTTGAGATTTGCACTGTGAGACAGGAACAAAAATCAGTCAGCAAGAGTTTTTTTTTAAATATACAAGTTTAAAAATATTGAATTGCAATCTTATAAAAAATGCAACCAATCTAAAAATTTTACAACTATACATATAAATATTTTGTGACGTTATGTAACAATACTTCAAACATATTTGTTACATTTATAAAAATATAGCTTATATGTATACCAGTAGTGGGATTCATCAGGTTCTGCAGAACCAATGCCTAATTTTTTTGTTGAGTTCAGCGGACTAATTCTGAAAATAGCTCACAAATAATTAGAAATTCTCTCCAAGGTTGGCTGCTGGATAAATATGAAAATCATAACATTTGATTAGTGAAAGAAGCCAATAGTAAAATTGTCCGAATCCCATCACTGCGTGTTATATTTACTAAATTAGCACAATTATACCTGGAAATTCTATTAAAACCTCAGCTTCTTCCGTTGTGCAGGGTACAGTCGTGGCTAAAATACATGAAATAAAAATAATTGAAAAGTAAAAATAATAATAAAAATAATCTGACTGAAAAAATAAAACTATATAACAAAAAAATCATAAAAATATTAAAAAAGATAATTTATAAAACGAGTTCTGTCAAAAAAGTATCCGACCTTGAATTTTGCCGTCTACATTAGCTAAGTTAAGATGACGTCACTTGTGTACAATAAAAGAAGACAGTTTCGTACGCCTGTTTTTCTTTTTTTTTTCTTTTTTGCATTTAGAATCGCTACTTGCTGGCCAAGTGAGGTGCTGTTGTAAGTTTTTCTCAACTTTTTGATTTCCCTCAAAATTTAACCGATAAGGATTAACTTTTCATCTAGTATCAACCCGATTTTGTTTTTATGCAAATAGATGGCCAATGTATCGTTTGTATTTATAACGTGTACTTTCAGTAAGTAAAAACGCTCGAGCGATCTTGTCTCCGGTATGCTGGTTGTCTTTAGATTTTGTCTTTGCTGGTTTTATAAATAATAAACTTCAACATGAACGACTGAAGCAAAGATAGGCAACAAATTTGGTCAAAAACTTGGGTAATATCAACTTGAATCAAAATTAAAAAGATTCAACAGGCAATCGGAGACGTTACTAAACACAAATGAAGGAATGGCCCAACAGATGCAAAAAAAAAAAAAAAAAAAACTGCACATCATTTTAGAGGGGTACAAACTTCTCGGTGTGTAGATGTTGCTGAGGATGAAAAATCTGGTGAAGGCGAGTCATCTTTCGATGCTTTAGATTGCCGAAGAGATTAGGATCAGTAATGGTTGTGCACAGACATTATCGAGAGATAATTGCGAAATTTAAGTCTAAACTGATAACGGCAGAACAGAAAAGTCTCCGTTTTGAGATTGCACAGGATTTTCTGGATACAACCACACTTATCCCAAATATCTGAGCACCATTATAACTGCAGATAAATTAAAATTCAACATAAAGGTTTACATATTCGACCTGGAAGCAAAAGTAGTACCTCAGAAAGAAAGCATACCAAGTTTTGCTGGCTAAAAAAAAAAAAAATAAATGCATCAGATGCGAAGCATAATCAAGGTGATGTTAACTGTGTTCTTTGATATCCGTTGAATGCTCTATCAACAAATCCTTCGTCAATTCTATGACGCAGTTCGGCTCAAAAGATCAAATCTCTAGACGCCGAAAAACTGGCAGTTGCATCATGACAAAGCTCCAACTTGTCGCTGATTAGAACCTGCTACCTATGGATTCGTAAGCACGTAACATACCACTAGACAAGATTAATCACTTCTGTCCGGAGGATGTTACAAGCTTATTTAGATACCGCCACAGTACTCCACCACCATTAAGTCGGTGCATAGGTGAACGAACGAGATATTTTTTTGTTATGGCGAGCGTGTGTGAGTCGTTGCTGCTGCGTCAGGTGAGTCTGACGACTTTGCTGCGTCAAGTGAGTCTGACGACTTTTGATTGCTCTTTTTGCGGGGAGATCGCGCCATGACAGATCCGAAGATTTGCGTTTTTCTTTTCAGCCAAGGTCACCAATGTCGGAAATTAGAACCCGCGACCTATGGATTCGTAAGTACGTAACATACCACTAGACAAAAGTGATCACTCCTGTCCGGAGGTTTTTACAGGCTTATTTATATACCGCCACAAACTCCTTCATCGTCCTTAATCCAGAGATTCTTGGCAAAAAATGGAACTCTAACCATTTCCAGACTCTGTTCATCAAATATGACTCCTTGCAATTTCTGGTTGCTTCTAGAATCGTAGGTACAATTGAAAGCATCCCGTTTTGAGAATATAGAAAAGATTGTAAAACCCAATGGCGGAGATGAATATCATTGCGAAAAAAGACTTTCAGAAATGTTTTAGGTAGTAATGGGAGGCCAGAATTTCCTATTTTAGAATTCGCCCCTGAGACGGCTTGGAATTTGTTTGCGAGTCCAGGGTCCGGATGTGGTGAAATTCCTTTTGGTGAGGTCCGTCAAAAAGTTCCCGCGTTAAGAAAGTTCACTAAACCCATAAATTGTGAGGTGGTGTAACTCTGCGCTGGCCTCTGGACCAATCAGAGAAAATTACACTGGACAAGACAAAGAGTCCACCCTAGGATTACGGTGTGAAATGTCGCTTAATAAAAACGGGACACACCCCGATTTTTGAGACAGAGAGCCGATCCCAGAGCTGCAGATAATCAAAAAAACTCCGGAGATTCCGGGCATCAACCATGTCATTTCCCCAGCTCCTTTCCTATCTCAAGCTAAGTTAAATTTTGATCTTCTTGTAGTAAAGTAAATTTCCATATACTTGTGCTTAAATTAAATGTAATAATGTTTTAAAACTATACGATCAGTGTTTGATTTAGTGTGAGATGAGTCTTCTAATTTTAGAATTAGTTAACTTAATTTATAGACATGATGCGATGTGAAATTAAGAAACTGGGTTCAAAGATTTAGAAATTAAATAGGTTTGAAATAGCGTCGCATCAGTAGTTGAAAGATCGGTGGGCTAAATGTATGAAGACGCATGCGACATAATTTGATGACGCTTTGGGTCCCACACATTTCTGTTAACTAAGAAAAATATTTTCCTATCCAAAGATCGGATTCTTTTAAGACAGCTCTTGTATATCAATAAATTAATGGACAGTAATGGAATTTTATGTCAAACCTGAATTCAACAACTTTTTTGATCAAGAGAAATAACTTATGAAAAAAAAAAAAAAAAAAAAGCTTCGATTAATTGAATTAACATATTCTTAAGCTACCTTTTAAGTAGTTTTGTTTATTTTACTATCTTATGAGAAATATAGTGCCAAAACTATGATAATCAATCCAACTTTCTGAGATTATTTTTAAAAACTTTGCTTCTGGTCCAATAAAATAAAACAAAAATCATTTGGCTGTTTAAACAGCAAAGTAAAAACGATTTTTATATATATATATATATATATATATATATGACAGGCCCCAGGCCTGCTGGTAAAATAAAGAGGGGCATCATCTTCACAATATTCCTTTATTACGCTTTCATCATATATGATCTAACATGGCGGACCTTTTGCCGCGCAACCGGGCGTTACCAAATACAACATTGCAGCGAGGAGACACCAGCCAAGTCCTTCCTAGTATGCGTTCGCCTTCGTCAGCGCTCGTTGCTCTTTCTTTAACAGGCTTGTTTACTCATAAAACGCGATGGTAAAGAGTTCGCTCTATTTCATTTATTACTTCCCTTAATTTTGAACCTAAACTTTTCAAACCTGACAAATTTCCCCTCCGCTGAAGTCTGGCACAGCCAGATTGGCCATTTCTGACTGGCAAGTCCCCAGGGAAAAAATTATATTTCAATGATATCAAATTCCCCAAATGAAATAAAAATCTAGAAGATATAATAATTGTGTAAAAGAGTGGGCTGGTGAATCCTAACATGTACAAAAAAAATAGCAATAATGAATAACAAAGTATCAAAAATTTGGTATAAAACTTTGTGTTACATAGAATTGTTTTCTGAAAAATATCACACATCTAATACTTCCACTATGACTATAATAATAATGAGGTTAATAAAAAACAACATAAGAAAGATAATTCACATTCAAAAATATAGTAGTACTAAACAACATAACATAAGATCAAGTGAAATTCTCACTAAATGTGCACCAATAGTAAACAATGTTAATAAAGTGATAAATGTTGAAAAGTTACAAGTACTTCAAAATGGTATTGAATGTTGGAATATAATGAGTACATAAATACATAGAAGAATAGGTATAGAGTGAATAACAAGATTTTAGGAATAATGGTAAAGTAAATACATACAAAGAATAGATATAAAAATAAGTAATAGCAAAATGAGTTTAGAGCTCCCAAAAAAAGAAAAGATTACATAACTATAACACAGAAATTTATCAAAATAAACACAACATCAACATTATATCAAAATATCACTAGAAATATAAAATGCAAAGAAAAATAAGGGTATTTCAGATATATCAAGTACAGGTAAAAGTTCAATCAATGTAATGTAATGTTTCACACAGTCCTGTCTTGGAAAAATCATAGTTCAATGTTCATCATCCAATTATTGTTTATCTCACAGTTCTTTTGTTTATTATTAGAATCTCTACTCAATCAACTCATTTCAAAAACATACAACCATACTAAAATCTTCGTAACATCACATACTATATTTTAACTTTCAGAATATACTTATCACAAATAATCACAATAAAATTATTACAACACAATGTATCGTAAAATGACCTCATCACAATGTTTTCATACAGTCCATAATTCAGTTATTTTTTTTTTTTAATAGTCTTCAATAATGTGTTCATTATGAATAAAGATACAATACAAATTCAATTACATTAAATGTTGATTTTCATAATGTAAACAAGTCTTAAATTCAAATTTTAAACACAACTTTTATTATTATTATTTTAATAACAATGCACTTCTTTAAAATTACAATGCACTTCTTCTTCTTCCCCCAATGTTTGAGAAAACAAACTCTATAACAAATATAAATAAGAATTTAGCATAATTGGAAATTGGATTTTGAATGAAATGGTTTTAATCTTGTAGAATGAACAATATCTGTTAATTTTCCTGTATATTGATTTGGTTTATCTATTTCATAAGTAACATTTGAGAGTTTCCTGACAACTTTAAAAGGACCATTATAAGGAGATTGAAGTTTACTTGAATTAGGGTATGAGAAATTTTGATATAAGACTAAATCTCCAACTTTAAATTTTGCATCAACATAATGTCTATCATACCTTTGTTTATTTATCTTATGATGCTTTAATTGTTCTGTTTACTGCAATTTGTCTAGCTTGTTGTATAGGTGGATAGTTTAATTTTACTTGATTAGGTAATGGCGAATCATATGGCAAAGTTCCAAACATTAAATATGCAGGTGGAAAGCCAGTAACATCATGTGGCGAGTTATTGTATTCATATGTAACTTGTTCTAATAATTTTGTCCAAGGAGTTTTTTGTAGTTGAATTAACTTTACATCTTAATTTTGCTACTAATGTCTGATTAACTCTTTCATTCTTTCCATTGCATTGTGGTCTATTTGCTGAAGTTAGTAATTGTCTAATATTATGATGTTTTAAGAATTTCTTAAATTTAGATGAAGTGAATGCAGCATTTCTATTACTTAAAAGTTGTTTTGGGCATTGAATTGAAAAAATTTGTTTTAAGCAATTTGTATAAGTTTCAGAAGTGACACTTTTGGATGGAAATGTCCAAGCATATCTGGTAGCATGATCCAGAACAATATGCAGGTATTTCTTTTTGTGAATTATGATAATTAAATCCTCCCTACAGTGTCTAGTGAGATCATTTCAAATGGTTCTTCTGCTACAGGAACTTCTTGCAATAATCCATACTTTTTTTTGTGTAGACTTTTATTCAATTGACATGTTTCACAACATTTAACAAAATTTGAAATGTCTAATATAATGTCTTTCCAGTAGTAAATTGAGAAATTAATTTTAACATCTTTTACACCTGGGTGACCAAATTGTTCATGTGCAGTTGTAATTAATTTTTCTCTCAAAGATAACGATACTACAATTTTAATTAAATTCTTTTTCTTAACTGTTAATACATAATTAATTTTTATATATTTTGGATCATTAATATTCTCTGAATTTTGGTATTTAATAATTTCATCAGTATTTAAAAAATGACAAATGGGTGATATATAATGGCATACAGGGTTCCTCGACAACATGTCTGCTTCAACATTTAATTTACCTTTTTATATAAACTATCGAATATTCATACATATTACATCTATCTACAAAATTGCATGTCTACCTACACAAGAAAATGAATGTGCGTGTACAACAAAAACATTTTATAATTAAGATAACATAAAACAAAAATCATTTATTTTGATCAAATATTTTTCAATTTGAAAGATAAAAAAAAAAAAAATGTGACAAATATCAAATAAAAAATTTTAATGAAAGTTATATTCTATAACAACCTTATGTTTTCAAATGTTATTCAAAACATATCTACAACATTAATTATCACTTAATATATCGAAAAAAAATTGTAAATATACAGATTTATAAAAAAATATATGTGCATAAGAATTCAAACATCGGAAAAAAAAAATTGATACACACCTGCAAGAATTATACATCATTTCTCATCAAAAATTATTTCTTTCATATTTTGGAATATTTAGATGATTCCAAGTCTTGACTTAGAGACTAATCAATGATAAGTTCAGTATCTTCTAAATCAGAAAAATGTTTATTCATTTCTTCGATAAACTTATCTACTTTTTTTGTCACAGGACGTGTCTTTTCTGTTCACCTTTAAACTTTCTCTTAAGCCCCCCAACGTTTTATCTGGTTAGGAGATGAAAAAGGGGTAAATTTCTCTGGTGATGAAAAGAATTCCTCATCATCATCCCACTCAAATTTTGCTTTTTCCATTGTTCGTCTTTTTTTGATATTCCAAACATTGTTTATCAAAACATTCAAGAAAACTCTTCAAACTACTAAACTTATTACGATCAAATTCAGGAAAAAAGAAAGTTTCCTGATGTGTTGACTGCGTGACTCCTGCCGGAAAGAGTCGTCTTCCATGGTAGTATCGTTTTCAATGCAGTCGCTCGTTCGAAAAAAAAAAATTGTTGAAGTTCATTCCCTTGGTTTCCTCGCGTATTTTGCAGTACTTTAAATCATCCTGTCGACTCTTGACAGGCCCCAGGCCTGCTGGTAAAATAAAGAGGGCATCATCTTCACAATATTCCTTTATTACGCTTTCATCATATATGATCTAACATGGCGGACCCTTTGCCGCGCAACCGGGCGTTACCAAATACAACATTGCAGCGAGGAGACACCAGCCAAGTCCTTCCTATGTTCGCCTTCGTCAGCGCTCGTTGCTCCTTTTAACAGGCTTGTTTACTCATAAATCCTTACGCGATGGTAAAGAGTTCGCTCTATTTTCATTTATTACTTCCTTAATTTTGAACCTAAACTTTTCAAACCTGACATATATATATATATATATATATAATACAAAGTATTAAAACTTAAATGATGACGAGAATCAAGTTCTCAAAAAGTGTCTCAAAACTCCTTTATCTAAACTCATTACTACATTAAATACACTCAGGAACATTGAAAATAGCGACCCAAGAAGAAAGCACCGGATTGAAATGAAATTTAATACACATAATGACACAGATGAGAGATTTACTTGATCTCAAAAACAAGACAATTAAACGAATACCGGGTGTGCAACGACACAAATACTGGGCAAAATCAATAGCGCGTTGGACCACCTCCAGCTTCAATACATGCCGCCACACGGTCCGGCATTGAGTTGATTAGACACCTTATGTTGTCCTGGGGCAGAGGGGTCCACAAATCTTGAACAGCCAACTCTAAATCATGTACAGAGTGACACGATGGCATCTGCCGTTTCAGCTGATCCCACACGTGCTCTACAGAGGACAGATCGGGGGAGCGGACCGGCCATGGAAGAGTCTGAAAATGACGTAGAAAGTCTTGAGCAACCCTTGCTGTATGCGGACGAGCATTATCTTGCTGGAAAATTGCCCCTGGGGGACCATTTAGAAAAGGTCCTACATGGGGTCGAAGAATATCATCAACGTAACGTTGGCCCGTTAAGGTTCCACGCATCACAATTAAAGTGGACCGGCTATCATAGGCTATGGCCCCTTAGAACATTACACCAGCTGTGCGGGCAGTGTGACGTAGAACAGTGTGGGGGGAATTGTACCGCTCACCAGGGCGCCCTCCACACCCGTACACGGTTATCATCTGTCCCCAAAACAAACCGGGATCCATCACTTAAACACAACCTTTTGCCAATCTGTGACATTCCACATTGATCTGGCTTGGCACCATTGTAGACGCAGTTGCCGATGTTCCGGTGTTGAAGGAAGTGCACGGAAAGGGTGCTTGGTTTTAAGATTTGCTTCTGCAAGGTGTCTGGAAATTGTTTGTGGAACAATTGCTACGCCTACGTCTTCTCGTATCGTTGAACGAGTCACTGTGAGGTCCACAAGTGGTTGCCGCACGATCCTTCGATCCCCTCTCCTTGTGGTCTTCCTGGTTGCTCCAGACCCTGTTTTTCGCGCGAGGGTACTTCTCGTGTCCACTGCTCCCAACAATTTCTAACAGCACACTTCGAACGATCCACCTGGCCAACAACACGGCGCATCTCCAGCCTGCTGTTATCATCCAGTTGATCAGGACTCTTTCAAACTCGCTTTACTGTGAGAAATGTCTTCCAGGACGTTTACCTGCCATGTTTCGCTTACCAAAGTCTTCCTACAATCGGCGAGTAATCGTCATGTTTATGAATCTTCGAATTTGCGCTGGCTTATATAACAGCCTCTTCCTGATGGTAGCGCCACCTCGGCGTGTATGAGCGTGCGTATTGTCACAAAACTTGGATCATTTGCATATCACATTAAGCTATACTTATTAGCAAAGTTTCGCGATTGTACTTAGCTTCCTTCTTGGGTCGCTATTTTCAATGTTCCTGAGTGTATTTGTGACTATTATAAATATAAAAAGGTGCTAAATATAGTTATGGACTATATACCTTATATATTATATTATAAATTTAGGCTTTTTGAATACTGTTTAATCCATTAATTACAGTAAACGTTTACGTAAAACGAAAGAATAAAAGTGCCGAAAGACATGAATTACAGTTTGAATTGAACGTGATTATATCGTGTTAAAAGGTGCTTGAAAAGAGTTTGTCAGTTCAGCATTCGAGAGTGAAAACACAGCTGTGGGTGTTGAGAAATAGTGAAGTTCTTGGAAGTGAAGAGACAAAGAATTCATTTGAAAGCGTGAGAGAAAGAGATTTTTCATTTCGCATAATGATGGTGTGAGAAATTTCAAAGCGATTCTGAGATGTTATTCCAAGGGTGAAAAGTTGTTTTTGGAAAGCTTCTGAGTGTCCGTGAGAGAGAGGTGTCAAACTTGTATTAGAAGAAAAGAAAGTTTCTCATTACATTATCACACTTTTTCATTATATTACTTTCACGAATACCCCCCCGTTAAAAAACACTTTGGTTCTAGTTTTAATTTAGAGTGTGAAGTTTTAAATATATCTGAATATTTTTCTACAGTAATCAATATCCGGTCGCATGGAACAATGAAAAAATTTTCACGACTTGTTGAACATTCATAATGATCAGTCTAAAACGGAGAAAACCAAAACAATTTTATTGCTTTCTCATTGTAAATAATAAAAATATTGTTATCACCGTCTGATATGCACAAGAGGCAAAAATGCAAAAGATATAAAGTTCTTTTTACATTTATATTAATTAAGTCTTCCTGTTGGCTTCATTAAAGTCAGCACCCCCTCGAAATTAAATTAGATCTTTCTTTCAACATTGTAGGGTGAGCCAAAAAGTCATGTCCCGATTATAAATATTTATTGTGCTCAAACTATCATAATTAGAACAAATGTTTTTAGGATATACTGAAAGTATTATTATGAATTTCGTTTCAGAACATTTACCTAAGTAAATTTAAATGTGTGTCTGCTTGCTAGCTTGAAAATGTCTAAGTGGTATTCCAATTACCTCTAAGTGTTTTTTAACATGTTTTGCAGCTTATAAGCATGCAACCTAAGTTTTTATGAAGAATTCTAACCAAATTTGCTTGTGATATTGAAATTCACGTGATGCTACTCAAGTTGAGTTAGGGCTTGATTGAAACGATTGCCAAAAGTGCTCAATAGTTAATTCTCTCCAATGGCTAACGTAAAATCCCGCTTCGCGGGTGGCCCAGTATGCCAGCGGCCTAAAACCTGACTGACACCAAGTAACCGTTTGTAAAATCCAGCTTTACACCAAATACTTGACTTTACCACACTTCTAGGAAAGTCCTAAATGCTGTCTAATTCTTTCAACGTTTCATACCTTCACTTTACTGATTTTGTTACAAGAAGTTTGCTTCCATAACAACGTCGAAATTTATACTGAACAAAATGGTTGATAAACTTAATGTGTGATTTCATCATGTGAAAACAAAGTACACATTGAGCTTTTTCTATAATTGACACCATTTCTTTAAAAACCTTTTTTCTTCCAAATGTTTCCCCGAAAAAAACTCAGTAATTCTTTGAGTAATGATACAAAAGTTACAATATTAAATAAAACGCATTGGCGTAGCTAATCCTAAGTGGACCCTATATCAAAACCCTTTCTTTGGGGTCCCTTAACATGTTACGTTTTTTTGCTTACATATTTTAGGACCCCTGAAGTTTAAAGACCCCGTATATTTGATACAGCTGACACGTTAGTTGCTACGACTCTGATAAAGTGATTATTTTGCAATGAATTTTTATATATATACCGGGCAAGACTTTTTGTTCACCCTAAATATCAATATTTGTTTTCCATTACATTTCATTGACCATAAATAAAAGAATATATTGTATCTATTTAATTCCATTTCTGTTCGATTTTCTGAATCCTAATCCAGAAAAGTGAGGATAAGGAAATGAGAAACAGTTGGACACCTCTTGGAATGAGTGCTTCCCAAGCGATCGGACTAAAATCCCATACTTACAGTCCACTTCTTCGATCGACTCAGTTGTGGTAGTTGGAACAGTGCCTGGAGGATAGAAGCTACATCAATTCATAAACCAGAAATGCATTAATAGGCTTAATTAGATAATTCGATGGGCTGAGTGTGGTTATTAAATTCAAAACGACGCTTTTAAAGAGTACTTTGCATATCATACGCATTGGACCTGGAAAAGGTAGTGAATTTTTGTTGACAAAATTACTTTCATTTGGAAATGTTCTGCGAAAATGCCTTTGTTTTTTATATTCAAAATGTATAGTTAAACTTTAAATGTTCGTTGATTTATATCAAAATATTGTTTAAATTCCTATTTTTTGTCTCCCAAGGTTTTGAAAAATTAGGCAATACAGTTCAAAATATTTCAATTTCCATTGAAAAATAGTCGACGAGCCGCAAGTCCTCTCATGAGGTTGGTGGAAGGGGAAGAGAGGTGGGAGACCCTGATCCCCCCTAGAGTTTTCTCCCTCAAAAGTGGAGGGAAACTGAGCTAAATTGTTCTGTCACCTGTATGGTGCTCAAAGCTACGGCTAATGACAGACGTCATTTAGCCCTTTGCCATAATGAATTTCGTGGGTCTTGACGTGACCTTTTGCGGATCAGGTAGCATTAGTAACAACAACAACGAAACGAAAAAAAAATTAAAATTAATAAAATTCTAACTGAAATATAGTTTTTTGCCTTTGTAAATTGAAAAAAGCAAAAAGCTTTGAGGGAAGAATTTGAAACTAATAAAAATTGAATCAATGTGATTCAGCTGAATCTTTTCACATGTGAATCTTCGTATATTTGTGGATCTCAAAGAATATTCAAGGGAGCAAGCCCAAATATTTTCACTTCTATTTTTTCAAATTTTCTGGTCTTTTATTTCTGTATCTCAGTTTTGTTTGTTATATTAAATTGAATAATACATTATATATATATATATATATATATATATATATATATATATATATATATATATATATATATATATATATATATATTACTACTTTGGTACACTGAAACAGTATTTCAATGCTTCGAAAAGTATTTTGTTGATAAAATACCAAATTTCAAAGAGGGAGGGAGATCATGTTCTAACATTCATTGATTTTAAGTCCAGAAAAACTTTAAGAACACCGTGAAATAGTAAAATGACTACGTAGGCTCAGAGCCATCAGAGAGCAACTTTTGCAAACTTGATTCATCATTATCAATGGCCATATTTCAAAACTATGATGTTCTTCGCTAATAGTTTTCGAGTCACTTTAGAAGCGACCTTAGTGAACTAACCAATCTTTTGTCATTATCAATGATTCAACATACAAATGGGGGCACCAGAGATCGCGAATATCATTGATAGGCGAGTCGATGAAAGAAATCTAATCTTACTGCACCCTTTTTGTTATGATGATCTGCTTGGATACAAGCCCCAAAAAAATTTTCAGAAGTGTTGTTCTCGTTCGAATCATAATATTACTTTCTGGAGTAGAACTGTTTTCCAGTTTCAATGACCTACGAAGACATCTATTCAGACATCCAGGACAACGATAGAATGGCTGCTTGTGACTTTCCATAAAGAAGAGATCAGCATGCATGGCCAGAGTTGGCTGAGGAAGTAGCTCGAAGGCAACTTACAGTAAAATGTGTAGTGTCTAGCAGGCAGTTATCTTCTCATTAGAACAACGGTGGTTACTCTAAGTCACAACAGAATGAAAAGACAAAGTGAATGATAATTTTTTGTTATCACGTGGCCTTAGGGTCATTGTCTAATGTTTGGCTTCGGGTCCGCTACAAAACTATGACTGGAAGTCGAAATAGTCATAAAAGTGCCCCACCGGGTGACAATTGACGAGGCCTGTCTGACGCTTAGGAGGATGACGGGAAAAAGGCTTCAAGAAACAATGCTCGCGTGATGGACAAAGTGACCAGATGTTGGACGAGAAGTCTGGCACCAGTGCATTCTAGAAGGACTAGGGAAAGCGATTGTGAGTTCTGCATGAATAGGACGCTAATGAGTCCGAGGTCCATGTGCAGACTTTTGTGGCCCTGCCAATGATAAGGGAGGACGAGGGGCGTGTAGTGGACCCACCCCTTGGGTTTAAAAGGGTGACTTTTTGGTGAGATGGAGGAGCGGAGAGCGGATATCTAAGATCAGAAATCGGATTCAAGTCCAAGATGGATTTTCCTGGAGTGAGAGGGGAGAGAAGAGGATGAATATCAGTGTTGTTGTTGGAGCTAGTGATGTGTAAATAATAGGAACGATTGAACTCCAACGTTAAAGAGAGACTGAACGCACCGGCTTGGTGAAAAGAGACATTTCCATGTTCCATTAATATTAACTATTTTGTTGAAAATATAACGTTTTCTTTTATTTCTACAATTTGCTGTGAATTCATCATCCCGCTACCAGTCCACGATGTTACATCTCCTATCTGACTTGGTATTTGAACCATTGACTTTGCGAACAGAGCCATTGTCAAACATATGATCTCCCACGTTTGCAAACTTTTAAATGCCAAAACGGTGATGAGGGGGCTCGATTAGCTTGGAGCTGCTCTAACTGGGTAAGTATAATCTTTAGAGAAGAGTTCCGTTGTTCTAACTATGCCCTGATGACCAGTGGTGAGCTTTCAGTAAACACATTTGCAGGGAAACGTAAATATCCTGCCCTTATCATCCTCGCCACAAAGTTTGATAACCATGTTTTGGGGACTGGGACTTTTTTCATATAAAAGCCTGGTCCTGTAGCACATTTTATGCAATGAGGTGTAAAAACGCTATTCTATTGGTTGTCCTCAGATCTTTAAACACTTTTGATAATCACTTCATCTGAACATTCTAACCAAATAATAGAAGAGAGTTCGAAAAAAAAAAATTCCAAGGAAATATCTGTCTACTATTCAATGCCAGATTAAATAGTAACTTGCATAAGGACCGGAGTGAACTCTAGTCACTCATACTGACTGTTTCATTGGTTTTGTAGTTGTATCTTTTTATTTTAACTCTGAAATTTTAAT
Source organism: Trichonephila clavipes (assembly GCA_019973935.1). Lineage (NCBI taxonomy): Eukaryota > Metazoa > Arthropoda > Arachnida > Araneae > Nephilidae > Trichonephila > Trichonephila clavipes. Next base: position 987,292 of record BMAU01014878.1, read on the forward strand.
CATTTCTTTTTCAATTCATGCATGTAATAAATACAGTTTGTTCCCGTCTTTAAAAATTACTTTCTGTAGCTTCGTACATAAAAAGTAAGGAGCTCTTCGTCTTCAGGGAGTAAACATTTTCACTTCTGAGGTGCAATAATTTTGGTTTTTTCATGATTCTCAGAGACTAATTACTTCAAATTTAACTGTCTAGATATAAAATTGATCTAAGTTGCCATTCTAATCCTTCAAAAATTGTTGAACTAGCAGAGAGAGAGAAATCTGGGGAATCCCCTTCCCAATATTATACAAACTTTGGATGATTTTCTGTTTAAAATATTGTCTTTCTTCTTCATTTCGAAAACATTAAGCAATAAAAGCGTTCTATTTGCATTTTCTTAATAGTGTTACATAAATATACAAATATTTTTGTTTTAACAAAATTGACAAGAACGAATCACTTATTTTCATAAAAAATACATCCTCAATGCGAATACGTTTAATCCGGGATATTAGATAAACCAAAAAACAATTCTGAGGTATTCTTATATTTTTTGTCAGAAAAATACAACGTTATTGTAAAATATTAATGTGACCCTATAGACATAACGCACTTCCCAAACATCTGATTTGATATTATAATGATATTTTATATCAAACTACTGTTATATTTGAAAATATTTTGTTTTTACTATTATTACTACGTGGCTTTTTCAATAAAAATATAAACGGAATTTTTTACTTGTGATCAGAAGGGTAGTAATTGATACACTATCGAATTCGTTCACATAAGGTAATAATGAATGTATGTTCAGGTCGTTCTTCTGCCGTAATACAAAATAAGTGTATTAATAAAGTGTCTGTAAATAAGTAAAATAAGTGTCTGTTTATTAAAATATAAATAAATGTATTATTATCTGGAACAATCACGGTAAGATTCCGAGTAATGAGAATTATAATTGGCAAAATTCATCTCCCTTCCCCCTCCCTCTCCTTTTCAAATATAATTAATATTTTACATGAAAAATTATTACATCATTATATATTGAAGCAATACATTTAAGGAAGTCACAGAATCAAATCCCAAATTAAAAATATTCAAATACTCTGTAAAATGCAGATGAATTTATATAAGTTGTGAGAGATATTCCTCACATTTTGTTAATCTGTTGGAGTCAACAAAATGCAAGGAATCGGAACTTAAGAAATAAGTTTTACACTTACTCGGAATGGGCATGCTTCCTGTGAGAGAGAAAAAATAAGTCGCATTAAGAAACATTCCATTACACATGAAAATTGGTAAAAATAAGCATAGGTCACATACCATCCAAATTCAGATCTTTCACTGCCACATAAGCCTCGGCGTACGGAATGTAGGCTTTCAGCAGCAGCTAAAAAAAGGGAAAAGTTTAAAAAAATTAAATTAATTTCAAATAATTTATTTTGTATTTTACTGTCGTTTTGAAACTAAATATTCACATATTTTTGCACGCTCATAATTATTATTTATACAAACATATAGAACCCCATCTTTTCATATTTGTATTTAGCATTTGGCAACTACTAGGTATCCCCAAAATAACCAACGATTAGAAAAATAAATTTTATAAGAACGGAAGGGGACAGAAATGTATGATTTGCTGCATTCTGCTTTGGTAATCAGGGAATTTATTCTAATAAAGTTTCAAAATTAGCCGCAAAGTTTGCCAACAGATGGCGCTTCTGGCTGGGAAAAGCTGAAAAATGTTTTTGCCCGTTTCGATAGAAGCGTCCAGTATTTTAGTGTGTTCGAAAGAGTAAACCATTCTCTAAAGCAGGGCCGGGCCGGCTCTATCAGTTTTGCCACCCGTACTAAAATATAAAACCCCGCCCCTCTCTCTCTCCAAAGTAAAAAATTATAATTAAAAAAGAGATTAATGTTTTACATAAATACGCATCTATAAAACTCGAATGATTCAAGCGATTAAAAAGACAGCATAAAAATTATATATATTACTTTAAGTCTTAAAAAATACAAAATAATTCGAAATTAAGAAGAACTGTTGTTATTTGAAACGAGTAAAATGTAAGAGAAGGAATCGCCCATTTCGGCAGGACAGTTTCTTCAAAAAAGTCTACTGATGGTGGGAATCACAAACGTTTATTTTAACTTATCTTAATTATACTTGAGACTAAAATAAAACATCTGGTGTGGCTCGTTATCTACCAAAAACTCTTATTACCCTTGTCCCCTTTTAGATAGCTGACGCCGAACATCATATCGGTGAAAGGAATGCCCGTTGTGACCTCACTCCGGGATGGGGAAAAAGTTACTAATGAAAGGTGTGTAAACATATCCAATTTCATGATTTAACATATACTCCCGCCTCAAACCCGTCAAGTTGCAACAGAAAAGAAAACTGGCTTTAAACATAATGTGTGCAAAATAAGGAAATAAGATACGTTAAATGAAATACCAAATTCTCACCCAATAATATTTCAGACAATATGAAAAAATTTTTGTATGAAAAAAAATTCTCAAATTCGATCCAAATAAAGCCACTAAAATTTACCGCACCGGGCAGGAGTCTGGTTTGTCCGACCCTAGAGCCGTCTCTGACTAAAGACACGCCAGAATGATGATATGTCTAATGAAATGGACAGATAACATCTTTTTATAGTCTTTATCAGACAGAAGGCCCATCTGTCGACCAACATTGCAACTAATTTTGTAACCATTTTTTTCTTCTGGTGGGTTCCAACGAGTAAACCATTTTCGAAACACACGCCTGTATGCAGACGTGTCGGACAAAATGGACATGAAACATTTCTTATAGCTTTCCCAGTCAGTAGCTCTATCTGTTGCTGATTCTGAAACTTGGTGAGAATGAATTCCCTGGTTGTTAAGGCTGTCTTCGGTAAAAGTACGAGAGCTCGAAATAAACGCGAAGCACATTTTCAGACAGAAAAAATGCCTCAATTTCTGTGGAAATTTGCAATATCATAACTCATACCTCTGTTTTAACAATATAGTATTTTTAAAAATTGCAAAATATTCTTTGAATACTTTCTTTTTTGTTATAATACGTTAAGGCATAGCCCATTTAACATTACGGTATAGGAGAAAAAGCGCGAAACACATTTTATACCAGAAAAAATGAATAAACTCGGTTAAAAACGGGAAGTATGATAAAAAATGTTGCTCTCTAAAGGATAGTGAAGCCAGAATAGAATATCATATTAATGTTTCATTTCTTTTATATCTGAAAAAATGTTCCAAATTCTGGTCCTATTCTTTAACTTTAACCGAAGACAGCCTTAAAGCAGTATGCAGTAAATGGTACATTTCTATCACCTTCACTTCCTTTTTAATTGATTTTTCAAACTATCGGCTATTTTGGAGTCACCTGGTATCTGCATGATAATTCATCAACAAATGAAACTAAACTTTTATTAGTAAGAAAAAGAGGAAATCGAAACAAACTTATAAGACAATACTCTTGTGTGTGATAGGCGCATTTAACTGTATTGCTGCTACAACTTAAGGTAAAGAAAAATCTTTGTGTGCTTTAAAAGAAATTTGCTCTGAATTATAAAGTCAACTTTTATCTACGAGTATAGTTTAATGTTTTGTTGCTTTTATTTTAAATTTCAATTCATTCAATTTCATAGAATTTTGGATTTATTTGCCATACATTCATTACTAGCATTTTACTAATTTTAAATTTGTTTTCAACACTGTAAAGAAACCTTGCCAATCAGGCAACTTAAGAAAATTAAACGAAAAGGTCGAGGAAATTGTTTCTTGTTAAATTTTCATTCATGTCATATTCTAAAGTTGACACATTCAGGTGGTTATAAAAAAATTGAAAACAGTAAAAAAAAGCATCATCACACAATCAGAGACAGGTTCACTTTCAGCCTGTAAAATAGTTTAAATACATTTAGGAAGAGAAATCTATAGATCTTGTTTGCTTTTTAAAGAAATATTAAACAATTTCTCGGGAGATATCGGGAAAATTCCCTAGAGAGCCTATCAGTGGATATTAAATGAAGGCTCTGATTTTTATGTATATAAAACTGGCCAATGATATTGAGCTGCAGATACTGGAACGCCAATGCAAATGTGGGATGATGTCTGCATGTCCCCTTTCAAACCTTGAATTTAGCAAATAAAAGGTCTTGACAAAGACGAATGGAAGCGATATCCTCTCGGAAAATGTTATTTCCTGAAATAAACAATATTTGTGTCATAGAATGTATCTTGTAGTCCAAAGCCCCTTGCACTCACTCAGCTTTTTAGCGCGATGACAAAACCTGTAGAAAACCACTAAATCTGTTACCAAATCATTACAAGGCCTCTTCGAGTAACATACTCGGAAGAAGAATATCAGGATGATACGCCTGTGAAGGTGTTCTCCCGAAGTATGCCTGTCTTACTGTGCAAGAAGGAAAAGGTGGCCTATAGCCACGAACTCGTGGCCGGAGTGTTGCGAGTTCAAGTCCTCAAGACCTGCTATGTATAGGGGAACGATGTACGTTAAATATGTCGAGGATCAATGTCTTTCCATTGACATGGTGTGGTACATAGGAAAGAGGAGGGTTTGCCAGATCAAGTGTCGTCGGCAATAGCTCTCGTGTTGCTTTGTGGTGGGACGTTAATGTAATTCTCTCAATATGAACGGATAGTCGCCCATCCGATAGAGTGGTTAGCGACGCTGACTGCTGTGCCGTAGGACCTGGGTTCGAATCCCTGAGAAGACATGGATGTATGGTGCCTTCGCGGCAAGGGGCTACTCTAAATAGCCATCGAGCCACAAGTCCTAACATGAGGTTGGTGGAAGGGGAAGACTGGGCCTTGACCACCCCCAGGTGTCCTCCCTCAAAATTGGGGTGGAAACGAACCAAATCGTACTGTCACCTGTATGGTGCTCAAAGCTACAGCTAACGACAGGCGTCACTTAGCCCTTTACCACGATGAACTTCGAGGACCTCGATCTGGCCTTTGCCGATCAGGTGGCATGAGTAACAACATATGAATGGATATACTTTGCATCCCATTATTTTCTTGTATGCATCGTTCGATCATGCCTAATGATGATGCATCACTTGAAACGGCTTTCAGCATTCCCATTAATTAGAAAAAAACAAATGCTTTCTAAGAATATATCCTCTCTGGAAATCTGTGAGTTCGGACATACTCAATGACATGCCCCAAGTGAGTGAGTGAATTTTAGCGTCGCACTGTTCAGCTACTCGAGGGCTTTGGGCGACGGACCTCGTGATTTTGAACCATGCTCAAGTGACGAGGACGACACATGAGCTGGTACCCCCGCTCTCTACACGACGGGTCTTTAGTGGTACTGGGCTCGAACTCGTGACAAGCCAGCCATGATCCGATACCTTGACCACTAGGCTACCGCGGCCATATGACAAGCCACAAGAGCCATCCACAACTTCATATCTAGTAGCCAAAGGCAGAAGCATGAATGCACTATTTGTACTAGGTAGCTGCACTTGTATATCATTAATATGAAAACCTGAAATCGCGTATATAGCTATTTCTATTATTCTGATAACCATCTGTTAAAATACAGAAATCTTTTGAACTTTGAATTCATATTTCTAAAACAAGCAGAGTTCATACAAGTGGTTGAAGCATTCATTCAAATTATTGTACTATTCGTACAAACTCTAATGAGAATTCGTTAAATAAACTCGACTTACTATGTGTCTGGAACGAGTGGCAGGTAGGATGATCTCCTTCTTGGACCATTCCTTCGGAAAGTCAAATTTGTAGTTTCCCTCTTTGGCAAAAAGTGTGTATTGCCCTGCTTCGTCCTCAGCCTTCAAGTACAGCCTGAGGTAAACAGAGCTGGTGCCGTACAGCTTGTAGTTTAGTTTCAGCACCGAGGGTGAGGGGCGTGGATCCAGCCAGGGGCTCTGCATAATGGCGATGCCGCATTGACCATTGGGGCATCCCGTCAAGTGGACAAAGCTCTGACCGTCTTCTGTGAATAAATGAAAAAGTTTTTCCTAAATTTTCGAATCAATATTTGACAGAAATTCAATTTTTTTTTCATCTTTGCCATTTTGTGTAGGAAAAAAAAAATCGAGCTGCCAGAAAGAAAAAAATTAATAAGATAGAGAACGAGGAAGGTCTATGTTATAAAAGTGGTGAATTTTAAATATCTGGTATTAAGCATAAAATAAGAATCAAAACATTAAATGCCTTTTACAAAGATTGTTTTTTTTGTTTATGTTACTTAAAACCAGATATCTCAAAGTTTTATGAGCTTATTTTCCCCCTATTTTGCACACATGTTATTTCTTTTAGTATAATAAAGGCAATGAATTAAGGATTTAGCTCTAACGTCAATCTTTTTTTTTTAATTTTATTTTTGACAGACGAATACCATGCATTTTATAAAATTTTCTATAACAAGTCATATAAAAATCAATTCTACTATCAATTACTAATTTAAAGGATGAATAGAAAGTATTTTATTAAAGTTTGAAACACTGAATTAGAGATAGCAAGGGCTAAGCAAATTGTGTAGCGTTACACATCATTTATGCGAAAGTGAGGGTGCTGTGGTAACTACATATGTAGCACGTACTGCGGTTATTCTGAATTAGTTGTTGGAAATTGCCAGTATGAGTCAACTGCCTGATTTAGACGTCTTCGATCGCGGACAAATCGTAGGTGCACGACGCATGGGCCATTAAATTTCTGAAATCGTCAGGCAGCTAGGATTTTCAAAGTTGACAGTGTCAAGAGTTTATGAAGAATACGTGGATGGGGGACAAAAACTAGTGATCGGGCAAACTGCAGAGGACAATTAGCCTTGACTGCGTGTGGAGAGAGATGGCTCAGGTGTATTGTACGTAGACAGCGAAGTGAATTGATTGACTGATTGAATATTAACGTCGCGTGAGTGAGTGAGTGAAGATTAACGTCGCACTGTTCAGCTGCACGAGGGCTTTTGGCGACGGACCACGTAATTTTGAACCATGGTCAAGTGACGTGGACGACACCTGAGCTGTCACCCCCTCTTCTAACTACCACGCCATATCAACGGGAGAACGTTTCAACTCTCGATAGATTTAACATGCATCGCTGCCCTACAAGGCGGGTCTTTAGTGATACTGCGCTCGAACTCGTGACAAGGCAAGCCATGGTCCGATACCTATACCACTCGGCTACCGCGGCCACCCAACGAAGTGAAACATTAGGTTAAATTACACCCAGTTGAATGACGATGCTAGTCGTATAGTCAGCAAACAGACTGTGTAACGCTCACTTCACCGTATGGGTTTCGGGAGCTGTTGATCTAAGAGAGTACCATTCCTCAATGCTCGCCATCGGCCTTCACGTCTTGAGAGCACAGAGACTGGAGTGTAGAGGACTGAAAACGAGTAGCATGGCGTAATGAGTCTCGATTCCGGCTACTTAATGATGATGGGAGGCTCATGAAGCCATGGATCCTGCATGCCAGGTTGGCATGGTGACTCAATCATGGTCTGGGGTGTTTTTTCGTGGCACTGTTTGGGATCCTTGGTGCGTGTATCAACCTCCCTCAATGCAATTCGGTACGTAGAGTTGTTGTGTGATCACCTCCACCCGTCCATGCTGTTCTGTTATCCGCACGGTAATGAAGTTTTCCAGAAAGACAACTGTACCTCTTACAAGTTCCGGTTGGCTATTAGCTGATTGGATGAGCATTCCTCAGACTTTTACGTCATAACTTAGTCAACCAGAAGCCCAGACTTAAATCATATTGAGAATCATTTGGATATTTTGGAACAAGGCGCGAAAGACCATCACACTGCATTAACAAGCCTTACTGAATTATGGACAGCTATAGCCCGTATTCGGCAAGTCATTTCCTTGGAATGTTTCCAGAAACTTGAAGGATCTATGCCTGGTCATGTTGCAGCTATTATCAAAGCCAGATGAGGCCCAACTCGTTATTAGGCAGGTATCCCTAATTTAGTGGCTCTTCAGCAAATATATAAATAAGTAAATAAAAAAATATAGGGAGAGATAAAATTAATAGTAGGAATTGAAAAAATATCCTGATTCGTCAGCATTGTTGTAACAATGCAGGTAAATCAGGACCCTTTTTGGCTAGTTTGGCTGAAAAATCGGTTTTCGACGCCAACTTTTGTCATTACTTTTATAGATACATTGTTACAGTAATTGAGACGAATCTAAGCTGGCGTCGAAAACCTGTAATTAATTAAATTAATTTAATTTAATTAATGAATTAATATTTAAAAAAACTGCATTAACATTAAGAGTCATCCACTACTAATTTTAAAAAATTTATTTGACTTGATTGGATGAATAGAAAGTATTTTATTAACCATTGAAAATTTGACATGATATATAAATATATATATATATATATATATATATATATATATATATATCATGATTTTTAAGACAGAATCAGATTAAAGTTAGAAAAGTGAAAAGACGACCTTTATTCTTCATTTGTACATCTGTTCTGACACCGAGAGCAGGAAGAAAAAAGGACGCCATGGTGGTGGTTTCAAGTGGATAACACTTGAAAAACATATGGTAAGTATCGCTGCTTTGAAGAGGTTGCTTGCAAGTTAATGCTGACATATGTTGACTATTAAATCTAACGATCTGGAATTAGACATGTTTATTGGCTAGGCCATATGTTTGGAAGAAATAAATGGGTGATTAGTTTGATACTTGAAGATGGAACTGAGAAAGATGAGTCAAGTGCTAGATAGGGAATTTAATTTTTAATGTAATTTAATTATCCTTACATATATATATATATATATATATATATATATATATATATATATATAAGGATAATTAAATTACATTAAAAATTAAATTCCCTATATATATTATATATATATATATATATATATATATATATATATACAGATAGATATAGATATTTATATATATATATAGATAGATATATATAGATATATATTTATATATATATATATTTATATATATATATAGAGAGAGAGAGAGAGAGAGAGATAGATAGATAGATAGATAGATAGATAGACATAGATATATTTATTTATACATATATATATATATATATATAAAGGGTGTTTTTTTAGAGGTATAGAACTTTAAATTGCAATAAAACAACGATGTATTATTCGATTGACACGAATTTTTTTAATTTGAAAGATAATCTTGTGGCATTACATTTTAAATATGATTTCTGGCATAGGACTGCCACGGCTGGCTCAGAAGTAATCCAATCTGGACGTCCAATTTTCGAAGACTTTTTCCAACATTTGTGGCCGTATATCGGCAATAACACGGTGAATGTTGTCTTCCAAATGATCAAGCGTTTGTGGCTTATCCGCGTAGACCAATGACTTTACATAGCCCCACAGAAAATAGTCTAACGGTGTTAAATCACAAGATCTTGGAGGCCAATTCACAGGTCCAAGACGTGAAATTAGGCGGTCACCAAACGTGCTTTTCAATAAATCGATTGTGGCACGAGCTGTGTGACATGTTGCGCCATCTTGTTGGAACCGCAACTCCTGGATATCATGATTGTTCAATTCAGGAATGAAAAAGTTAGTAATCATGGCTCTATACCGATCACCATTGACTGTAACGTTGTGGCCTTCATCGTTTTTGAAGAAGTACGGACCAATGATTCCACCAGCCCATAAAGCCCACCAAACAGTTAGTTTTTCTGGATGTAACGGTGTTTCGACATACACTTGTGAATTAGCTTCACTCCAAATGCAGCAGTTTTGTTTGTTGACGTAGCCATTCAACTAGAAGTGCGCTTCATCGCTAAACAAAATTCGCTTTTGAAAATCGGGAACAACGGCAATCTCGTTTAGGGCCCATTCGACGAATCTACGCCTTGCTTGATGATCGTTTTGATGAATTGCCAAACCAAACTGAGAATAAATCCCTTGACAGCTGTTAAATCGGTCGCCATCTTGGAAAGTAATGCCAACTTAAACTTTTATACCTGGAAAAAAACACTCTTTATATATATAGATATATATATATAGATATAGATATCTATATAGATATATATAGATATATATCTATCTATCTATCTATCTATCTATCTATCTATCTATCTATATATATATATATATATATATATACATTCAAGTCTCGTTTTATGCGGTAGATACGTTCTACCGAAAAACGCATATAAAAAAATCGCATTAAAAAAGACATTACTTGAATGGAAAAAGTAGGGATACGTTCCTTAGTTTTCTAAAATCGCATAAAACCAAAACAACTTGTTAAAATTAACTTAAAACTGCATAAAAAAATTGCAGAAATGGAAAATTAGGCTGCATGATAAATTACTTCGAATGTCTGAAAGAAATTCATACAAAAGCTAAAAAAAACTTGTATTCAAACCTTAGTTCATTTTATTTTATGGAAAAGTAATACACATAGTTTTACATTTTTAATCATTATCGCTGTCTGATAATGGTTTGCACCGTTTGCGAAGTGATTCCAAATCATCTGTATCATCAGAAGAGACTGTCTCTGCAATAGTTTTTTGTGGTAAAGGCCACGGATTTTCACAAACTTTATTCTCGTTCTCTGTAGTTCTTCCTTTTCTGACAATGTAATCAGTAATTAAACTTTGCGATAAGGATTCTTTTATTTTTATATAGATATCCAGACATGTAGTCCTGCAGCTCACGTTGTAATTTAGAGGCTCTTTCAGAATTGGGGTCATTAATAAGAAAATGATTTTCTAATTTACTGCAAAGTTGAAGACCTTCTCGAATTAATTTTCCAGTGTGTGGAGTTGATTTTTCTTCCTCATCATTATCACCTTCTAGACCTACGACGCCGTCTACAGTTAGATCTAAAGTTAAACCAATTATATCATTGTCACTTAATGCATCATCCACAAGCAATTCATCTGTATCATCGTGGCTGAAGGTATTAAAACCATCTCCTCCAATTTCATGTGCCAAATTAATTATTTCATCTGATAGTGTCGATGTTTGAGTGGTTGTATTGTCTGTCACACATGCTGGCCAACTCTTTTTCCAACAGGCATTTGAAGTTCTAGGTCTTATTTGAGCGGAAGCAGATGCAAAATGAATTAAACAATCAAAAATAGAAAATTGTTTCCACACATCTTTTACTGTTAAGGACTCATTTTCTAGTTTATTCAAGACGAATTTGTACGTTGTCTTAAAATAATATTTTTTAAAAGTTGCAATTATGCCTTGATCTAATGGCTGAATAAGGCTTGTTGTATTGGGCGGAAGAAATACTAGTTGAACATTTGGACGTTCTAATTGTGGATGACTTGCTGCATTGTCAACAACTAATAAAACTTTAAAATCGAGAGATTTTTCCTTCATATAGGCTTCCACTTCTGGTACGAAACAATTATTGAACCATTCTGTAAAAATAGCTGTTGTCATCCAGGCTTTCGGGTTAGCCATCCAATGCAAGGCAGTTGTTTTAAATCTTTAGCTTTAAGGGCGCGTGGTCTAAAAGATTTATTTATTAAGAGAGGCTTTTCAACATCCGATCTCCTGATGCATTGCTACAAAGTAATAAGGTGACTCGATCTTTACTTGCTTTATGTCCACTTGCAGTTTTTTCATCCTTTGCGATGTAAGTACGGTTAGGCAATTTTTTCCAATGAAGTCCTGTTTCATCAACGTTAAATACTTGATCGGCAGAATAGTCCCCATCTTCAATACTTTTCGCTAGCTCCTCTGTATATATTTTTTCTGCTCCTTCATCTGCTGTCGCACTCTCCCCTATTATCTTAATATTATGAAGTGCATTTCTTTTTGAGAACCCGGTTAGCCATCCTTTGGTAGCTGAAAATTCTTTTCCAGCTTGGGAAGTGGAAGTTGATGGTTCTGACTGTTTCATTGACTTATAAAACTGAAGAGCTTTTTCTTGGATTAAATAACCACTTACAGGAATCCTTCTTTCAACTTGTTCCTCAATCCAAATTGCGCGATTGCTCTTTCCGTTCTTTCTAGTATTACATCCCTTGTGTACGATGCAAATTTGGTGCTTAAATTTGTACCAGAAATGACCGATTTTCTTATTGCAGCTTCATTCTTTTTAATTGCTCTGACAGTAGATTCGCCTAAATTAAAATGTTTTCCAATAGCTGTAGATCCTTCTCCTTTTCCTAAGCGATCTAAAATTGCAATTTTCGTTTCCAACGAAATTGACTGTCTTTGATATTTTTTTTTTCTCCATTGCGCCAAATAAAATCTTAGAAAAGAAATTTAAAAAAATTACACTTACGATTTTCTAATGAAAAATAAAACTTTACGACACTCACTTTAAATTTCGAAGTCAAAATTTGCTGCTTATTATATTGCAACTTAAATTTGCCACTTATTAAAGTGAAACTTTTATAAAAATGAACGAGGCACCGCTAAGAGAAAATATAATTTCGAAATAATGATATCGTATCGGTATACTACTGAAATAACGAATGCTAATCTAAGACTGTCGCAGCCGAGCCGTAGACGTAAGCACCAAAAAGATACGGCAATTCTCGGAATACTACGATCTACGTCTCAGTACAAAAAATAATAATAATGACAAAAATCTAGAAATGTTTGGAATACAAACCACAAATATTTGAAATACAAACCGCACAACTTCAAAATGGCATAAAAAGAGACCTGACTGTATATATATATATATATATATATATATATATATAGATAGATAGATAGATAGATACATATATATATATATATACAATCCAATATAAAAAAAAATTTCAATATATAATCATATACATATACATACCATGATTAAATTAATAAGTTAGTAATCGTAAATTAACTGCTCACAGCCATAAAAGTTAATTCAATATTTATTCTTATTTTAAAAGTTACAGATGATAATTATATTACTTAGATTAACACTACAGTTTCTACTTAAACAAAATGTTCAACTTATCGTTAGACTGTGTACTGAAGGGAGAGATGATACAAGGCCAGAAGGGATTCATTGGTCGGCGCTGGAGTCCACTTGGAAGAAAGAGAAATTAGATTTTTAGTTAATGGGTCAGTTTTTTGGTTCTCCCTCTGCTGAAATCGGGGTTGCAGGCCGTTTTTAAAGTCCGCCAAATCACACCCAAATTCATGCGTGGCTTCTCGTGGATTCTTTATCTTGTCCCGCTCCTGCGCTTCTCTATTGGTCCAGAGACCAGCGCAGAGTTACAGCATTCCAAAATCTATGGGTTTAGTGAACTTTTTGGAAGCGCGGGAAATCCTTTGACGCACCCCACAATTTATGGGTCTAGTGACCTCCAGGCGCGGGAACTTTCTGGCACACCCTTGCCGAAGGAATTTCACTATATCTGGTGAGGGGGAACTCAAACGAATTCCAAGAAACTGACTTTGGAATTTAGAGGTCTGCTGAATTCGTTCTGGCCTCCCATCAATACCTAAGATAACTAAAATTAGGAAGAAGGCACATAGTATAAAGACAAACTCCTGGCTTTAGGAACCAGGATTGCAGGTTTAAACAAGTTTTGCGACGCCAACCTTCACCTGTAATTTGTCACACTATGTACCAAGAGGAAAGGAAAGAACTATATATGTAGAATTTAAATATTAAAAAAATCATTAAACTAAATAATATAGGAACATAAACATAACCTACTAATTCGGAGTTAAAACGATGACCAAAAGTGCAGTAACGTGTTCCCGCCAAATAGGGGTGAGAGCAGAACCGCATAAAATTAATTGCGATACGATAATAAGAAATATATATATATATATATATATATATATATATATATATATATATATAAATCATAAAAATAATAATCATATAAAATTAGCGTAAAATATAAAAGAAACTCAAAAAAATATATTAAATTTTTTTTAATAAGCATGTGGCGCCATCTATTTAATAATTGTAGAATAAATTAGATATTGTCTAAATTTAAAAACATTACAAAACATAATAACAGTAAATAATTACAGTAATACAAACTGCATCATAAAAAACCATTATAAATATAATTACAAAGAAAGTTAGCAGGATATCCATGTTCAATACAGTGATTAAAAATTTTTTTAAGATTTAAAAAATATTAGCTTTATCGCTAACTAATACATTATTGCGATAAATAAAGTTAAAAATAATATTTCTATATATAGATATTGATAAATTAGAATTCCAGTAAGGCACTTTGATGATATTAAAATTAAAGGCATCTCTTTTATCATAAATATTACTATGTAGTTTCAAATCCTTAATATACAGTGATACATCTAGGTAATTTGTTTTGATTGGATTATTATTAATTTTAACTAAGTTTAAGTAAGACGGATAAAAATTAATAATGGGATTTAAATTATCATTTTTACCAAAAATAATTAAATCATTAATATATCTAAAAATGTAGTAGTCATTATTAATAACATAATTATCATAAAAATGTAAATAAAGATTAGCCAAACTATTATTAGCTGGGCCCCCTTGTGGGAATCCTTTCTCTTGTTTATATAAAGAACCATTAAAATTGATGTAATTTTCTCTTAAGACAAAATCTATGAGAGTTTTAAATTTGTTAAAATTAATATTAAGGTTATACATACTGTGGTTTTCTAAAATTACTTTAATAATATCATATAAATCAATGGAATTGAATAGATCTTCAAAGTCATAACTATGAACTGAATAAATATTTCTATTATTAAAAAAATCTATAATCTCTTTACTATTTTTAATTATAGCTTTATTACATTGCTGATTAATAAAGTTTTGTATAATATTATGAAGTAATTTGCCTGCAGTATATATGTATAAAGGAGAAAAGCGACTCACTGACTGACTCACTGACTAATCACGATATCTCCGAAACTATTAAACCTACAAACTTGAAATTTGGTAGGTAGGTTCCCTTCATGGTGTAGACGTCAGCTAAGAACGGATTTTGCAAAGTTCGAACCCTAAGGGGCGTTACGGGGGTTTAAGGGGCGTTACAGATAATTATTTCCTTTACTAAACTATTAGATGTTAAGTCGTGGAACGTGGTACACAGATTTCTTTCATAAAGTAGAGATTCCCTACATAATGATTTTTACAAAAATCGACCTCCAAATGGCATTGAGGGCACTTAAGGGGCGTTATACATAATTATTTCCATTTTTAAACTATTAGGCGTACAGTCTTGAAATTTGGTATAAGCGGATTCCTTTCATAGAGTACAGATCCCCTACAGAATGGGTTTTGTGAAAATCGACACCAAGTGGCGTTGTGGAGAATTAAGGGGCGTTATATAGGCAATTAACTCCTTTTTTAAACTATTAGACGTAAAATCTCGAAATTCAGTAAGCTGATTCCATTCATTAAGTAGAGATCCGCTATAAGATAGGTTTTGTGAAAATCGTCCTCAGAGGCGTTGCGGGGGCTTAAGAGGCGTTATAGATAATTATTTCCATTTTTAAACCATTAGACGTTCAGTCTTGAAATTTGATAAGCGGATTCCTTTCATAGAGTACATATCCCCTACAGAATGGGTTTTGTGAAAATCGACACCAAGTGGCGTTGTGGAGAATTAAGGGGCGTTATAGGCAATTAACTCCTTTTTTTTTTTAAACTATTAGACGTAAAATCTCGAAATTCAGTAAGCTGATTCCATTCATTAAGTAGAGATCCGCTATAAGATGGGTTTTGTGAAAATCGTCCTAAGAGGCGTTATAGATAATTATTTCCATTTTTAAACTATTAGACGTTCAGTCTTGAAATTTGATAAGCGGATTCCTTTCATAGAGTACATATCCCCTACAGAATGGGTTTTGTGAAAATCGACACCAAGTGGCGTTGTGGAGAATTAAGGGGCGTTATAGGCAATTAACTCCTTTTTTAAACTATTAGACGTAAAATCTCGAAATTCAGTAAGCTGATTCCATTCATTAAGTAGAGATCCGCTATAAGATGGGTTTTGTGAAAATCGTCCTAAGAGGCGTTATAGATAATTATTTCCATTTTTAAACTATTAGACGTTCAGTCTTGAAATTTGATAAGCGGATTCCTTTCATAGAGTACAGATCCCCTACAGAATGGGTTTTGTGAAAATCGACACCAAGTGGCGTTGTGGAGAATTAAGGGGCGTTATAGGCAATTAACTCCTTTTTTAAACTATTAGACGTAAAATCTCGAAATTCAGTAAGCTGATTCCATTCATTAAGTAGAGATCCGCTATAAGATGGGTTTTGTGAAAATCGTCCTAAGAGGCGTTATAGATAATTATTTCCATTTTTAAACTATTAGACGTTCAGTCTTGAAATTTGATAAGCGGATTCCTTTCATAGAGTACAGATCCGCTACAGAATGGGTTTTGTGAAAATCGACACCAAGTGGCGTTGTGGAGAATTAAGGGGCGTTATAGGCAATTAACTCCTTTTTTAAACTATTAGACGTAAAATCTCGAAATTCAGTAAGCTGATTCCATTCATTAAGTAGAGATCCGCTATAAGATGGGTTTTGTGAAAATCGTCCTAAGAGGCGTTATAGATAATTATTTCCATTTTTAAACTATTAGACGTTCAGTCTTGAAATTTGATAAGCGGATTCCTTTCATAGAGTACAGATCCCCTACAGAATGGGTTTTGTGAAAATCGACACCAAGTGGCGTTGTGGAGAATTAAGGGGCGTTATAGGCAATTAACTCCTTTTTTAAACTATTAGACGTAAAATCTCGAAATTCAGTAAGCTGATTCCATTCATTAAGTAGAGATCCGCTATAAGATGGGTTTTGTGAAAATCGTCCTAAGAGGCGTTGCGGGGCTTAAGAAGCGTTATAGATAATTATTTCCATTTTTAAACTATTAGACGTAAAATCTTGAAATTGAGTAAGCAGATTCCATTCACTGTGTACTGATCTGTCATAAGATGGGTTTTGTGAAAATCGTTTCCTAAGTGGCGTTGCGGGGCCTTAAGGGGCGTTATATGTAATTATTTCCATTTTTAAACTATTAGTCGTACAGTCTTAAAATTTGGTAAGGGAATTCCTTTCATGGTGTAGAGATCCGCTACAAAATAGTTTTGGGGGAAATAGATCCCCAAGGGTGACTGAGGGAGATTCAGGGGCGTAATAGATAAATACTTCCGCTTTTCAAGCAATAGAACCAGCTGTTTGAAAATTAGAAGGTATGTTCCGTTCATCGAATAAAGTTCCTTTTACAAATATTTTTGCGAAAACGGACCCCCAAAGGAGTGGGGTTGCGAGGGATTAAGGCGTGTTATAGAAAAATTCCTGTTTTTGAATTTAACTCATTTACTTGAAATTTGTTGAACACTTTTCTTTATAGTTGAATAGAGTTCCACTAAGAATGGATCTTACGGAAATCAACTTCAGGGGGAAGTGGGGTGAAATATTGGGGCGTATTGATAGACAAAATTCCCGTTTTTGAACTGCTAAGACTATACTAATAAAATTTGGTTCGCATGCTTTTTTTGTTGAATTGGAATCCGCTAAGAATGCTGTCAACGAGGTATTGATGATAAAAATTCCCTTTTTGCTCTGTTAGATTTAGACTTGAAATTTACCACGCATGTTTATTTTAGGTATTAGAGATCCACTGAAAGTTGATTTGGTGGAAATCCACTTGATTATTAGGTTAAGTGAGCGAAACAAATCTTTCTACTTCTATATTTTAGATATAAATAGAAATTAGATATTATAATTTATGGTCTTTTTATATCAAGGGGCGAGAGTGTAACAGTTATAAATCTATAAATATATTTTTCAATACAATCGAATTCTTAATGCTAGATATCAATAATTAATATATATGTAAACAGTATACATATACACTTCAACATCGTGAAATACCGAGGGAAGCGGGTGGGTAACGGCTAGTATATATATATATATATATAGATAGATAGATAGATAGATAGATAGATAGGGAGATAGTGAGCTAATAGTACGAATTGAACAAAATGTGCAATGAGCAATAGGTTTTTGGTGATAGTAAATATATTTTGGATTTTAGTTCATTGCCTTTATAACTGTTTTAAGTATGTTGGGTAAAAAATAATTTAAATATATGGCTTTGATTTCCGTGTAGAGTGTTTTGTGAATTTCAGTATAACTTTCATGAAATTTTACCGAAAATACCTCATTAAATTTAAATTGTCTTATAGTTTCTTGATAGGTGTTTTTCATTAATTTAAACTATAATATAATCCCCTTAACTATTTCGCATAAAATATCCTAGAAATGCTACTATAAGAAATGAGTTTTCTTAACCCAAGTTATTCGGCATAAAAATTAATTTCTTTTTAAAACATTAGCTGTGTATATCACAATAAGTATGACATAGAGAATTCAGCTTTGTTCTTTAGAATGGGCTATTGCTCAAAAGCTTGGAGTGCATCCGAAAATCACTTTCAGTAATGATGATTAGAATTTGTGTAAGATAATTCAAAATGGCCACGGTACCCTAGTGATCATAGTCAAGTACTCTTGACCGGCATTATGGATTCGCAGGTTTAATTTCTGATCACTCTGAAGATTCGCCGTTTAGAAGGGTTAATGTCCATTAAACATATAGGGGTTCAAAAATCATCATATTGGTATGTTGTTGCTGTTGTTACTGATGCCATCTGATCGGCAAATGCCAGATCGAGGCCCACAAAATTCATCATGGCTAAGGTCTAAGTGACGCCTGTTGTTAGTCGTAGCTTTGAGCACCATACAAGTGACAGTACGATTTGGATCGTTTCCACCCCAATTTTGAGGGAGGACACCCGGGGGTGGTCAGGGGCCTCTCACCTCTCTACCCCTTCCACCAACTACACGAGAGGACTTGCGGCTCGACGGCTATTTATAGTACTCCCATGCCGCAAAGGCAATATACATTTACACGCATCCATGTCTTCTCCGGGATTCGAACCCAGTCCCTACGGCACCGCAGTCAGCATCGCTAACCACTCTACCGGTTGGGTGACATGTCGGTATGTTGTGGAAATTTGGAGAGTGAGATGCCAGCTTAGGTATCGTTCTCCTCACTTAAAAAGCGATTCACAAAATCAGGAGATCCGTCGCCTATAGCCCTCGAACTGCTTTAGAGAGCTGCGCTAATAGAAAAAATCAAAATCAATCAAATCAAGATAAGCATATTCCACACTCAACGAATATTTTCAACAGGTATAGGTACAACTAATATAATTTTAAATGTGTTTTAAACATATGCTGCAATTGACAATATGAAGGATCAATACTAATAAAAGAAAGAGTTTGTGTGTTTCGGCTATTCCGGCCAAATTAAGCAATCCGAAGTCTGAAACTTGGCACGTAGAAGCTGTAAGTCATTATGCTATTAACCTAGAAGAGGTTTTTTCGATATTAGCTTTGAATTTTTTAATTCAATTTTTAAGCAATTTTTCAGTTAAATGGAGATATAACGTCATTAGATATGTCACTTTGCGAAAATGAATGTTTCGAGCAGTTTTTTTTGGTGTGGGGGGATTTTAACACATTTTATTGTAAATATGTATATTTATTTATGGTTGTATTTATTCGTTTTTCTTAACTCTTTGTATTGGAATTACGTTTGTTTTCCGAAAAAATCGCCGTAAAAAATGATCTTTCTAAATTTCATTTTTCGGATTGGAAAAGCAAATTCAATAACAGTAGATGTCTTACAATGTGAATCGTTTTGTAATCCACGTATTTTATCCTTTTACGTAATTTTTTTAAAAAAAGAATGTAATTTTAGAGCAATTTTTTTATACTAAATGGTCAATCTATACGCATGGAAGTGGGAAAGATGTACCGTTAAAGTGTACTGATATTCAGGCGATGATTTATTTCTAAGTTTAACTTACATCGGCGCCGACAACTTTCTGTGTGTCGTGATATCCACATCAGATTGTAACCCACCAACGTAGGTGAGTGATACTAAAGCCACATTAAATTAATGCATCTGTGTAATTTTTGTTTAAGATTACTTCTAATATACTTTTGTGGTTTGTAATGATGCACGTTGATTGTGTAATGGATCAACTACCCATCTTTCAAGACCTAAGTTATTAAAGCTACTATTTTTATTGTGTTTACTTTCCACAAAATGTTCTATTTCATTTTATGCTCCTGATAAATCTTAGTTGTACTATGAGGATCAAGAAAGCCTGATTACATTCTTGGAACCTTTTCACTGTATCTGAAAAATTTTTGCTTCCCCCTATGTTGTTTATTAATTTTATGTTATTTTTATAGAGTCAACAACGCAAAAAGATCTGTATTTATTTTGGTACTAAACAGTTGTAAGGACCTTCAGTTTGCGCGGTTTTGCTTTTTCTTATTCTCGATTTCTTCCAGTTGAACCGGAATGAAAATAATTACGGGTCGAAGGCCTGGTTCTAAATATAATAACAAATGGGCGAGTGTTTATTAATGTCACAATATAAATGTACACGAGGCTTACTGGCGACGGACCTCCAAGTTTTGAATCTCGGTGGTTAACTAATGAATACGATACCTGTGCTACATACACCTCTCCAAATTACCTCACCACGCCAACGCAAGCCTGGGCAGATTTAGCATGCGTCAGCCACATCTACACGGCGAGTTTTCAGTGGTACTAGAACGCGAACTCATAACAGGCTGATCTCGAGTTCGTGACCATAATTACGATCATTCACGGCCACTTAAAGACGCGAGAAGTGTCTGGAAAGACTTAAGTTCCCTCAAGGATAAGATATATGTGATAACCGATCACCTGCTATCAAACCAATATCATTTATGTGCACTTTTTGGATATTTCGACTATTATGACAAGTTTACTAACGAGTTTTCATATAAAAAGACTATTATGTTACTCTAAACATTATACAGGGAACTGGTCGCTAAAAAATATACTATGAGTATCAGCTAGAATACTGTCTAATAAAAATATCTGTCTCACAGATATGAAAGTTATACTTTTTGCACATAACAGATATTGGTTTGACAACGACGATATTACACACTTTAGAAATTACTTGAAGATTAAGATAGATTTCAATCAAAAAACAAAGTTTCAAATTATGTTCACGTTAACAATTCGAAATATTGAAGATTATTTATTTAGAAAGCTGTTACCTAATAGAAAATTCAACAATGTTTGAAAATTCTATTTAATGAAATTTTGAAAACATTTTTGAGAGAGTTGTTTTTAGTTTAAAGGAATGACTTTACTCCTTCAAATAGTTTAACGGTTCTATAGTTTCACTATTTTCAGTTTTATATCGCTCAATTAATTAAGAAAGATATTATTTCAATAAATTATAAATTAAATTTTACAAATTTAAGTTTCAACCTTATACATACTGATAAAAGATCCGAAACCAAATTGTAGGAGCATACAATCTGTTAGAACCAAATTTCCACATAATCGCTTTCGTGAAAATAAGTAAGTTTACTCGGAAAACGTTGTTAGTCCTTTATCTACCGCATTATGATTTACTGCATTTTTTTCACGCAATTTTTTTTTAATCTCTACATTTAAAACTAAAGGATATATATAAACAAAATTCTCAACTTTGAGGAATTTAATCCGTTAGAGCTAATTAATTAATTAAACATATACAACTGTAAAATTAATTATGTACACTGTTCACTTAAAATAAACTGTCAACTCTTTTTCTAACGTCTTGATTAACATACAAAAAAGAGACACATTTTGACATTAATTATCATCATGATTGACATCAAAAATGTCAATCTTCGCAATTCGCTAAAAACGCCTTCAGCTGAAAACGCAATTTCTGCTTTAAAACTATTCGCCTTCCCCGCTAAAATACTTATCCTAGAACCCTTGCTGCCATATATCTGGAAGAGTAGATTTAAAAAAATATTCCTGCTAAGTATCGTCAGAGTATTCGTAAAAATGGTTATTCTATGTAATTTTAAAGCGAGTGGTACTTATAAGTACTGTCGATAGATAAAGGGTTAAGAACCACTAAAAGGAAATTAACAGTCTGAATATTTGTTTTGTTTTAAAAACTCACCAATCAAATACTCAGGTCGATTCATCAGAAGCTTTTAATAATATATTAACTAAATCTTTGAAGCTAAAGGCTGTAGTAAAATTCGATCGCCAAATATATTTGTATATTTTAAATGGAGTGTAATAATTTATGTATGGCATATGTTCAAACACATCAGCACCTCTGTATCCATGGAGATTGGGAAAACTTTACAACAAATATCGGAAATAGTGAGAAAAAAATCGGACCATTTACTTTAATGTGTTTTTAAAGATTTTATCCTTCATTTTGTATTTCAACAGGTCAATCCCCCTTCCTTTGTAAATTATTTGAAATTTAATAAAGCACAAATCCTTTTTTTTTTTCAAAATCAATTCAATACCTTATGATGTAACTGTTTCTCAAACATTTTCAAATGATTCTAATTTTTAGTTTAATCCGTTTATTGCATGTTATTTCGATATGACAGAATAACACATCAGCAGAATAATATTTTTCTATACTATATACACCAGTGATTCCCAAAGTGGTCTATATAGACCCCCAGGGGTCTATGACGACCTACAAGGGGTCCACGTCAACGAAAAAATAATTTGGGGGTCCATGAGGTGTAAATGGGGTGTACTCGATAGTGGTCTCATTAAACCAGATCGTGACTAATATTAAAAGGTAATTTAATCAAGTGGAAACCAGATTATCCTATTTAACAGATTTATTTACTAAATTTAAAGAGGTTAATTTGCAGTTACAAGGCTATAGCATAAATTTTATTAAAACAAGGACCAAATTTCAGCCTTTCTTGTCCCAGAATTAAGCTAAAGGAGTATAATTTCGGACGTCACCAACATTTAAATTCCCCTTTTTTTAGGTTTTGAAAATACATTTGAGAATGTTTTGGCAATCGTAATACCACAGTAGGCAATGAATTCATATGGTCTCTTAAAAAATTGTCATTACAAGAGTTAGGCACTAACGAAGAGCTTAAAGTAAAGTTTAGAAATGGATGTCAACAATTTTGGCTTGAAAGAGATATACATGCTATTTATTCCATATTATGGAATATCTTGAGAAAGTTTTTAATGGTTTTTCCGATTGAGAAGGAATTTCATTACTCTTGCCAATCTCTAAAACAAAAAAGAAAAGACTGAACACTACTAACCGAGAAGAATTTAGGTCTGGCTAACTGGCTAAAATTGATGCCGAATGTTAAAAATTTGTTATTGCATCTTCAGATTCATCCCTCCCACTAAAAACATTTGTTTGATGCTCAGTTATTTTAGATAACAGTTATTTTATGCATTAGTTAAATTTTAATTTAATTAACATGTGTTTTCTTATGTTTTAAGCATTATACTTCACTACAGTTAAAATTTTTAATCTTTTAAAGTAAATAGCTATATATACCTGCTGTCGAAAACACATTTAAGTTGATAAATTTGGAAAAATTTAAAATTAGGTAAGTAGGGGGTCTACTTCAAACTGAAAAACCTGTCAAGGGGTCTATGAGGCAAAAAATTTGGGAACCTCTGATCTACACTATTAAAAATTCTGGAATAAACAAATATATGCATGTTCGTATCATTGGCGTAGCTAGTCCTGAGTGGGCCTTGTATCATAATCCTTTTTTTTGGGGGCTCTTTTGGGAAATAGGGACTCTGTTAAAAGGGCATTGATAATAGACTATAACAAAAAAATGACGCACCAAGAACGAGTTGTTCGATTGAGACAAAAATTTATGGGTAGAAAGATTAAGTACAGAATAAAAAATGATTTAAATTTCAGAAAAATTGAATGAATTTTTTTCAGAGTTACATAGTTACAAAGTAACCAGCTCAATAAGGAGTTGACCCACCTGTTGGCGCATGCGCGCCAACGTCATGCGCACAAATGCAAATATTCTTCCTTGCCGCGCTGTGCCGGCAGTTGAGGACTTTCTGTGGAACGAGATAGACGAGAAAATTTCTCTTTAATACTCAGACGTGAACTTTAATATAGGACTAATACTCGAAGCTCACAATAAAAATTACTTAAAATTTGCTGCGCTTGTAAATAGCATATATATGTTGTGTGATATATGTTGTGTGGTTGAATAAAAAAAGTAAAAAAAAGAAATAAGCGTGGCTGGTCCGTCGATGAAACAAAAACAACAAACTAAAAATAAACAATCTGGTTCCGCTCGTGCCAGGAGCGATCAGCGACCTATGGATATACAAAACAGATTAAAAAGTACCTTGGAAGGTAAAATTAACAGAATTGAAACGTTCATTGAAAGTGCCAACGAAGAAACCGATTCGGTTGAAATAAAAGTAAAGCTAAGAAGTCTGATTTAATTGAAAAAAAACGTGGAGGAACTTCGCAACAACTATTACGCCATTCCGAATGTGAAAGATGCAGAGTTAACCGCCGTAGACGAAGATCTCCATCTTCTTGAAGTCCGCCTTGAGTCTTTAGAGGTGTATAAGAATTGAAACTATTCTTAATTCCTCTAAGAAATCAAGTTCTGGGGCAGTAATAAAAACAAATGATACTTTCGAAATAAAAACTAAAATACCTCCTTTAGTTTTACCCAAGTTCTCGGGAAAATACGAAGAATTTAGTTCATTTAAAATCCAATTTGACGATCTGATTACAAATAACATACTGCTGAGTGAATATTAGAAGCTATACTACCTCAGATCTTGTTTAACTCATGAAGTTAATTATTTATGCAGTAATTTTGATAATTTTAATTCCTTATATGAATTTTTAGAAAATAGATACGGAAATGAATGATTAATAATCAATATTTATATTCAAAATATTTTGAAGCTGGAAAAAATACAAAATGAAAATTTCACAGAAATTAGAAATATGATTGATTGCGTTCAAAAAAATTTACGAGCATTAAAAGTACTTAAATATGAGCAAAATAAATTATCCGATGTTTTACTTATTAATATTTTAGTTGAGAAACTTGATAGAGAATCGAGAAGAAATTTTCAATTATCACTTAAATCCAAAACCGTCCCTACATTTCAAGAGTTTATTGAATTCTTAGAACAACGGGAGTCCGTTTTATTGTCTGTGTCTGCTGATAGAAATGCTAAAGTGAACCCAAATAAAATGTATGCCAACAATTCTAAGCCAAAAGCTTTCATAGTAAACGTAAATAAAAACAAAAATTGTATAGTGTGTATAAGTCACAGCATCCAATATATAAATGTCCTACTTTTTTAAAATTCAGTATTGACGAAAGACTAAAATTCATTCGCAAACACAAACTTTGTAATTTGTGTTTAAAATCTAACCATATATATTCAAATTAATTGCCTTTCCAAATATCGATGCAAATGCGGTGATTCACACAGTTATTTGATTTGTACTCGAAATTCTAATAAATCGAAAATAAAAAATCCTTTAGGTAACGGAAATGAAAAAGAATATTGCGAAACAGTTAACAAGAATTCTAATCCGGCATCGGTGTTGAGTAGGGTTGCCAGATGTGTTTGAGAAAAAAACCGGACAACTTTTCAATTTTTTTATTATCTCATAAATATTGCTGAAAATGACAAAGAAGCTTACAATCTACTTCTTTGTATATTTGGCATTTGATGACACTGCTTTTAACAAAGGTTTATTGGTCGAAATGGCATCTTTGAATTCATTGCAACTAGAGCTTATATTGAAAAAAATGCACAATTAACTTTTTACTGTATTTACAGCGAAACTATTTCTTTCGTCAGTCCATACGTTTCCCATGACGCTGAAGATACGTTCCACAAAAGTGTTGGATACAGGAACACTGCACACAAACTGCACAATTTTCAGCAGATTCGGTGCTTCTTCTTTTTGGAAAAATTTGTACCACATTTCAATTCAGTTACCTTCGAGTTTGAGTGAAGAAAAAACACTCTGAAGTGCAGCCAGTTCATCGTAAATCTGTTCAGGGGGAGTTTGCTGCTTCCATGGAGATATTGACCATAGTTCGAGCAGTTGATCCAGCGTGGGCAATCTTCCGCATTCGAGATTCAAACAACTGAACGTTTTATAATTTTGGTTTTCAAATGGATACCACTTCTCTATGTAAGCTAGAGCTCGGTGATACGCATTTGTAGCGTTTTTAGTAAATTTTTCAACTTCATGGTCTGGAAGATGGCCTTTTTTTAATGCCACATGGGCTTTAATTCCGAAATATTTGTCATTTATTTTCTTTGAAATTGTGTCGTGAAATTTCACCATTATGTTATGTAGATTAAATGCTGCTGTGGTATGTTTCTCTACCAACAGAATAATTTCTTGAAAAGAAGCCATAAATTTATGAGTGAAATACAAATATAGTTCATTATAAGTAGGATTAGCTTCACCTGAAATTTCGTTTTCTTAGTCTGATAAGATAGCCCAGAGAGCCGTAGGGCAATTATCAGAACCTCGTTCTATGAAGTACCTTTTCAATGGCCCCCATGATGAAAGCATCCTATCAAGAGCTTTAAATAAACTAAGCCACCTTGTAGGAACGTGACGAATGACTTCTCTGTATTCGCTTTCGAAAAAATCAAAGCACTCCTTCAAATCTTCTCTTTCGCGGAACAAGAGAACTCTGCAAATACTTTCATCACTATATTTTCGACATCAACAGGCATTACTTTTAATGCATTTTTAGCGCAGTTATGAAATATGTGGTCATTACAGTGAGCAGCAATTATTAATTCAGACTTCAATTTTTGAAAAACGGAATTATTGACTCCAAAATTAACAGACGCGTTGTCCGCTCCATATGCTGTTACTCTGCTCCATGGGAGTCGTGATTTATCCATGACTTCACATAAACGTTCCTTAATAGATTCTGAATCTTCAAATGAGTCTTCGTAAAAATCCAATATTTTATGGCAGATGCCGCTTTTTGGTGAGAAATATTGAAGAGCAACTGGAAAAAACTTTCTATTATCTTTATTTGATGCATCAGTCGCTACCGAAAAGGGAACATTATTCTTTAAATCTTCCTGCACAAGTTCCATTGAATATTTAAACAAAACTTGGTTTACCAAAGCTGTACATTTAGTGCGTCCTCCTGTCATTTGCTTTACGATATCTGAATCGTTTATCACTTGTTTTAATACTTTCAAGGAGCAATCTTGAGCCAACATAAAAAATGTGGTGCTTGATACTATGGTAAACCTCAGTTAATTCAGCAATACCAACTTTTTCACTTTGGGCGCTGCCTTTTGGTGTAAAAAAAGACTTCATTCGGTGAGACATGGCTGCAGCACTTTCACACTCTTTGTGCTTCTTTGCCTCAGCGTGGTGGGTAACTGCTTTTAAGCCGTCATAAGCTACAGTGAATGAATTTTTGCACAATTTGCAATAGCCTTTTGTGTTGTCTTCATCGCATTTATTTAACCAAACAAAACGCGATTCCCAATCAACATTATAATGACAAACTCTTCTTGCTTTCTTCCCTTGCTATTAGATGCTTCCTTGTCTTCCATTTTGGCACACACATACACGACCACGACAGCGACACAAATAATAGGAATCGAATATACCCACAAGAACAATTATGGACTGACATCGACTCCGCGCTACCGGCCCCTTCCCCCTCCCCCGTCGGAGCTTGGAGGGGAAGAGTGGAAGAGGAAAGTCGAGAGTCCGAATCGAATCCGAAGGTGGCTCTGGCTGCGCAAGCCTATCCACATGCACACGCGTGTCCAAACCATGTAGATATACACCTAGGTACCTACAATCCTACTCGTTGTGTTGGTTGTCTGCCCAAAGCACCAGATATTACGTAAAATGTATTTAAAACCGGACATTCTTTTGTCCGGTTTACCCAGATTCTCTTGACCGGACTAACATGAAGAAAACTGGACTGTCCGGTCGAAAACCGGACATCTGGCAACCCTAGTGTTGAGTAATAACACATGGCCCGATCAAATAAATAAAAAAAAATGTTCTGTTTTCAACAGCAGAAATATATGTTCGCCGAGCAAATAATCAAAAAATAAAATTAAGAGCTATACTAGATTCCGCGAGCAATATTTGTATACTTACAGAAAGAATGAGTAATTGCTTAGGAATAAAAAAGGAAAAAATAAAGACACCAGTATCCGGTTTAAATGGATTATCACAGAACATAAAATGGAAATTAAAAACAATTATTTCAAACGATGATAGCAGTTTTGCTGAGAACCAGTAGATTTCTTGATTGTAGACAAAATAACTGAATTTACACCCTCCTCAAGCTTAGATATTTCCAATGTGGAAATTCCAAAGTTTTTGACGTTAGCTGACAAATCATTTTATGAAGCAAACGAAGTTCACGCTTTGATTAGCGCTGATATATTTTTTTAAAGTTTTAAAACAGAATACGTATAAAATAAATGAAGAGTGGTTTTTCAAAGAAAGCGAATTTGGGTGGATTGCGTGTGGTAAACTTGAAGAAAGACAAATTAATAAACAAGGACAGTGTTTTTTAGTAAACAATGACTCTATTCAAGATACTTTAAAATTATTTTTTGATTTAGAGGGTTTGGGGATACAAGATGATCAGTTCTTCATGAAAGGGATCAAGCTATAGAAATTTTTAAAGAAACTGTTGAATTCGAAAAAGGCCGTTATATCGTGCAATTTCCCTTTAGAAAATCCTATAATGAATTGTCCGATAATTATCCCCTAGCTAAACAACGTTTCCAAAATTTATGGAGAAGATTTGGTCATGATTCGGAATTATATCAGCAATACCGTGAAATCATTCGCGATTACACAGAACAGGGTATTATAGAAGAAGTTAAAACCGAAATTACAGATAACAAATTAAAAAGACCTGTATATTATTTACCTCATCAGGCCATAAGAAAAGATGATCGCTTAACATCAAAAACAAGAATTGTATTTGACGCTGGAAGTCATCAAAATAATGAACTCTCATCAAATGATTGTTTTTGGCCAGGAATTAATTTAAATCCCAATATCTTAAACATATTAATTAATTTTAGATTGAATGCAATAGCCTTTTGTTCTGATATTATACAAGCTTTCTTACAAATTTGTCTTGCTGACGAACACAAAGATGCCGTTCGATTTCTCTGGAGTGATGACGAGCCGTGTGTTCATAAAAGGCCTAAACTACAGGTATACCGTTTTAATCGAGTAAATTTTGGTGTTAGTTCAAGTCCATTTCTTCTGGCAGCCACGATTAGGCATCATATTGAGAAATATAAACATGAATTCCCTGACACTGTAGAACTTTTAGATAGAAATTTCTACGTTGATGATCTTATTTCAGGTGGTAACGAATTTGAAGAAGCTCTTCAAACTTCACGAAGAGCAAAAAATATTATGGAGGCTGCTGGAATGGATCTCAGAAAATGGATTAGTAATGATACTAATTTAATGGAGCAATGGAAGAAACAAAATTTTAATGTACATCCTGTAAATGAAACTGTAAGTTTAGGAGCAAATGGAACAAAGGTCCTAGGACTATCATGGAACACTAATGAAGATTACTTGACTACAGATACTAAAGTCTATTGGAATTTGTTTCCTTAGATAAAAATACGAAACGCTTCATACTGCAAGCAGTTGGAAAGATCTTTGACCCATTAGGGTTAATTTCTCCTTTCACCGTTAGAATGAAATGCCTCCTTCAAGATCTCTGGAAAGAAGAAATTCAATGGGACGACCCTTTGCCAACACATATTGAAAAGGAGTGGAAAAAATGGTGTGAGGAGCTACCTCACTTACGAAATCTAAAAATACCTCAACTCGTTCTAGATTCTACTTTGCTGGAAGATGATGTAGAGTTGCATAGCTTTTGCGACGCCAGCAAAAAGGCATATGGCGCAGCCATATATTTGAGAACAAAGTCAAGGAATGGAATTTCCGTTAAACTTGTGACTTCAAAAAGCCGTGTAGCACCATTAAACTGTGTAACCCTGCCCAGACTAGAATTACTTGGAGCACTAGTCGCTGCTCGTCTGGCATCTAAGGTGAAAAAGATCTTGAATCTTAAAAGATCCTGTTTACAATATCACTGGACTGATTTCAAAATAGTTCTGTTTTGGATAAAGGGTAACAAGACCCAATGGAAGCAATTTGTTGTTAACCGAGTCAACGAAATAACCAGCCTAACAGATCCCCACTCATGGTACCTTTGTGCTGGTAAGGAAATCCCAGCAGACTTCCTCTCTCGTGGACTGAGCGCTGACTGTCTGGTGTCAAATTCCAGGTGGTGGACAGGTGCAGAATTTTTGTCCGATTCTGAATTTCCTAAAAACTTTCAGCAAGTGGTTCCTGAGTTAGACTACCTCACCGAACATGAGAAAGAGACTGTAGTTCAAGAAAGGAAAAAATTGCCTGAAGCTGACAGAAGTGAAGAGACTGTCTTGCTGAATAGTGATTCCTCTAGAGCATCCTTGACGAACTTTTAGAACTTTCTAATAATTATTTCAAAGTTATTAATATTTTGTCTTATATTTTCAGATTCAACTACAACTGTAGGAATAAGTCCAAAAAGGTTGGACCTCTAACTGTAGCCGAATTCAAGGAGTCAGAAATTAAATTGATTAAGCATGCCCAAAGATCCTTGTTTGATAAAAAAGAAATTCCAAGTAGTATTTCTAATTTATTTCCATTTGTAGATGGGGAAGGAATAGTTCGCGTAGGTGGAAGATTAGAAAATGCTTCTGTGCCATATCTCCATAAGCATCCTGCGATTTTACCAAAAGGTTCAAAATTAAGTAAACTTTATTTTAACAGCTTGCATACAAGACTCTTTCACGTTGGCCCACAGGGATTGTTAAATGCTGTACGACAAAAATTTTGGCCTTTGATCGGTCGTAGCATCGCTCATAAAACCATTCATCAATGTGTGACATGCTTCAAAAGCAGACCCATTCTCTCTTCATAAATTATGGGTAATTTGCCCAGTGAAAGAGTAAACATATCGAGCCCATTTACTATTGCTGGACTTGATTTATGCGGTCCCTTTTTAGTAAAATATAAAAATCAGAGAAAGGGAACTCTAAATAAAGTGTACATTTGTGTTTGCATATGTTTTTCTACGAAGGCTATCCATCTCGAGTTATTATCGGATCTCGCTTCCGATGCTTTGATAGCAACGCTTAAACGTTTTACTAGAAGACGGGGTAAATGCTCCAAAATTTACACAGATAACGCTACTAATTTCGTGGGAGCAAACTCCATATTAAAGAAATTTCACAAATTAATTAATTTTCCGGATGAAAATTTAGCTAAATATTTCGTGTCAGAAAATATTGATTGGAAATTTATACCTCCCAAGTCCCCTCACTTTGGAGGTCTTTGGGAGGCAGGTGTAAAATCTGTGAAGCACCATCTTAAAAGAGCGATAGGAAATCTTCACTTTACCTTTGAAGAATTTGAAACTATTATGATTCAGGTAGAGGGAATATTAAATTCGCGTCCACTGACTCCCCTCAGTAGCGACGCAGATAACTTCGATGTTTTGACCCCTGGTCACTTTTTGATAGGGAGACCTGTAACATCAATGCCTGAGCCAAATTTAATAGATGTAAATGAAAATCGTCTCAGTCGATGGGAAAAGATTACCAAGGTTGTGCAACGCACATGGAAGAAATGGAAATCTGATTATTTGAATACACTGCAAGCTAGATCGAAATGAATAACTGAAAAAAATGATCTAATGATTGGTCAAATGCTTTTAATCAAAGAGGATTTCTTACCAATAAATACTTGGCCTTTAGGTCGAATCTTAGAAGTATATCATGGGTCAGATGGAAAAGTGAGAGTTGTCAAGGTTAAAACACAATCAGGAGAATTTAAAAGAGCTATTAGTAAAATAGCTGTTCTTCCAATTGATACTAAGTAAATTGTGTGTATATGTATTGCTATATTATATTTCATTTGTGTAAAATTGTTGATTTGACTTTATTATTACATTTAAATTGTTGTAATCATTGTAATTAATTATGTGCTAAATTTATATGTATTGTGCTAATTATGATATTTGTAAGTTCTTGCATGTGAACATGGCAAGGCCGGGCGGGATTTATCGCATGCGCGCCAACGTCATGCGCACAAATGCAAATATTCTTCCTTGCCGCGCTGTGCCGGCAGTTGAGGACTTTCTGTGGAACGAGATAGACGAGAAAATTTCTCTTTAATACTCAGACGTGAGCATTAATATAGGACTCTAATACTCGAAGCTCACAATAAAAATTACTTAAAATTTGCTGCGCTTGTAAATAGCATATATATGTTGTGTGATATATGTTGTGTGGTTGAATAAAAAAAGTAAAAAAAGAAATAAGCGTGGCTGGTCCGTCGATGAAACAAAAACAACAAACTAAAAATAAACACCACCTCTACCCTGGAAGCAAGCTGCCCCACTACGTGACATAGAGTGATAAAGCACCCTGATGGTCTCCTGTGGTATTTCTTACCAAATCTGCTCCCATTGTTGGACCAGATCATCAACATTCCCTGGTAGATGCAGTCGCCTTCCCATCATATACCGGACATCTCGATTGGAGAGGGATCTGGCTGGCCAAGGAAGTGTTTGATAAGCTGTAAGGCAGTTTATAGCAACACGTGTAGTATGTGGTTTGCCATTATCTTGCTCAAAAATCCACCAACAGGCCAGGGTACTGCAAAAGAAACGGTAGCAAAACAGTTCTCAGAATGTCGTCGACGTAACCATGTGCTGTAAGTGTGCCTCTAATGACGACCAAAGAGTTCCGGCTTCAAAAGAAATGGTCCTCCAGTCCATAACTCCTTGTTGAGGGCCTGTGTGGTGTGAAATAGTGAAAGCCGGATCGGCACGCTGCTCAGTCTGTCTCCAGATACGTCTTCGATGATCGTCAGGACGCAGATGGAAGCGAGATTCGTCGCTAAACACTACGCGTTCCTAGTCAGCATGATTCCAACCTGATCTATTCAAGCACCACTGTAGTCTAGCTCAACAGTGTGCAGGCGTGAATGGCAGGCGACGTAGTGGTCGGTACGAGCGTACATTTCGCTCTATCAGCCGTCTGTTAATGGTCATGGTGGACAATCGTGTGCGAGTCATATGTCTGATGATTGATAACAATGAATTAAGCACCGTGACAGCTGATTTGACAATCAATCTGTTCTGATCTTCTGTGGCCCTAGGTCGACCGCTGCCATCATGACGCTGAAATATGTCATTGTCCACTTATTCTTGCCATCATCACTTATACCCATATGGCGAGTGATTCTCCTATTTGCCCAACCTCCCTCTTTCAAACTCCGACAGTTGCTCGTAATGAGCTCGAATCCTGCGGCGAGACATTTTTTCAGTAGTTCAAAGATATCCTAAATCGCAATGCAACAGAAATTTTCACCATTAGATTGAGAATTGCTTCTTATAGACACTTGCCGAGTGTACAGTTCCGATGCGCTGTAGCTCCCGCTATTCATTCGTTGGACACCAAATTTTAATCATTTGCATGTTCGGTTGAAATGTCTTTGCATACGAAATTTCATTATGATCGGGCAACTCCTTGGTGCGTCGTGTTTTTTGTTATTTTGCGATTTTTTGCTCACACTAATAGCTTGGGGGACCCGTATCCTTGATCCTGCGGTAGATACGTCTCTGGTTTGAAACTTTTGCAAATTTCTGTGTCGTATTCATTAAAAAAAATTTTAGTGCACAGTTTTTCCAAATTTCTTGTTTCTTTTTTCATTCATTTCCAAATTATACAAAAAAAAGGTTGTATTTTGATTTTTAAAAGCTAGATTATGTACACATTGTTTATATGTATTTATTGGTGCCTTTCTGTTTCGCCGGCGCAAGCAATAAAAGTCGCCAAAACAGATAATACAACCTACTCCAAACGGCGGATAACCTTTTACCAAAATATTTTCAAAACAAGTCGTAGTCTTTTTTAATAATTAACGTAAAATTCCTTTTCATCAAAAGTAGTGAAAAACCAATGAGAACTAACATTTATAACATTTTTAATGTGTATATTGTGTGTTGTTGCCAATAAAGCCTGCTTGGCAAGATTTGCACCGGCGAAACGGAAAAGTAATCTAATTTATTAAATGACGACCATTTAATTGTGTGTATTCGTCTAAATTATGATACTAAACTCTATTTTCATATGTTTATTTGATATATCAAATAATTTATGATTTTTTTCTTTTGTAAAATTAATTTGATGCAATAAATAGTTTTTAATTAATAAGATTATATTTTCTAAGGCCCTTACTTCAATTTTTAAGGTTCATAAAGCTCACTGGCTTAGCTAGCTCTGAGGGGAGCCCCGTATCAAAATTCCTTCGGGGCCTAATAGTGGTACTGTAGTTACAAATGTTGGGGCCCTTGTTGCTTGGGGACTCCGTATCATTGATATGACTGATACGGTCGTAGCTACGCCCTTGGTTCGTATGTAAGGCTCTTTTCTCAAGAACTGGTGAATGCAAAAACGCGCGAAAAGAACTAAAAATAGGAAATAATTCTAGGAATCTATTTTGATCATTTAAATTCCGAAGTTATAATTGTTTAAGAAAATACAAATTTAAAACGACAAAATGTGAATTATTGACCTTTCCCTGTGATGCCTCATATCACGCAGATTCCGAAGGAC
The DNA here is from genome assembly GCA_019973935.1 of Trichonephila clavipes. Lineage (NCBI taxonomy): Eukaryota > Metazoa > Arthropoda > Arachnida > Araneae > Nephilidae > Trichonephila > Trichonephila clavipes. Next base: position 1,021,837 of record BMAU01014878.1, read on the forward strand.
AAAAAGGGAAAACATTTCCGCTGCCAATCTTCTTAAAAAAAAAGAAGCATTTTGTATTTTTTGCAAATTTTTCTCAAAAATAAGTTGATTTTGACGAAACGTTTGAACCACCTTATATCTCTTCCTCATCATCTTTATAGATCAAGTTCAAGTCACGGAAAAGTGCACAGTTTTCTCTCTTCGACCAAGTAACTTAAAAATCAGACTGCAAAAACTGGGGTTTTTTTTCAATTTTAGAAACTTACGAAATTTTACTCTAAACATTCAACACCGGGTGGGTGGCGTGGTTGGTTTGTCGTTGGCCTTTTGAACCTAAGGTTGCGGGTTCGACTCCGGCCCAAATCAGTGGATTTTCATGATGCAGAAAATCAACAGTGGTCATGTCATATAATTATACGGCATGTAAAAGATCCCTAGAGGATCTGTTTTTCTTGGATGCTCTCGGCAAAATTATGTCCTTGTACAGGTTTTCATCGTCAGAGCTGAGGTGCCTCCCTCTTAGAAAGAAACTGAACTTCAATCAACTACGGCGATTTTTTTTGGTATCCGCCTCTAGGGTGCCGCACTAAAAAAAGAGATACTAGCTTCTCCGGGAAATGTACTAGGTCTGCAATGGCTAATCACCAATCCACAGTCCATTAGAAATAAAAAAAAACATTCAACAACTTCGTAATTTCTCAAAATAATTGCACAAAACTATTTTTTCTTCGTGTATCTGGTAGCACTATCTGTGTTTGAGCCAAATAGTAAAAAAATTATACTCTTAAAACGGCGAATTTAAAATCTTTGGCTGTGTACTTCTGTCTAAAAATCTTTTCTTGGATTTATATTTATGGGATTTCTTTCTTACACTTATTTAGTTAAAAGGTACATAATTTGTGTGTTTTCGGGGAGTGAAACTTAGAAGCTGTTACTTTTTAAAATGTTATCTTTAAAAATGTGAAACATCATGCTGCTCCGAAGTATTTATTTAATTCAATGGCCGTCACAAAGAAATGACGCAAACCTCAGCAACATTGGGATGTTTGTTCAACGGTGAAAATGCGTCATAATAATTTTTGACAATTGGATTGAATTTTTTTATTTCCCATGGAGCTGTGGATTTGAATACCATTGCAGACCTAGTATATTCTTCGGGAACTGGTGTCACTTTTTAGTACGGCACCGTAAATGTGGAATACCAATCGCCGCAATGTAATTTTAACGTCCAGTTTCCAGCCCCATAGGGAGGCACCTAAGCTCTGACGATGCGAATTTGTACTTGGAACTTAATTGTGCCGAGAGCACCTAAGCCAAATAGGCATTCTAGGGATCTTTAACATTCCTCAAAATCATACGACATGGACGCTGTCGATTTTCTGCATCATGAAAATCCACCGACTTGGGCTGGGTCGAACTCGCAAAGAATTTTAAAACTTCATAGAGAGCCCTCTTCGTCTCTCGGAAGCTCTGAAATTTCTCTTTATTTTAGAGAGACTGTTGTACTTTTGTCAGGTGGCCTCAGTAGCGCCTAGTGGCTCTAGAAACGAGTTTGTGGTTGGCGTGCCATGTGAGTTTGAGCCCTAGTACATACCGAGAAGACATACCGAGAAGGACTGAGGAATGTTAAATCCTACGAGGCTCTAAGTCCTTCCGTTGACGTAGTGAAGATATTAAGAAATAGGGGTGCTAGATCAGGTGTCATTCTCGTCATTTGACCGTAGTTCAAAATTACAAGATCCATCACCGATAGCCCTCGAGTTGTTTCATATATTTTGACGTAAAAAACATTCTAGTTATACACAATACACATACTCAAAAATAGTCGCCAAAACTGTTGACACATTTATCTCATTGCGACATTAACGGATCGATTCCATCTTTTAAGAAGCTAGTAGGCTGCTGTTGGATCCAGGCCTGGAATCTTTCACACACTTCGTCGTCCATTTTAAATCGATGTCCATGAATTGCTCGTTTTAGAGGTCTAAAAACATGAAAATCACATGTTGAAAGGTCTGTACTGTAAGGGGAGCATTCAAGAATTTCCCACCGAAACTGCTGCAATATTGTCATCACCGCATTGGCTGTATGTGGGTGGCATTATCATACAGGAGAAAAACGCTATTGAACAACATGCCTGGGCGTTTCGATTTGATGTCTCATCTAAGGTTCTGTAAAGTGGCTTGATAACGCTGGGCATTGATGGGGGTTCCTCGTTTCAGGATCTTGACAAGAAATGGGCCCTTGTGGTAAATAAAGGACATCATGACCTTACCTGACCTGGTGTGCACGACCTTTGATTTCTTTGGAGGTGGTGAAATTGCACGTTTCCATTGCTTGTTTTGACTCTTGCTTTCCGGTTCAAAATGGTGACACCATGTTTCATCACCAGTGATTTGTGACAGAAAACCATATTCCTCCTCATGATGACTTTGCAGATGACACAAAGACAGCGGCATTCGAATATTGCGCTGTTCGGTGGTCAGTTAGTGGAGAACCCACTGCGCGCAAATTTTTCGAAAGTTCAAGTGTTATGCATTATGGTGTAAGTGGTGCCCACGCTAATACCCAGTAACCGATGGATCTCGTCCACAGTGATTCTGCGGCTGTCTAAGACTAAAGCATTCATTTCTGGTTTGATGACACGAAGAACCTGTCCAAGTCGAGCATCCTCTTTCAGTAATCCGCGCCCCTCAAGGAATCGTTTGCACCATTCCACAACACTTGAACAACACAGACTGTACTCTACGTGCACAGCCTTCATTCGTCGATGCATTTCACGACCTCCAAGTCCTTCCACCACTATAAATCGAATCACTCCTCATTGTTCCCTCTTACTCGCTTGTATGTTCAGTAGTGGACGATAACGTGCGTGCCCACCTTCTCTTCAGGGGAAACCACACTGTCGCTATGAAATGTTAAGCGTTGCGCACGCGTCAGTATCTCTACCGATAGATGGCACCATCATACACGCAGCACAGATGGCACCACCTTACGTGTAATGCAAAGCTAGACGCACTGACCAGGTTTAATTTGAATGAACCTTACAGATAGCTTTGGAAGCCTACAATGTCTGCTAAAAAACAATTCTAATAAAGAATCAAATTCTTCTAGATCACACAATTCTTGTCACTCCAAGAGGAAAGTTATAACTTCTCTTTAACTAAATGAAATTAAAAGAAATATAAATCCTTTTGGATTTAATCAACAGTAATTATTAAGATTTATTTTGCTTAAACGTTAAATTATAATACTGATAATGAGATAAATTGCTGGTGTGAAATATAACGTGCGACACACGCCAGGAACACATCGAGTTCCACAAAGTTGTCAGATTAAGCGACTAGTTGTCGTCTTTTCTTTTTCGGGAGAAATTTCGATATTTTATTACATATTATTATGTGTCGATAAACTGACCCGGGCCGCGAGTTTGACACCATTGCTTTAGAGTTTAACAAACCGTGGGTTTTAAGATAGCTGCATTTAATCACATTTTACAGACATTTTTTGCTTCGAACATATAATAATATTTTGACTAAAATTCATAACATCCGATTTATATATATATATCAGTGGCGTAACGTACACACCCGCAACCCTAGCACTGCGGGAGGGGGGCCAAGGCTTCTAGGGGCCTCAAAGCTAGACTGACGCCATTAACGTAGAATTTCTCAAAATTAGCTTTACATTTTTTTTAATCCAATTTTCAAGCGATTTTCAAATTGTCGATCTAACATCATTCAAAATAAAATAAAAAAAAAAACTTTGATCGCGCTTATTAGATATCGTAGATCCAATAACCAAATCAAGAAAACATTTTAATTTGCTGTAATCCCCGCGACGAAAGAGATCCATTTCTTTAATGGGTTTTCTTTTCGAACCTAAATTACTAACAGATAAAAAGAAAGTCAGACGGAAAATTGGAAAAAATTCTAGAAAAATTTAAAAAATTCACCACTGTTTTTTTTTAGTATACTTCATGTTAGTGGTAGAGAGAAAAAAAAAAGACTTGTTACTTTTTACTGAAGTAGCAAAGTAACTTATTGGCGTCTTTAGCCCCACCCCCCACATGTATTTCATTTTCATTTAGCGAACTCGTAAATAACGTACATCTGTTAAGCTTCTGTTACGCATAGAGAGCATTTTAAATGATTATATGGTCTAGATTTATGATTTAGAAACCCATATGCCCACAGGAATTTCCGTAGATTTATGAGTATTCAATCAAATAAAGCATAATGAGAAATGTTTCACAAAATTGTTTTTGGAACATTTATATTTTTATATTCAATACACTTCAATATAGGGAGTGTTCCTTCGCTGTTAAAACATTTTGATCTCACTTCACTCTTGTAATATTAGAACTGTTTTTTTGTAAACGGAATCAATTATTCTGGTTCTTATACTGTTATTTTCTTAATAAGACAAGAAGAAACGCGGCCCTAAAATAAGTGGAGTTAAAAAAAGCTTTGAGTGGCTCTCAAAAACGAAAAATTCGAAAGGGGAAAAGGAGTATAATATTAATAGCAAACATACAAAATTGGATAACTTTTTAATATCCGCAAGTTCATCCTTCTTGAGTGTAGTGATGTATATTAGCTAGTAGTGTGTGTCGCGAACAACCCAAAGAACTAGTTACTTTTGTAGTTCAACCTGAGTGGTACTGCGAGCGCATTCTTTTTTCTGCCCATGCTTTCTTATTAGTAACAATAGTGTTGGCTGACTTTTTGACAATTTATGCCTGAATTTTATCGAACTTAAGGTCAAGCTCATCCCGGGATTCATAAACGAAGAATTTGGTAAGTGATACCTTTTTTCTATCAAAAGGATCTGAAATCGAAAATATTATTTTACAGTGTTTGTGTTTTTCTTAGTGTATCGTTTTTATTTAAGTTACCAGGTTATCAGTCGACTGTTGTTAGATTTTCCATTTTTTTTTAAATACGATAAATACTCTCTAATGTTAAACGTTATTTACTTTGTTTACTCAGACACAGGTTGATTTTATACTCAGTTATAAGTTTAATATTTAAATATTTTTTTACGTGATGTATAAAGGTACATTATGTATGGTTTTGCAATTATTTGTATATATTTTATGTGCATTGTATATATATATATATACAAAGTAAAACATACATACATATATATATACATATATATGTATATATATACTTTGTATATATATATATATATATATATATATATATATAATGCACATAAAATATTTATTTCTTAAAACATTTTTACCCTGCGGGGTGTGACATTTCACATGGATCAAGAAGTAAATCAATGAAATTAAAACTACATTACGTCCAATGCAATTTTATTTGTGGCGCTTTTCTTAACTTTGAAAATTTTGCTAAAATTTCAAAAAAAAAATCTTTTTTCAAAAACAAAGGGTAATACATGTTATTTATTTAATAATTTTAACTCTTTGGACAGGGCCGTGGATAGCCTAGTGGTTAGAGCATCGGACTCCAGACCGGAAGGCCTGGGTTCGATGCCACCAAATACACTCCGAGTGCAAACGGAGTACGTGCTTTTTAAATCCGTGGGTCCGAAAGTCTTGTGAGCGGTCGCAGCAGAAACCACAAGTGCAGGGAGTTGTAGAATATTTCCCTCCCCATCAGTTCCAGGCATAAATTGTGGAAGTGGAGATTGGTGGTGTCGCTAACTATCGTAAAGAAGTCCAACCACTCTCAGGCTCTGGCAACTTTCCTTCGGGAAGGACACGGCAACAACAACTCTTTAGACCTCTTTAAAACAATAAAATTCTTTTGGAAAAATTGGTCTTCCAACCTATTCAGATGCCATCGGATACCTTCAGTTCTAACATACTTTCCTGCTCATAATGAGTATATACTGCCTTCTTCAAATATCAGATTTGTCTCTAGAATAAATTACAATTAGAAATGTACTACATTTATATTTCAGGCACTTGCGAAATATTTTTCCGAAATCGGATTATAGAACTGACCAATCGAAAACGCTCTCTCATTATTTGAAACCGTAAATGAGGAAAGATTTCATACAGGTCTTTGAAATTAATACTCATATATCTCACTCTATTTACAAAGAATACTTTAAAAATGCCTTCATTCTAAATTTGTTTTGCAAAAACTATTTCTAGCAGAATTTCAATCAACACTTTTTTTTTACCTAATGGTCATGATCACGGATTAGTGACCGCCGTATCATGAGTTTAGTCTAATGCCGCTGAAGAATCGCCTTGTAGAGGGGGAGGGGCAGATAAACGTCTGTTTGTATGGAAGTTGGGAGAGCGTAGTGCCAGTTCAGGTGTCGTCCTCGTCACTTGACCGTAGCTCAAAATTGCGAGGTCTGTCACCAATAGCATTCATGTAGCTTTGTAGTGTGACGTTAGTAAACACAAACTGAAAGCTTTATAGGAAAAAATGGGATATAATGGGAAGTGAGAGGCCTTACCTGTTTCGGTGACCCATCTGAGGGGAGACTTGTCGTCATGAGTCCAAATGCAGTCCATTTCGTATCCTTTCGTGCATCGGCTCCACACTGAAATAAGCTTCGATTAGATTTCAGCAAGTGAATTACGCATTTAAAACTAGCATATTCCTTAAATACACTCATGGGCAAAAAAAATAATAATTGTGGGATCGTAATGACACTTGGCATGAAGGTACACGTCGGAGAGATATGCAAATGATTAGAAATGCAGCGTGATTGCGCATTACTTATAGCCGGTAGAGGGCATTTAACGTCGCTCTCCGTGGAGTATAAAGCAGGCAACCAAAGCTTGTTTGAGTGTGCTGAATCGTTTAAAAAGGAAGAGCTGAGGTAGACATGCCATTACGCAGTTTACGAAGACAATATGAGCAGCTGTCGCAGTTTGAGAGGGGGAGAATCATCGGCATGATGGAAGCTGGGTGGTCAGGTAGGCCAGTATTTCGTCAATTAGACCTCTCTGATTATGTTGTGAGGAGGTGTTGGGATCAGTGGATCCGAAAGATGTCATTCACAGGAAGACCAGGCTCAGGACGCCCTCGACAGACCAGTCGTTAAGATGACCACCGCATTGTAAGAAATGCACGCGTAAGCCAACTGCTTCACCAGCCGCCATCTAGGCACAAATAGTCGGCCGCGGTAGCCGAGTGGTATAGGTATCAGACCGTGGCTTGCTTTGTCACGGGTTCGAACCCTGTACCACTAAAGACCCGCCGTGTAGGGCAGCGATGCACGTTAAATCTGTCGAGAGCTGAAACGTCCTCCCGTTGGTGTGGTGTGGTAGTTAGGAGAGGGGGGTGCCAGCTCAGGTATCGTCCACGTCACTTGACCATGGTTCAAAATTACGTGGTCCGTCGCCAAAAGCCCTCGTGTAGCTGAACAGTGCGACGTTAATATTCAATCAATCAATCTAGGCACAAATAAAACCTTCACTAGGGGTCCCTGTATCTTCTCGAACCATACGAAGGCACCTGGCTGAAGGACATTTGGGATCGTGGCGCCCATTATGTGTGCTGCCCTTGACGCCCACCCATCGACGCCTCCATTTGGAGTGGTGCCGCGCACGAGGAAACTGAGCTGAAGCGGAATGGAACCAGATCGTCTTTAGCGACGAATCTAGATTCAATCTCAGCAGTGATGACAATCGTGTTCGTGTGTGGAGACCCCGGGATGAACGCCTCAATTTTGCCTTTGCTTTACAGTGACACACCACTCCTACAGCTGGTGGGATGGTATGGGGTGCCATTGCCTACAATACGCGGTCACCTCTAGTATTGATCTGTGGCACCATGACAGCCCAGCGGTATGTCCCTGACATCCTGCAACCACATGTGTTACCACTCATCCAATAGCTCCCAGGAGCCATTTTTCAACAAGACAATGCTCAACCTCACACGACAAGGGTGTCAGAAGACTGTATCCGCACTGTTACTACCCTTCCTTGGCTTGCCCCTAATTTGTGTCCAATCGAGCATATCTGGTATCATTTGGGACGGCGAATTGGACATCCCACGAGTTTGAACGAACTAGAGCAGCGTTTCTCAAACTGTGGGGCGCGCCCCCCTAGAGGGGCGTAATAATCCTACAAGGGGGCGCGAGCATCCCGAAAAGTCAAAAATAAAGGATTTAAAAAAATTACAAATTTACCGAAATGAAGCAAAACAAACTATAAACTCGAGCGTAATAAAAATATAAAATATACATTTACACTCATATAATATACTTATAAATGTATCTGTAATGTGGGAGTTATAAATGTATCTCAGCCCTGAGATTCAATGTATTTGATAATTAATCCCTCAACTCAAAGTGAAGAACGATTTTAATAATTACTAGGGATTCACGTAGGCTTTTAATATACAAAATTAATTATTTATCTTGATAATTTGTACGGTTTATGATTAAAATCATATTGTAGCTTGAACGTCAAAGTGCATTCTTATTGCATTCATTACATTGTTATTGTGTGAAGGGGGGCGCGATGAAAATTAAGATTGAAAATTGGGCCGCGAACATTGGAAGTTTGAGAAACACTGAACTAGAGGCAAGGTTACAGCAAATATGGAACGAAATGTCTCAAGACATCAGACAGAACTTGTATGCCTCAATGCCCGATCGTTTCGCATCACGCATTCGCGCTAGAGGGGGTTCAACTGGGTATTAAATCCTCCATTCTTTTACCTTTTTCTCTGAAATAAATGATCCTTTTTCTTTGATTTTCTAATCATGGTGTTATATCTAAGTAGTCATTACGTATGTAAAATTTCGTTTTATTTTGACGACTCCTTCTTGATGCTCTAATTCTTTTGTCCGTGACTAACATACAGAGAATCGGTGTGTTATGAACATCGCGATTTTACATCAACTTTTAGTTCTGAATGTAATCGACTTCTCTCACTAAGTCTTTCTATATATCTCCCAACAATGTCTACACCAGGAATTCCCAAAGTGGTTTATATCGACCCCCAGGGTCTATGACCATCCCCAAGGGGTCCACGTCAGCGAAAATATAATTTGGGGGTCAATGAGGTGTAAATGGGGGTCTATGATAGTGGTTCTCATTAAACCAAGTAATGATTGTAATTTTAAAAAAAATTAATAAAGGGGAAAACAGATTTTATCTATTTAATAGATTTATTTACTAATTTTAATGAAGTTAATTTGCAGGTACAAAAGGTGACAGCATAAATTTTATTAAAACAAGCACCATGTCAGAGCAATTTCAGATTTAAGACATTCCTGTTATTTATCACGAAATATAGAATATCGTGACAAAATTTTTAATTACTTTTTCTAGTGAGAGGGAGTTTAAACGATGTTGCCAATCTCCGAAACAAAAAAGGAAAATGGGAAAATAAGGGCTGGACACTACTACCCAAAGAGATTTATGGTTAAACCCAACAAGACCGATTCCAAATATTGAAAAATTGTTATTAAAGCACCAGGTCTATTCCTTCCATTAAAAGCATTTGTTTGTTGCTCAGCAATTTTATGTATTGTTTTAATTTAATTAACCTGTTTTTCATAAGTTTTAAACACTCTACTTTACTTCAGCTAGAAATTTAAGTTGTTTAATGTAAGTAGCTCTATACCAGCTGTCAAAAAGACATTTAAGTCGTTAAATTTTCAAAAATTCAATATTAAGTAAGCAGGGTCTACCCCTAACAAAAAAACATGGCAATTGGTATATGAGAAAAAAAAAGTTTGGGAACCTCCGGCCTACATATATATATATATACATTGTAAACGCTAAACTTATAAAATGAAATGCTCGAGGGTTCACGATGATATCTATGCAAAATATGAGCTTTAAAAAATTTGGACATTCAATTTTTGCCTCGCACTTTATGTTGGAGTAAAATTGCGTCAAATATATGTCGGAAATGGGGATAGTCTTCGAGGGAAAAAGTTTGAGAATTGTCATTCTTCTCACTTTGATAGGTAAAATATTTCAGGTAATAAATCGGTTCTCTTGAGAGAGAAGAGAGAGAACACAATTACTAAGTTCTTAATTTGTTGACTACGTCGTTTTTGAGAATTAGATGGTTCTTTCTAAAAGTTTTTAGATTAAGATTATTATTTGATAAACATTTCGTGAACGCGGCCAAAACTTGTGTCTATCGTGTCATGAGTTCAAGCTTCAGTATTACTGAAGACTTGCCATATAAAGCGGCTGATTCGCGTTAAATCTGTCGACGTTCCAAATCCTCCCGTTGGCGTGGTGGGGAAATTTGAAGAGGGGTTGCGAGCTCAGGTGGCGTTCACGTTACTTGACCGTGTTTGAAAATTACGAGGTTCGTTACCAAAAGCCCCAGTGATTCTTTATAGTGTGATGTTAATAAACATTTCTTGTTTCCTATTTCATTCCAATCATATTCAAAAGCTTTTGTTAGAAAAAGTAATAACGCCTTAAATCAGTGCTTCTTAAAGTTTCAATATTCTCGACCCAATATTCGATCATAATTTTCATCGCGCTCCCCTCATACAATAACAATGTATTGAACTCAGTAATACTATACTTTGATGCTAAAACTACGACGTGTGTGACCTCTTAAGTGCCACCAGCGTATATAAACGTCTCGCACAGTCAGAATGTTAATTTCCCCGGACGTATATATACGTCTTTCCAAAGTACGATCTTTTCTGTGCACTGCTATTCCTAAAATTATTCCGAAGGCTTTGTATTGCAATAAATGAACCTAGGCAATGTTTTCGAAGGATTTTCTTATTTCAGATTACTTGCTTATTTATTCCTTCCTGCCCCCAATACATCTCCTACGTGCGCCTACGTGGAAAACGGTTGTCAATGGGAAGCGATTCGTGAAACTTTTAATCGGCAGCTTAGGGATTAATAATAAACCATACAAAATTATCAAGATAAATATTAATTTTTTGACATTAATTTTTATATGAAAAACCCATGTGTAATGAGTCGGTAAGCCGTTGGTAATTTTTAAACTTCTTAACTTAGTATTGCTAAATTAATTATAAAATCATTGTGCAGTACCGATACATTTATATGTGTATTCTATCAGTGTAAATGTGTATTTTATTTTTTTATTGTCAGAATGTATTTTGTTTGTTAATTTTTCGTAAATTAATAATTTTCTAAAATATTTTGTTTTCGACCTTTTCAATATGCTCGGGCTCCCTCCCCTCATAGAGTTGCCATGCCCCCAAAGGGGGGCGCGCCCCACGCTTTGAGAAACACTGCCTTAAATATTTAGTGAATGGATTATCAAAGTCACGTGAATTTAAAGTTCATATGATTTACGACAGTTATAAGCAATTTATCTAATATACGATGGTTACAGAAGAAAATAATCTAAGCTGAACCAGTAACAGGAAAATATTCCAATTTTACAGCATAAAAAATAGATTATTAGTACTTCAAGGGAATTATATTTACAAGTAGAGTTGTTACACATTCTGGTTTCCAATAATGCGCATTATTAAAATCATATATAACCATTAATTCATATAAAGCATCCATGTAATTTTTAAATTATTGCGCACAGAAAAAAACATAAGAAAGGAAATATACTCATAAATTTATACTCATAATCATATAAAATACTTTCTATTGACATAAAATACATAAACTTTTATTTATATTGACATAAAATGCAAATACGATTCTTAAATAATATAATTTTTTTAAAAATCAACGGCAATAACAAATTAATATTAAATTTTTTCATTGCATTTATTTCTAAGAACTCAAATTAAGGAAACTTGTAATACTGTAATTGAAGAATTTCTACGCCGGTTAGCTCAAATCGTCTTTTATTCATGGGTTTTGAATTCCAACTCACATCAACATTCAAATATATCTCAGTTAGAATCATATCAAACAGTTAACAGTATAAAAACAACGAGAGGTTTGCGCGAGCAGAAATTGGCATCCGCTTTCCTCGCCGAGCTGGCAAGCTCGTGCTCGAAAAGAGTGCGCACTATTGTCCATCTTTTACCATTCACGTTACAATGTATAACACATTGTATGGCCCGTCTCTCCTATACATTATAATCTCTTTTATCATTAGAATAGTGCACATTTTATTCACGTGAATACCTATAAGAATTCACGCGTAATCATCTGTTAACAGTTCACTCCGGAATGGTTTTCCTGAGCAAATTTACCTCCCTGTAGTGATAATTGTTTTCTCTATATAAGACGATGGATACTGTCTCTCATTATATTGATTACTATAACCTCTATTTTGTCTCCCTCTCTTAAAATAGTCTCTCCTCCTATCTTGAAAATGAGTATCAGACTGATATGCATTTCTCCTCTTGTGATAAAAAATGCACCATTTAAAGAATTTCCAGCACAAATATCTTGCCTTTAGGATTCATCTTTATCATCACATTCAGGCTGATTATTTTGAAAACATTCTTTATCACTTGGTAAAATACTTTCAGATGCTTCATTTAAAGATTCATTCGAAACTTGTGCACAGTCGCTTTTGTTATTTACTTCACTGTCATAATTTTGTCTTCTAGCATCTTGATAATTTTGATTTTTATTATTGTACTTTTCATAAGAATTAGGACCATACCTTCTCCCTCTGGTATCTGAATTGAAACAGTGATAGAAATTCCCCTTCTTTTTCCCATCATATTTTCTGTTTGAATCGTAATAATTAGTTCTTTCATTCATTTTATTTGAAGGGATGTATGATATCTTGGTCTAGGAGATAAGTCTGAAACTGGAGAAGTATCATGGCGGGCTTCCGCAAAATAATCCTCTGAATCAGCCTTATATTGAGGCAAATAATCTCCTTCCGTATAATGTTCCTCCACATCAAATTTTTCTGGAGAATAGCCACCCCTATTTTTATATCGGTTAAAGCGCTGTTCATTGGGTTTGGGATATCTGTTAAATCTTTGGTTTTCTGAATAAGAATTATTGCGATTAGAATTACCTCTTTACTGCTTATTGTAACCCTATCTATCATTTTTTTGTCCTTCCATCATACCTCCCACCTTTATTTCTAGGTTCATTACCAGAGTCAATCTTCACTTTCTGATGCTCTATCCTGTGGCATCACAGAAGCATTTCCTTCTGGTTTAGTAGACGAGTCAGTTTCTGGAGTAGTATTAACATCATTTACTTCGTCTGAAACAGAGTTTTCAGCAGTATTACCTCGAGTTGGATCATTTGAAATTTTCAACAAGTACTTATTTTTTCCAGCTTCAGTATCAATTATGCCACTCTTTCCTACTTGTTTCTGGTATATATTAGCCAAAAGGTTATCAATTTCTTTCCGTAAGAGTTCTTTTCTGTGTGGAGAGATAGTCTATAAGAGGTGCGGTTAAAACTGGTGGGTGGTCACCTGTGTGTTTATAAAGTGTTTTACGAATGGAGTTGATTCTCTCCCTAGTCTAAAAACATCTTTACTTTCATTAAACAGGACCATCAGATAATTTCTTTCTTCTATATTTAAGGCATAGCCTTCTTCTTGCAAATGGAGATCATTGGTTTCAGTTTCATCAACAGGGTTGCTTTGTCACTGGGAATCGAATTTGGGGGATAAGAACTACTACTTATTTCGACAGGACTGTCATCTACTGGCAAAGGAGCATCTTTCGAAAAAGATATCCTGAAGCTTGGTTTGTCACCAAAATACCAAAAATTGTTACGCCTGTCCATTACAATTCCTAATGTTCTTAAAAAATCAACATCTAAAAGAGTGCGGTTACCTTTTGCATGTGGCAAAAAAATTAAATCAATTTGGAAAGTTCGTCCACCTATGGTGATTGGGTACCGTAGTCTTTTGAACAAGGGATGTGGATTGTTGACCGTCAGCTAAATACATAGCAAGATGAAATTCTGAGAATTTTTGTACACGATTTTTTAAGAATTTAAACATTAATTCTCCCCCGACTGACTGGCTGACTCCTGTATCAGCACAAACTGTGCCTGTAGCTTCATAGACTTCGATGTCAAGTAGAGCTACTGGAGAGGTAAGACAAGTGAACATATGTATGGCGTTGACAAAGGCACTCTCTTTTTTTAGTGAGCATTTTGGACATTTCGATTTTACAAATCCAAGGTTCCCACAACCATAGCTAGAAATAGGTGGATGATGGTATTTCGGTATTTTGTGCTGGCATGTAGCTAGGATTAGCAAAAATACTGTTGTGGTTACCCGAAACATTCTTTTCAACTTTAAATAAATGAGATTTTTCTAAACTCCGGATTGCTTGTGTTTTTAGAAAATCGAAGATTTTTTAGCTATGTGGTTTCGAAAGTTTTGTTAATTTTTGCGGTGAAGGTTTACCATTTTCGTATGAGTCCAGCTTTTTTCAGCTAACACTACAGGATCATTCAGTTTTTCCTAAGTATCTAAGAAATGATTCTTGTAATCAGGTGGACATTTTTTTTATTTGATCTGCTATGATGAGATCTTTCAAGATTTCAAATGAATTGATTTCTAATTCTTTTAGCCAGCTTTCAAAAGGTTCTCAGCTCAAAGAAATCTTTCCACGTAGAATGATCCTGTTTGTGGTGTCGGTAAAAAAGGACTTTCAAACGGTCAGCTGTAAGCTTGAACCTTTGCAATAAAATATTGCGAATGTGGGCATAATCTCTAAGCATCTCTTCCGATTTCCTTGCAATTAACCTGCTAATATCACTTGGAATGATTCCAATTAAGTGAGATACATTTACAGGCTTTACATTTAAGGCAGGTACATTTAGAAACTTTGTCTTTCGAACGTTGTTGAAAACAATGATACGTCATATTTATCAGGGATGAATGTGGGTAAGGATGTTTTCAAATCTAGCCTCATGGGGCTAGAATCCATTTGAGAGGAATTACCTGCGGATGCTAGAGGATATTGTGCTCGTAATTTAAGTTTTTAAAGCTCAAATGCTCTCTTTTTAGCTAGGCACTTATCCTCACGTTTCATTTTCTTTATGGCTTCAACTTCAAGCAATTTCCGTTCTTCAACAATGTTATCCAACATCTGTTTCACAAACTGCTCATTATCCTTAAAGAAAGTACACGTAGTAATTTTTTTGCGCAAGCCAATGATTCTATCGTCTAAAATCACAGAGGCTCGTAGCTTACTTGCTAAATTATAGAGGTCTATTTTCTTGTCTTTTGAGAGAAACGCTTTATTTGTCTCTTAAAATATAACTAAATTTGTAAAACCACTTGTTGTCGGGAATCGTTATAAAAAGATCAATAGTCAAAATGGATCAGTAAACAAAATTGAAATTATTTGAATGCAATGCAAAATTTCTTCATAGTCGGCAGCTACACTTCAGAAACTACTTTAAATTCTTTATTAACTAGGTGTTCAGGAATTGACTTGATAATTTTTCGTTGAGCGCGACTTGTAATACTGTATAATTGAAGAATTTCTACGCCGGTTAGCTCAAATCGTCTTTTATTCATGGTTTTCGAATTCCAACTCATCAATATTCCAATATATTACAGTTACAATCATATCAAGTAGTTAATAGTATAAAAACAACGAGAGGTTTGCGCGAGCAGAAATTGGCATCCGTTTCCTCGCCGAGCTGGCAAGCGACTGGATGCCAGCTCATGCTCGAAAAGAGTGCGTACGATTGTCCATCTTTTACCATTCTCGTTACAAACTTACATAAAATTAACTTAACTCAGTGACGCGATGACCCATCAGGGCCAAGGCCTACTGTTCCCAACTCAGTATAGGCGACCTTGGGCCCTGAGGTGCATGAGCAGATGTTCCGGTCAGGTTGTCAGTCTGACGCGAAACCCCTTACATAAAATTACTTTAAATTATTAACTTTTAATCTACTTCCTGTGTTAAATAAGAAGGAAATACGTTTTCTAAAACTAAAAATTTCATATAAAATGTAATAATCATTTAGGGCAATAGTAACATTTTAAACGTGTTTCATATTGTTTTATATAAATGTGTTTTTAACATTTCAACTTGTTATGAAAATTTAGCCTTGTGTAGAAAATTATTTAATTAAAGAGAATTGGCTATGGGTGTATATATGATAATGTATCATTTATATAAACTTGGTTAATTTTGAACATTTAACTTTATATGAAAGCTTTGATACATTTTTAGGGACCATGAACAAAAATGCGATACAATGTTCAAGAATTGCATTGCATTTACAAAATTAATGTGTTCAAGGAAACATTGTAAATTGATGCTATGAAAAATTTGTATACGTGGAATCTTAAATTTCTTACCGATCCTCACACAAAAGAAGAAAAGGATTCCGAAGACGCAATGAGCGTGAAGAAGTCTGGTCCAAAGTAAGCACTTGAAAGATGTCATCCAGTTTCTTGTTAGCCTATAGAAACAATAGGAAGCTTGTGAGTTTTTCTCAAATTTTTGGTGTTTTTTGTAACATGAATTTATTTCATTCTTTATCCATTCTATTTCTTGCAAACAGTCTACATTCTCTTTCATAAATGTAATAGTATAATTTAGCTTATTGCCATTTACTTAAAAGTTTTATGTATATTTTAATAAGTACTTCATGTGATTTATACCTGAGTGTATCTATTTTTAAAGTAAAATTTTGATTTTTGAAATACTTTTGAATAATCTAATTAGATTGTTAATGTATCTATAAAATATCGTCTGCTCACATATAAGATTTTATAGAGAAATTATTATTTGTTATACGCAATTTTGAAAATATGTAGCTGGCAATGAAATTTGTCCCATTTCTTTAAGTTTTAGAATTAATTCAAATGCAAATTTGAAAATAGAACTTTGAAGGGAGTTGTCCAGCGATCGCGTTTAATTATATCATAAAGTAGATAATTTTTAGCTGCTTATTTAAATTGCATCATTATTGCATAGTGCCTTTTATTTTAGAATATTTAATTTCGATTTGGAACAAGTGTTTTGCAAGTAGCAATATTGTTGATTTGATTGATTATTTAAATTAACACGACGAGCTGTCTTTAAAAATATGCTAATGAATTGAAGTGAACAGCATCGTCCTGTTCAACACATAAAGTTTTCCTTAAAAGAAATTAGACATATAGAAAATTACACAAAAAGCAGGATATATTAATCATTCTTTAATAAAGTAGCAGAAACTCATTTAATTTGAGATACTACATCGATTTTGGGTTAGGACTTCGTCTTTTACTTGTATTTATTTCCGGTTTTTATTGAGTTGATTAAATCGTTTTCTTCAAACAGTAGCTTAACTTTGTTGAGTCTGAAACTTAAACTTTGTGATATAGTTATATTTATTTAAAAAGAATAATTGCTTATAGCTCATAGTTTACCTGGCAATTGTTTGGTATTCGAGTACCGGATACATTTTATTTAAATTAAGAAATAGATAAACTCTAGAAGATTATTGCCAATAAGAGGTGTAAGTTAGATCTTTAGATAATTTTACCCGCATTGAACCAGCTTCTAAATAATACGATCAAATCATTTAGATAATTTAAATATTAGTCTTATAATTTTGCTAACAAAAAACTCTAATTGAACTTGAAAAGATTTATGATTCATTTTGTGATTATACGTGTAAAATAAATAGGAAATAATCATGAACTGCAATTTCGTTCATCTCATTTTCCAATTAATGTTGCAACAGTCTATCAGGTGGTTGAATTTTACCATCCAAAATAGCAAAATTGAAATTATAATATTAGTTTTCTAAACCTGTTAAAATACTATAAAATAATACGAATATTATAAACTTCTAAAAATATTTTTTCTCCGGAGTTTGCGCAAAATTTGTAAAATTATATGAAAAACATTTTAACTCTTTTTCTTAGTAATATTGAATCAAAAACAAATATCTTTTTCTCTAAATAATAACACAATTTAAATAATTTGCTAATCAATAGAATTAATTTATGTTTATACGGGGGAAAAATCAAAGTTGATATACGTTACCTTTGTGGAATTGAACTTGCTTTTCAGACCACTGCTTCCAAGTTTGAATAGAAATAAAATTAAGCGCTACTGTTCCTCAATGTTAGTACGTGATCTTTGTAGAAATGAAGAAAAAGCGCTGATACGACTGAATAATTAATGGCTATGAGGGCCTACAAGAGTAACGACCTTCGGGGATAAATTTAACATTCTCTCCCGCGTTAAAATGATTGGTGAAACCTGGAAAAGGCTTCGTTATTATCGAGCATCACATTATACCTGAAATTTTCATTCAGTGTTAAAAATTCAATGTACCTAATGTATTTTGAGTTTTTTTTTTAATTTAGAGTTTCAGTAATGGAATACAAATGCAATTGCATAACTTTAAATGCAATAAACCATTATTTTTGTCCAAGTAATTGGTAGACACCCAGTATGTAAAATACAGAGGAAAAATTAAAGCACATATTGTTGTAAGATAGAGAAATAGTCCAAATTAAACCATTATCATAAATGTTAGATTTGGTTTCCTTTCGTTACTCTGTAAATATCTCATCGGTAAATCAGTTCGTACCACTGATTTGCCAGCATGTTTCTTTCGCTCAAATTAATTGCAGGACAGATTCTTAATTTTAGTTCAGTAATGGATGTGCAAGAAATGGCAGAATATACTCTTGATACTTTACAAAACTCCATATACTGTAATACAGCGGGGAAAGATCTGATGATCGTGTTGGTCATTGAATAACTCCTTCACGACCAATCCAAACTGGTACCTCAGCACTGAGGTAAGATGTAACGGTGTCGTGGTAGTGACAAGGCACTCCATCGTGTTGAAAAAGATAAAATCCTGGCATATTTTCTTTGATGATTGGCATAAGGAAACTATGTAGCATGTCCAGGTAAATAATTGCCGCAACAATCTTTTCAGCAAAGCATAAAGGGCGCGAAAACATTCGATGCCCAAAGCACGTTTGTTTACTTTGGAACCAGTGGCGTAACGTACGCCCCGAATCTCGGGGGCAGGACATTAGGGAACCCAAAGCCTAAGTTATGCTATAGTTTTGAAATCTTTTGTGAGATCCGACTTGGGAATTAAAACCTGACTTTGCAGGGGAGGCTAACATTATCCGTTACGCCACTGTTTGGGACTAACTATGAATAAACTCAATTATGAATAAGGCCATCTATGAATAAACTTAGGATATATTTTACTAATCTGACTTGAAACTGGTTAATTTCATTTAATATTTCGGTAGTTCTTAACTTACGAAATTGTCCAACTAATTTGTATATAGATACCCTATATATAATATGAACATTCTATACACGTACGTAATTAACACATTAGTGTGATACAGGCTTTGGGTTAAGAAAAAAATAATAATTATAATGCAGTTGGATGTGAATAAAAATACGGAAACCAAATGGCCATATAATCGTGATGCTTAAGCCCTGATGCCTATGAAAATTCAGCGATCTAAATAATGGAGTGATACAGCAACTATCCTATTGTATACGTCACAAGATGCGTAGACATCAAATTTCAAATCCAATTTTTGGTTTGAATTCTGATTTCAGATAAGAATCATCGAACCTTAATCGGAATTCATTCCCCCAAATTTCTCGGATTATGTCATAGAGATTAGATGAGTGATGAATACACACACACTGGCTCAGGAGTCACCCTCGTCACTTAATCGCGATTTATAACTGCGAGGTCCATAGCCAACCACATTTTCCAGCGAGGCTTTAATTCAAAATGAATTTTGAATGCGTATTGGGACTGAAGCATACAATTTGTTTGCTTCGTAGGCGTGATTAGAATGCTGGTATATGTAAGGTGTAAGAGTGCTTTTCACGATGAATGTATAAAATTAAGCTCTAATTAACCCAAATTTGAACAATACATCATTTTATTTTATACCTTTTTTAAATTTCATGTATATTTTTGCTTACATTTTTCCAAAATTGTGTGAATCTAAAAATAACAAGGCTTATAGTCGAGTTTTGATTTGATTGTAGGTATAATATACTCCTGTTTATCTTAAAACGCTTTAAAAGTTTATTTTTTACACACAAGCTTTTATTTAACTTGCAATGTAATTTATTCGGGTGGAATCTTGCAACTGAAATTTGAAGCTGATGTCTTCAATTGATTGATCTGAAATTTAGTATACACGATTAGTTTGGATGACAATGCATGTTTTGACCATTTATATTCCGATATTGCAATTAGTTAAAAAGATATTAATTAAGAACTTTAAAACGCATAATTGTTTTACCTCTGTTGGCTTTTTATCCCGACAAGCTACTTTTCGGGTTGAGCTTAAAGGAGTTCCGATTTTGTTCGACGTTTTTAAAAAGCCATCTAATTCTTTCTATCAAACTCAGACAAAAAATAATTACAGAATCGGAAAAACCATTTATTTTACCACGATTCCGTATAATTCCTTTTACAAAATAACTATATTTTTTTATTTTTTACGAATTTTTCTAAAACGAGTTAAAATTGATGCGTTTTCATGAAAGTGATTTCTAAATTGTTCCGTATGAACTTTTTTTCGTGTTAATGAATCGATATTCTTCACTAAAGAAGTTCATGCTTTTCTCTTTTAGAACCAGTCATTCAAAAAATAAAATGCTAAAACTTTCTTTTTACGATTTTTCAAAAAATACTCACATTTTTAATTAATAATTTAATAACTTCATCATTTATAAGGATTATCACAGGAAACTTTTTTTCCGTTTGTAGAATAGTATTATCCAAATTCTGTACAAAGATTGAAAGCATTGGTTTAAAATTACGGATTTTAATTTTTTTTTTTTTTTTTGTGTTTTTCGTCTTTAATACAATATTAAAAAAAAGCAAAACAATAATAAATAAATAAATAAAAATAATATTTTATTAAAAATAATTAATAAAAAAAGTTTCAATATTTTGAATAATTTTGCTTTGTTTAATCTTGTTTTGGTCTTACAGTGTTTACCCTCCCCCTTCCGCCAATATCCTCTTCCTGCGACCCGAGTGAAATATCTATCATATGTATGTATCCCAGCGGGAAATAAGGTTGAGTACCCCCGAGCTAGACTGTTCGAAATTAACCGGCAAACTACCTTGCAACAGTGATGCTTTGAATGAGATGAACAGACTGAGAAACCTGTTCAGCGATAACTAAAAAGTAAAAAATAAATTTAAAGTAAAAAACTTTTTTAAAAACAAGCTTTTGTTTAAATGCGCTAAAAAGAATAAGATAAACTTTTCTTTTAAAACTGTTTTTACTATCAACATATAGCGTCGTTACACAATTTATGATATCAAAGCTTGTCGTGAGATTTACCTGTGTAGATAAGCAAGTAAATTAAATAACTTGATCTGATTTATTTAAATTTTTAAAATTTCCAAACTAAGTAAATAAGATTACTTAAATCTCGCGACAAGCTTTTATGTCATAAATTGTGTAATGGCGTTTTAAGTTAATAGTAAAAAAAAATTTTAAAAGAGAAAAGAGATTATTTGATTCTTTTTATCTCATTTAAATAAAAGCGTGTTTTTAAAAAAGTTTTTTTACTTATAATTTATTTTCATAATAAAAATCATCACATCAGTATTCTACTTCAATACCTTACTCTTTTTATCGCTTTTTTATTTACATTTGTCTATAATAGAAAGAGATCTTACGGTGCAAAAACCATAAACGAAGATCACCTGCATGACAAATACGTTGAAAATATACCACAAAATAATAATTTTCGTAGCGCTATTTCGTTCATACTTAATGAAAGCCACTGACATTGATTTTGTCATTAAAGTACATCAAGATAGTAAACATTTATGAAGCATTATCGGAAATAAATAACTTCGAATTTGAAAATGTTGAAAAATAGGCTAATTTACATAAAATCGTAATCTAATGAATATCTCTATTTTTTAAAACTTTTTTCCCCGGCATAGTTTCGTTTAATTAATAAACTCTGTTATGAAATACGAAGATCTTTTAAATTCAATTAATTCAATCACATTGTTATGAACTTCATGGTTGCTTGAATTTTAACAGTTCACACAGGTACGTGATTTACATATGCGTTTATTTCTTAAATTTACAACTGTTGAAGCTCTTACACAGTTTCTACAAAATCTGACGATACTTTAATTGAATACTTTTTTTCCCAGAAATCTTTTATTATAATGAAAAAGCATTGTAAAAGGTCAATAGTTATTAATTTAAGATTATTTTCTAATAAGTTAAATATCTCTTAATTATATTAAAAAATGATTATAAAAAAAATAAAACAATTATTGAAACGTAGTCCTGATTTTTTTTACCATAAATATTACAATATATTTTTACTAATTTTAATAGCAATCCAACTGAAAATATTTTTATAGGCACAACATTTTTTTCAAAATTAATGTCGTTGATTCTAACTTCATCATCGTAAAGAAAAAACCTTATTTTTTCCGCCTGTGCGTCCAACATATCTCTACTTGGTTTCCTAATTTATTATTTTTTTTAACGTGTTAAGAATTTATTTGATCTACCGCGGAAAATGCAATCTTTTTTTCAGATAAGAGGAAATCATACAATTTCAGCACATTTATTGACATTTAATAAACATTATTTTTCATCTTTACTTATGACCTCTTACTAGAGTAATGGTAATTAGTGGATTTAATTTATGCAAAAAAATTTCTCTCTTTTTGCGGCGAAAATCTCGAGTAAATGTTTATTAACCTCATACTTCAAAGCAACACGAGGATTAGGGGCAACGGGCCTCGTAGTTTTGAACCATGGTCAAGTGAGGAG
This sequence comes from Trichonephila clavipes, assembly GCA_019973935.1. Classification (NCBI taxonomy): domain Eukaryota; kingdom Metazoa; phylum Arthropoda; class Arachnida; order Araneae; family Nephilidae; genus Trichonephila; species Trichonephila clavipes. Next base: position 1,044,468 of record BMAU01014878.1, read on the forward strand.
GACACACCTGGGCCTGCTCCCCCTTCTCGAAACTTCCACACCACCCCAACGGGAGGATTTTAACCTCAGCAAATTTAACGAGCGTCATCCTCTCTACATGGTGAGTCTTCAGTGACACTAGACTCAAACTTATAAAACGTCAACCACGAGTTCACAATGAAACGACCACTACCGTGGCCCCGCGAAAATCTGGAACAATGCTTGATTTTAGAAATTAGTCCCCCTTCAAATAACTGTGAAAAAAGAAAAACGTCGTTGAGAGAAAATTTTCCTTCTCAGTTTTGTTGTTTTCTGGAGAGTCGCCAAAGCAGCAAAAAGTTTGATACAGCCGTACGAATTACTTCATATTGACCTTCATCGATATCTTTCTTGAATAGTAATTTTTTTCATATAAATCAGTTGTAGGCAATACATTGCCGAATCGAGTTTTTCCGGTGGGTTTGAAAACTCAATGCATTGATCGTGTAACGTTTTATTCCATACCTAGGTATTTACTTATTTAAAAAAATGACGTTGGGAAGAAACTATAAGTAACGAACATTAATTATATTGTTCAATAAATATGCTTACAAAATATGTGTGTTTTATTTTCTTTTATTTAAAAAAGTAGAAGCTTGAGGTAAATTTAATATTTTTCATAAAATAAGATATTGCGTAATAGCTGAAGTTTATATTTGACGTCGCTAAATGGATACAGTAGCAATTTGGTGGTTGAAGATGTTTTCTGATGGTACTATAGCACAGAGGAGGAAAAGCACATTAAATTTGTATAGATTCAAACTTTCACGTTGGGTTGAGTGCACTGGTGCACCTAGTTCTGAGTGGGCAATGTATCCAAATTCCTTTGGAGCCTTTTTAGAAATGGGTCCCCTGTTAGTGGGATTGTAGTAACATATGTTGGGGACCCTGTAGCTTGGGGGCCCCGTATCATTGATACGGTGGTTGCTACGCCCCTGGGTGAGTGACTTGTAAGTGTGGAGAGAGGATGTACCTACTCAGATATTGTTCTTGACCCTTGACTAAAGCTTAGAATTACGAGGTCTATTGTAGTAGCCCTCGTGTAGCTTCTAAGTTCGATTTAAATAAAAAATCAATAAATAAAAAACAGCAGGATAAACACTGGATGTCTATTTTCAAGCATTAAACGAATATAACCTCAGTATTTTATGAAGAATGTCACCCTCGGCTCATTTTCAGAAGAAAGGGATATACAGTCTTTGAAGAAATACTTTTAGCTTTTCCAAAATAGCCCACTCCAAGACGGTAATGTTTGTTTATCGCGAACGCGAAAATGTTACGCCGCTTCGTGGTTTCTATAGACATCGTCGATAATAGCAATCGTTATGTTTATATTAGTGAGATAGTATGCTGTTTTGGCTTCATTATCCAGGTATGGAACATGGTTACTTTTGATGTTTTATGTCTGTATCTTTACAACATTTGAATATTATCTTCTTCGTGTTCGTCGAAAACTTCTCACAAATGATAACGAAGCAGTAAATAATTATAATGAAAGGAGTTCAGTAATTATCTGATAGAAAATTCTATGATTCGTTAAATGTTTTTGGGAGCAGGTTAATGATATAATAAGATTTTTTATAGTATTATGAAGTGGATACGTTCAATAGTGCAAATAAAAAGTAGCATTAGAAAAAAGAAAATTAATTATCTTGGAAAAATTAGGGATACGTTCCGTAATTGTTTGAAATTGTATAAAACAAAAACGAGTTTAACTGTAGAATTTTAAAAAAATAGATCTCTTATTAAATTTTTTTCAAAAGTCTGAAACAAATTCCTATAAAAATTGTCTCTTGAACTCAAAATTAGTCTCTTTTGTCTTAGAGTAAAGATATCTTTTCCTTTTTTACATTTATTACAGCTATCTGGTAAAGATTTACATAGTTTAAAAACTGATTCCAAACTGTGTAACTTCAAAATTTGATTTACGTGAAAAGAAAGTTTTGGGTGAAATAAAAATTACCGTTCTAGAAATTTGTATAAAAATTATCCGTTTAAGAGAAGAAACCTACTTGTATTTATTACATTTTTGAAGATCCCCTTGGATCTCACTTTGAGAACGAGAATAATTTGGAGTCAGATAAGAGCCAGTAGCCATTTTTATAAATAACTTTCTTTATTTGGCTATTTTTCCCAAATAGAATCAAATACTTTTAATAACAAATAAATCAAATTAGCTATATGAGGTTTAAAAGCGACTTTCCTTTAAATTAACTTAAATATTTAATGATCTAATTAATTAACAATTAGAATATCGATCACGCAGAGATTACCGCAATAAGAGATCCCAGAATTATATTCAATATTCCTATTGAACATTTAATTTTAATCTCACTCCTAATATAAAGCTTTAATGAGACTTTAATCAATATTTACCACACTGCAGTTCAGCTCAGCTTTTTCTGAGATTTTATTCTCCTAGAAAAATCTCCAATAATAAATCTCCAACTTCACTATTATATACCTTCCTGCTTTAATCTCTCTCTCTCCTACTGCTTTTTATTTTACTATTCCGTTTGACTTAAATACTTTATCCAATCTGCATAACAAGGAATCCTGTCCTCTCTTTGGGGCTGATTGGAAATAGGCAGGGAATTAAATTTCCCTAAAAAAGACGACTCAGAAGGTCAGTGATAAAGTTCCGTATAGGTTTGTCACACATTTGTATGAATATTTATAATTTAAGTGAATTCGATTAATTGAAAAACATTTCAACGTCTTTCATGTAAATTGGTTATAAATAAAGTCAGCATATCATTTTAATGTTTATTATTTAATCGACTAGTTACGATTCAACAAGTAAAGAAGACCCATAGAGACACCATAACTCAAAGGCAACTGTAAGTTTTTCTCGTCCTCAACCTGATAATTTTCCCCAAACTATCCCTCCATTTCTTGTTAATTGTCCTTATAAGATTATAATGTATGCTTTTATTAAAAAAACAGTTTGTGTGCATGCAGCACAAAAACTGAAATACCCAAACGCATGGCATTCGATATCCCAAAACTTATATTCATGAGTCTTAAAAATTGCGTGTCAAAATACTCGAATTACATCTAACAAATTACGAAGAAGCACCAGCAGCTGCGCTGAGGCAATTTTTAATATCTAACAGAATGAAGAGAAGTAGAAGCATGCACATAAAGCAGTATTAAACTTCTTGTGCGTAATATTTACACTCACAGCCTTTATATCTTTACGGAAATCATACCCTTTTTAAGATATGTAACATTATTTCTTGTGAAAGTATAAAAGTTTGAAGAAAGATAACTTGTTTTGAAATGAACTAGAAATTATGAATTTTATGTTGTTTTAAGTCTTCACATTTCCCCTTGGTACTTGCAAAAAGTTTATCGGTGTTCTTAAAAATCTGCAAAATTAATGAGGTGTAATAAATATAATGGAACATTGTTTCTATTTTCCTATGAAGAAATTGAAAGAACTTCTAATGAATTTTTAACTAGGTAGTTTTATTTTAAGATGTATCTTAGTATTAAATGCATGAGAATCTTCATTTTTGTAAAAATGATTTAAACTTAAAACTTGTTATGCACAAATAGTTAAATGCATTTAGTTTGTTAGGTTTCATTTTTATATTTATATTAACTAAAAGTTATAAACTACTTTATAGAATCAATGATTCTTCTCGGATCCATTCAAAAATTGAATTACTTCGTTTGCTGGAGTTGCAGTTAGGTCGTGAGAGAAGGCTACAGGAAGCTGCAAAAAGAACCCAACTGACAGAATCTCCTAAAACTCTTCGCACTGAAGAAGCCATCTCGCTTTGATCGCGGTTCCTGTAGTCAGAAGCACAAGAGTAAGAAGACTTTTATTTTTATCTTAATTTTTTTGAAAGGTATGATAGTGGGTAAAATTTAAACTTCCTTTTGCCCTAATTATTTGAGCACTTATAAAAGTACCTCAAATGAATTTCATTACATTATATTATTATTTGAATATTAAATAAAAAAATTCTTTAAAAATCTTTTTTGGAAAAAAATTAGAAGTCCTTGTATGAAAATTGATGTTGGTCATTTTTGAAATGCCACTACTTAAATATGGGAGATTTGGTCCTGCCCAGTGGCGTAACGTACACCCGCGCACTGCGGGGGAGCAAGGCTTCTAGGGGGCCCAAAGCTAGACTGATGCCATTAACGGGGAATTTCACAAAATTAGCTTTACATTTTTTTTAATCCAATTTTTTAAGCGATTTTCAAATTGGCGATCTAACATCATTCAAAATCAAAACTTTGATCGCTTATTAGATATCTTAGATCCAATTACCAAATCAAATAACATTTTAATTTGCTGTAATTCCCGCAACGAAAGAGATACTTTTCTTCAGTGGGTTTTCTTTCCAAACCTAAATTACTAACAGATAAAAAGAAAGTCAGACGGAAAATTGGATAAAATGCTAGAAAAATAAAAAAAAATTCATCACTGTTTTTTAGTATACTTCATGTTAGCGGTAGGGAGAAAAAAAGACATATATGTTACTTTTTACTGAAGTAGCAAAGTAACTTATCGGCGTTTTTAGCTTCCCCCCACACACACATGTATTTTATTTTCATTTAGCGAACTCGTAAATAATGTACATCTGTAATGTTTTTTTCATGAAAAATAGTATTGCGATACTTGAAAACGCATAAAGAGCATTTTAAATGATTACACGGTCTAGATTTTTGATTTAGAAACCCATATGCCAACAGAAATTTCCGTAGATTTATGAGTATTCAATCAAATAAAGCATAATGAGAAATGTTTCACAAAATTGTTTAGGGAGTGTTAGTTATAAGTTGAATATTTAAATATTTTGACGTGATGTGTAAAAGTACATTATGTTATGGTTTTGCAATTCTTTGTGTGTGTATATACATATATATATACGGCTTGGGGCCCAAGATCTGACCTTGCGGGGGGTCCAATTATTTTCCTTTGCGCCACTGGTCCTGCCTCATTATGAATAACAGATATACTAGATTATCTTGTAACTAATTTATTTAATCTTTAATTAATCAATATCAAAATAAATTAGGTGTGTGTAGTGGTTTAACTTAATCCAAACTATCTAAAAATAAGAATAAGATTTACTTAACTTGAGCAATCTTTAAACAGTAAATTACTTATAACGAGATGTAATTTCTGCACTTTGAATCCCTTCTAATGAATTTGCTTTGACCTCAAAAACACTTCCAGAAAGCACAGATTATATTTTCTGTCCTTTTTGTCTCTGTCTTTTTTTATTTTCTTTCATTTCTCTAAACAGTAATGCTCGTTCACATACATCATAGCTCCTTCATGAAGTTGTGAAGTTATTCATATATGTAAAGAGTTAATTTAAATGTGATATAAAATTCAGAAAGTATTAAAAAATTATGTTCTCAAATTTGATTATTTTTATTTTGGCCAATGTGTGTGTGTGAAATTAAATCCTAAAAAAAGTCTTGCATATTTTTCTGAGAAAATTAAGTCTGAATTTTAAATAAATAATAAATAGATTTATGCCATATTATTATTCTGTTCCCTTAAGATATTTTTTTACATTTATGAAATTTATTAACTTAACTCAGTGGTACAACAACCCAAGAGGGCCAAAGCCTATTGTGCCCAACTCAATATGCCTGACCTTGGGCCCTTGAGCAGATGTTCTGGTCAGGTGGTCAGTCTGACGCAAAACCCCCAGTATTAAGTTCCCAATCAAGCTTGGTACTCATTTATCGACCCACTGAAGGGATGAAAGGCTGAGTCAACCTTGCCTAACCCGGGGCTTGAACCTCGGACCTGTGTTGGGGAAGTACGATGCACTAACCATTCAGCCACTGGGCTTCATGAAATTTATTGAAATAAATTAATTCGCATTTCCTTGTTTCATAATATATCTTGAATTGCGACATGAATATGTGAAATTTTTGCAACTAATTTAAAATGAATAACTCTGAGATAAATATCTTTTAGTTCAGTTTTTTTTCATTGCATTGAATTATTGTATCATTGCAACTGATGATTCCTAAATTTTCTTTATATTATTTTATTATTTGAATTAATGTTCCTTGTTGGTATTTTGAATATGTTATTAATTTATTTACCTATTTTAATTGTATTTTGAAGTGCATAATAATTTATAAGATTTTAAAGCTAGCCATATTTTTAAGTGTATTCCCATATCTGTAAGAGCTTTGGTGGGCAATAAGACCTGGACCTTAGTTATTTATTTTATTTATTTGCAACTCTTAAATTTCTCAGTCATGTCATTTCTGGGAAAAGGGAAAAAAGCTGATCTCATTAAGCTTGCTATTGAGTTAAGTGAATGTGAGTCGAATGGGGAAGAGCTAAAAATAATTGAATTAAGGACAAAAATTTTAACAAATGATGCTTATAAGGAAGACCCTGAATTTGTGAAATGTATCTTTGAGGGAATCGTATCAAATAGGATAGACGAGGAAAACAAACAAAAATAGCAAACACTGCGTGAATTTGAGCTGCAGAAAATGCGACTGCAAAATGAGACTCAAAGAGTCGTAGGTCCACAAACCCTACCCCAAACAAAAATTGAATTAAAAAAAGTGCTACCAACATTCAATCCTGAAGTTGATAACATGGACCTGTTCCTCACCGTATTCGAACGGCAAATGAAGCTATTGGATCTTGGTGAAGATCTGTGGGTATCCTATATATATATATATATATATATATATATATATATATATATATCATTGGTGCCCTACCTAGTGATGTAACCTTCCTCATTGTCCGTGAGCCTGAGGAGAAATGCAGGGATTACTCCCACATTCGAGGAATGCTTCTGCAACGGTTCAAATTAACCGCAGAAAAATTCCGGGAGCTTTTTTCACGTCACAGAAAAAGCCCAAATGGGACGTGGAAGGATTATTATTTTGAAATCCGAGCATATTTTGAAGGTTGGCTCAATGAGTTAAAAATTGATTCATTTGACGGATTGAAGAATTTGATGATTACCGATCAAATGAAAAAGAGATGCTCTCCAGAGTGTAAGGAACATTATCTGGATATCTGGGAAGAACTTATCTCCCCAGAAATGTTAGCAGATAAGCTGGAAGCTTTTGACAACATCCGATGTTCCCTACCCAGTGGACGTAGGAGACACGTGAAGGCAAGTGCAACCGTAAATGATGGAAGACAGGTATCAGTCAGGAAACCTGAACGCCCTTCCAAAAGAGAATATTCCCATCAGGCACCAAATGAGAGATCCCCTCTCAGATGCTATGGCTGTGGGAAACAAAGTGTGATAAAATCTAGGTGCCCCACCTGCAACCTCAACGCCTCACAAAGAACAGACTTAACAACCAATCACATCAATGCTTACACAGCTCAGACCAGAAGCCCTCGATTGACCCTAATCGACATAACTTTTTGTGGAATAAAGGGACGTGTATGTGCAGACACAGGATCTTCACATTCAATTGCTGGGAAAGGATGTTCCAGATATTTAAGGATAAGGGACTCCTTTTCCAGGAAACCACATTAGCAATGAGCTTAGCAGATGGTCAACAGACCATAGGTGAGGCCTCATAACCCAAGTAATGGTAGAAATTGAGGGGAGATCAGTCTTGACCAAATTCATAATTCTCCCAAAGGCAAAGGGAAATAGAACACTTCTAGGAACAGATTTCCTTAGTTCTTCTGGTTTGGTTCTAGATGTGAAGAATACTTGTTGGTACTTCTGGGACAATCCTACCCACAAGTACCCATTTGGTGAAGAATTGGACACCGCGTCCATAGTTGAGATGTCCAGCAACACTTGCCAATTCAGAGAAGGGGAAGGTGAAAGTTTGACCTCTGTGTGTGTGTGTGTGCGCCCAGAAGGAGAAACTTAACCTCCTGTTGGAATCCCCTTCCAAAATGTCTTCGAACCAGGGGGAGAAGCAACAAATATCTTGGAGCACCACATTAACACGGGAAATAGTCCTCCTATCTCTGTATCCCCATACAGAATGTCTCTTGTAAAGAACTGTCCTGACTGCATTAAATACAAAGCTTCAAATCAGAAGCCTTCCAGGCTGTTACAGACACCTGTGCTAGCCCAACATTTTGAAACCTTGGCCATTGATCTCTTCGGGCCCCTACCTGAGAGTAAAGATGGTAAAAGATGGATCCTAATTATTGAGGATTGTACCACCAAGTGGGTCGAACTGTTTGCACTACCCAATGCCACAGCTAAAGAATGTGCCATTACCTTGATTGAAGAGAGGTTCTTCTGAGGTATGGTATTCCTCGCCGCCTTATCAGTGACAATGGAACCCAGTTTGTGTTAGCAGTGATGCAACAAATATGCTACCTATTAAACATCCATCAATCCCTGATCCCTGTATACCATCCACAAGCTAACCCAGTTGAACGAAAGAATAGGGATCTGAAACCACGGCTGGCGATTCTCGTCCAAAACAAGCATGCCTGTTGGTCGGAGAAGCTACCCTTCATCCGCTTTGCTCTCAACACAGCCAAATGCGAAACGACAGGACAGACGGCAGCTTTTCTGAATTTTGGTAGAGAGCTACGCACTCCAAGGGAAGTTGTTAATGATATCCGAGTCGTCATCCAGAATGATAATTTTGTGCCAGAGATAACTGCCTATCTCAAGAAATTCGCTAAGTTTTCCACTCAGATTAGAGAGGTGGTTGAAGAGCAACATGATAGTAGGAAGTATTACGCAGATAAAAAGAGAAAAGCTGCTCCAACATATCAACCCGGAGAACATGTCTTCATGGCATCACATCCGCTGAGCAACGCTGCACAAGGAAGAAGTGCAAAACTAATGCCACGCAGAAACGGTCCCTACGTGATTTTAACACAAAGATCACCATCATCTTACGAGATTGCTGGTCTTGATAATCCGGGGGAACCTCTTGGTGTTTACCACACCTCTGCTTTAACTCCTTGTAATAATGACAAAGTAAAACCCCTTATTCCTCTTCGTAAACGTGGCCGTCCACCAAAGGTCCCACAGACTCCTGGTTCCTCGTCGGGACGCCGTCGAAACCAGAGGGGGAGGATGTAACAAATGGTAATTCTTTATCTCTCTCGTGCTTTATATTAATGCTTTTATTAATTCTTTATATTTATGCTCACGCGCGCGTGCTTTTATTTATAAAAATTAACTGTAATTTTAATTATGGAAATTTCTGGAACTTTCGATGGCAATGGATAAGGAGATGGAATATAGAGTTTGTAAAATAAAGTCTTGAGTGGTATGTGGTAAGAATTGCTGGCATTTTTTTTTATTTTCGTGTTAAATAGTTCACACACTTTATATAATTTTATATCTAAATATATGGTAAAAGATACTTATTTGTCTCTTTTTAGTAACATATTAATCAGAAATAGCTGTTAAGTACTGAAATTTTATTAAAATTCTGATTTTCTATAAAATAGAATTGAATCTTATTCATTTTTGAAATTTACTTATTGAATGTTTTTATTTTATAATCTGTACTACTCCCTCTTTCTCTGTTGCATACTGTTTTTCAACAGTAGTACTTTTATGCTTCTACTATTGATAAAATTTTTGATAATAATCATAAATTATTTGAATCACACACACCATTATGAAGCGTTTTTTTATTAGTCATAATCAAAACTGCTGCCGAAAGTCATTCATAACATAACTAATTTTGATTCTTTTCACTCCTTCAAAATTGTATTAAATATTTTCTCATTACTCTCTGATATGGAAATTTGAAAAATGTTGCCATTTCCAATTCTTATATGATGTCAATAAAATATTTTATAGTTGCTCCATATCAGTGACTTGTTTCAAAATTATGAAGTTACTCGTCTACTACATTATTCAATACTGAAAAATTACAGATTAAAATATTTAGCATAATTTCTTGTGTAGTTGCTGGATTAGAAATGACTAATGTAGATTTTAGCTTTAAATAATTTATCAGTTATTCTCCAATGTAATTTGATTACATTGTCATTTCAGAACATGCCTCGCCCTGGTCAAAAGTCTATAGGTAATGATGTGTAACACGTATTTCATATTTTCTGGGTAATCATTTGATTGTGTACTGTAATTCTTGACACACATCACATGCATTTAAAAAGTTAAAAACAATTTGTGATACAAATGAAGATTTTTGTATAAATAGATGAAATATTTCTTATTCAGTATTTTGTCATTTCGAATGAATCTTGTCCAGTGTAAAAAAGTTGAGAGAATCAAATTTTCCCAAAAACCTTTTTGAAAATGAATATAAGTTCAGATGATGTTATAGTGCAGTAAGTGAGTTATCTCATTTCTTTATTTTTTCTGAGATATCTAAAAAATAATATATTTTTAAAAAAATGCCATTACCCAAAGTAAGGTTGGGGCAAGCATCACCATCAAATGATTTTCCATGATCTGTTTCGTTTCAAGTGTATTTCATGATTTGTTTTCTCTTTCCCTTTGTAGCCCTCCCCAAAGTGCTCTCCCCCTCCCTCCCCAGCCGCCACTCCCAAGTCTCCCAAAAAGTCATTCCTCCGATATTCTCCCGTTAATTCCCCATATAATACCATCACCTCCCTCGGTAAGTATTCCTCCTCCTCCTCTCACTACCTATTATTAATACATTGATTAATTCCAGTGATTCTATAATTATTTTTTATCTGATTTTGATAGAAAAATTAGATTGCAATTTTAAAAACGGCAAAAATATCGGAAAAAATTCTTCCCTCTTCTTTCTTTCTGGCCGGGCATTAGTAGATTAAACAGCACACAGGGTAAAACAATTGTGCGTTTTTAAAATTTTTAATTAATATCTTTTTAACTAATTGTGATATTGGACTGAATTGTGAATCTAAATCATTCTTGAATCCTCATGAACCCACTCAAAAAATGTCATCCAAATAGGTTCAGCCGTTTAGGAGGAGTTCAGTCACATACACACGCACAGAAGAATTACATATATAAAGATTATTTGAAAAGCTATTAATTAAAAACGCTAAAAACATGATTCATCTGCATTTTTGTAACAATAAAAATCCGGTTTGGCCAGTTTGGGTGAAAATCGATTTTCGACGCCAACTTACGTCATTTTTATAACAATAATGTTGTTATAACAATGCAGGTGAATATTGAATTGAAGGTTTTTAATGTTTTTAATTGATATCTTTTTAACCAATTGCGATATCAGACCGAATTGGGAATCTAAACCATTCTCGAATCTACTTGAACCCACACAAAAACTTTCATCAAAATCAGTCCAGCCGCTTAGGAGGAGTTTAGTCACATACACATGCACAAAAGACTTTTATATATAAAGATAAACATTATTGGATCGTTGCATTATTATATTATATAAACATTATTATATTTATGTCTGTATACATGAAAAACAATGAAAACAATAATAATAATTCATTCTGATTTAAATTTTCAATCAATAAATTTTTTTTGTTTCCCAAAGGTGCATATTTTTATGTGCGGCTTGCGAGATTATAATGTTTTTCCGAAGTGGGCAGCAAGGTTATTTTCGTTCGATACCCTGTTCTATGCAAACAGCCGTAATTGATGCATTAGATAATTGTTTATTAATTTTAATCAGCTTTCTCCATTTCCACCTATGGAAAAAATGAACTCGTTTATCAAAAAGATCGAGCCAAAGCTCTATTAATGTTTGATGTTGTATACCAGTCAGAGTGTAGGAATTAAATTTATAATATTTTCTTAACATTTATTGTTTAAAAAAATTATAAAAATTATTGAGTTTGTATTAAAAAATTTTATTACATAATATAAGTTTAAATACATCATTATTCCTTTTATAGGGAGATGGTTTCTCTGAGATGGTTTTGTAATGTTCAACTCCATTTCATTTTTTTAGCTTTCCTGTACTTGCATATATTCGGATCCATAACTAAATGAAAAAGAAAATGGAATTTTTAAAGAAGTATTTGAGCATTTATGTCATGTATAGTAATTTAAAACACTAAGGGGTTGTTTCGGGAGTATAATGAAAACCTTTCGTATTTTATCAAGTAAAAAAGTATTCATACCTTTTGTGACTCCCTTCTTTAATTCCTCAACTAAAAAAAGAATGAATACATAGGTCTTTTACGTTAAATAAATATTTAAAAAATGGGTACTTACGTACTACCGCAACCATGCCAACTTTCGAGATAACTCACCAAATTGGCAACTCCGATTTCACACGAGTCGTTGGTTCTAAATTAGTAGTTATGTGATTCGTCGCGTTTCATATTTCTCTGCTTATTGCCATACTAAGCCTAACTGTTCATTCACATGGTAAGTTCGGATACCAAAATGTGAATCTGGGATTTTTACCGAATTCTTACATAATAAAATCAATAATAATATCATTATGCAACCTCTGACAATAAAGTTCGGTGAATAGTCCTGTAACATTAAGGTAGATGAAATATTTACGAAAATTGTCTTACTGTCCTTCAAAATAATCACCTCTCATAACTATGCACTTCTGACATCTGCTGCACATATCCAGAAAACTTTGCAGGAAGTTTTCTTTTGGGATGAAGTTCAAAATCCTTGTCACGTTTCGTTGGATGCCAGGAATATCGTCAAATCTCTTTCTTTTGAAAGGGAGTTTGAGTCTTAGAAATAGGAAGGAATCTGGAGGATTGAAATCTGGCAAGTATGGTGGATGTTCATTTTGCACCATCCCCCCCCTTTTTTTTTGTCAGGAACTATTTGATGATATTGGCTATGTGAGGGCGAGCATTGTCTTGAACAAAAAACATGAACCTTGTTGCGTGTATTGCGGTTGTATCCTGCATAGACATTTCATGAAAAGGATCAAAATTTCTGTGTACCTTGCAGCATTCATCGTCGTTCCCTCAAGTAGAATCAACCGACTCTATGACGCCCGTTCATTTAACATCAAACCTTTTTCGGAAAGAGCAAAGGCTGTTCTAAATGACGCCCACTTAAATAACATAAATATCCAGGAAAGTAATATCCTTGCTTTTCCACCCTGGGACATCCAAATTTTTAACTATCACAACCCATTTTCGGGCTATCACAAAACAGGCACTGCTGATGTTATTTATCAGCAACTCTTTTCTTTTCATCGCAGTAAGTATTCTAACTACATACCAGTCTACACGGACGGATCGAAGACTGCAGGACATGTTGGGTGTGGTGTTGTTTTTAACAATACCATCCTTAGTTTTACTTTACATAATTCCATGTCTGTTTTTAGTGCTGAATTGACTGCCATCCTTGTCGCACTTCAGCATATATTAGTTTCCAACCACCGTCATTTTTGTGTGTACACTGACAGCATGAGTGCTCTAGAATCCTTGCACTTTTTAACAGAACGCCGACACCCCACTGTGATCGAAATACTTATTCTTCTACGAAAATTGGAAAGAAAAGGTGTTAATATAATTTTTTCCTGGGTACCTGGACACGTGGGTATACTTGGTAATGAACAGGCTGATAACGCTGCACGATCCATGTCTGATCACATGCGGCGGCCTGTCTGTTACAGAGATTTAAAGACTTCTACACAGAACTATATCCATCGTGTATGGCAAGAGACTTGGGATCAACAGATCCTCAACAAACTACATAACATTCATCCTTCCACTTCTCATTGGGCAGCACTACCAGTGCGAAGACACGATGTCCGCTTGACTCGACTTCGCATTGGTCACACTCGTTTCACGCACAGGCACCTTCTGTTGGGTGAAAATGCCCCAGAATGTCCCTCGTGTAAAGTGTCATATTCCGTCTATCATATTTTAATAGATTGTCCCGTTTTTAACCATCATCGCATCACCTTCTTTCATACATCTGTTTTAACCTTATCTGACTTGGTGGGGGAAACTCCCCACCAAAACCTTTTTGCCTTTCTTTTAAAAATTGAATTTTTACATTTAATTTGATTTGTATGTTTCTTTGTATTTTTAATATATTTTACGTATGTATGCATGCATGCATAATAATGTGTGCATACACTTTTATATATATTTTTTTATTTTTATTTTAACAAGTGTTTGGCGCAGCTTGGCCAAATTTGGCCCTTGCGCCATTAAACTTAACAATCATCATCATCACCCTCAAGTAGAAATTCCTTGTGGATAATGCCTTGACTATCAAAAAGATGATGAGCATCATTTTGATGCATGATTTATTCAGGAGGTTGTCAGAAACATTTTCTCCGTTTTTTAGAAGACGGGCGAGCCACTCGTACACATACGTCATGGACAGTACTTGATCTTCATAAACATGTACCAACACCACATAAATTTCTTTCGGTGTCTTGCCAAGCTTAAAAAAAAAACTTTAAATTGATCTTTTGTTCGTGCATTTTTCTTTCTCAGTTAAGAACCAACGCACTAAACAAGCACTTTTTAAAACTAGTCTTACAAGGAACACAAACGACGCCTAACTGAACAACAGTGGGGGCAGGTGGTCAACTTCTGTAGCTACGCATGTACAGCGTTTTGTTTCGCTAGTGTTCCCAGGTCGGCCTTTCTGTCTTCCTTCACTGAACTTTATTTTCAGAGGTTGTATATAACAATTGTTATAATTATATATAATAAAAATTGTTTTTTTCTTTTATTGATTATTTATTTATAATTTTAATTGTCTCATAATAGTTTTCTTCTACTCGCGTTCCATATTCCCGTCAGCGTATTCCGATTTAAAAATTTGTCAATGTCACCAATATGGTTGCGATAATACGTAAGTATCCAAAAAAGCTTAAGGTTATAACACTAAATTAGATATTTACAGTATCTTCTTTATCGATAAAGAATTAAACATATATATATTTTAAATTTAATTACAAGAAGGCAAAGATACATAATAAATATGTGGCACAAAATTACATAAATTTTAATGTAACTTTTGAAGGAAAGTGTTCCGGCGTTTATGCTACTATAAATCGATCAGTGTGCAAAAGAATGTTTATGACAAAAAAGTAATATTTAAAAAAAAATTAAGTCAATTCCTACTTAGATCAACAAAGAAAAATTTTATTTTAGCTACTTTTTATTAAATAGTTACATATAATATGAATCTGTTTATACAGAGGACAGAATCACAACATTAAATGATAACTAATTTCTATTAATTATCATTAAAGTATCGTATTATCATCCAAAACAATCGCGTATATAAAATTTCAGTTCAACTGAATGCTTTAAAACGTGAGGAAAAGAAATCTTTTAAAATTTTCACCCAAGTCGCTAAAAATGAAACCAATGAGGCTGTATCTGAAATTCATTAAATAAATAGTTTCGGTCAATTAATTATAATTAAATTATCGTATTTTTACCCAAAACAATAGTGTATAGAACATTTCAGCTCAAATGAGCGCTTTAAAATGTGAGAAAAACCTTCACGTTTTGACACAAGTCGCCAAAATGATACCACTGTAGCTGTATTTCAAATTCTTTGAATAATTAGTTTTAACCAATTAATTTTTATTAATTATAATTAAATTACTGTAATGTCATTCAAAATAATCATGTATATAAAATTTCAGTTCAATGGAGCGCTTTAAAATGTATTTTATTAACAATTGAAAATTCCATCAAGATAAATATATAGATAGTGTGAGCTAATAGTAGGAATTGAAAAAGAGAAATTAAAGGCCTTTTTATGTATTCCGAGCCCTAGTCAATGTGCAAGACATCTTTGTCGAGCTGAAATATCGTTAAATGCTAAGTAAACTAGAAATATCGAATTAAATGAAAATAAATTATCTTTTAAAAGAAGCCAGAGGAAATGCAATTTACCTTCTGCTAGAGCTTCGTCTTCTTGGTACCGTGAATTATCTCTGTCGTTTTCTATTTCTTCGTAGTAATAATCTTCAGTGAAATCTGAAAAGAATTCGAACCATTTTATTATTTATGTAGTAAGTGAAACTCTTAACTGAAGGCTTAGGGAGTTGATGCCCCAGGGAATGTCCAGAATTGTCCGAGTTCACGTTGAGCTTAAATGGAGACGTGCTAACAGACATTTTCAATCAGAACGTGCTAAAATTGTGAATGCAATGTTACTTCTGTAAAATATTTTATAGCTACAAAATCTAAATAAAGCTGATAAAATTGGATAAATTAAAGAAGTTCATCCTAAATAATGTTTCACAAGGAAAAATTGCTACCATTCTTAATTTTGCTGAAAAGTTATTTCAAAAACCTGAAAAAAAATCCATATTCTAAGAAAATTGGAATAATCATGGACTTCTTCATAAACTTTAGATGTGGTGGAATTATATAAAATAAAATATTTCAAAAATAAGGAAAGAAATACACACACGCACGTGTGTGCACGGTAAACATCCCGACACTAGTAATCTCATATTGGCTTATTAGATGATTATAGGTTGCTTTAAAATTAATGCAATTTTAATCCTAGTGGTTTGATTCGAAGAAAGTTGAAATAGGGCCAACTTTATTACGTTATTTCTTTTAATGAAAATTAAGGTATAGTTAATTACAAAACATTTCTAAAATTAGTTTTTTTCCTTATGTTTAAAGCATTCATTCTTTGCTTCATTTGATTATATTCTATTTTAATTTAATACTATTACGTGTCCACTGTAAAATAAGAATTGATCACTTTACAAAAACGAATAATATTTTACTGTAGAAAAATCTTTTAGATTTCAAATATAAAATTCTGAAAAAGAAGACTTCATCGAAGACAATTATTACAAGTATAATATTCGATTATACATGAAACTAAATTGAATTGAATGGAAGCAGCTGTGGGTAAAAAAAGGTCATTTTGAAATCATGTAAAAAAGTTCACATTTCAAAAGATGCAAAAAATGAAGTAAAAAGTGAATTTCAAGGGAAAAAAGCGCAAAAAGCATAAACACAACTAATTTTTACAAAAGCCTCGAAATATTGAAAAACTGTGCACGAACCTACCACCCAGGAAAAAAAATACTGTTTCGTGATAATGGTTGGTCAGATTTTTAAAAAGGTGTTTGAGATTTGCGCACTGAGTGATAGGAATAAAAATCAGTCAACAAGAGTTTTTTTTAAATATGCAAGTTTAAAAAAATTGAGTTGCAATTATATAAAAAAATGCAATGAATCAAAAATTGTAAAACAATACATATAAATATTTTGTGACGCTATGTAACAATACTTCAAACATGTTTGTTACATTTATAAAAATATAGCTTATATGTATACCAGTGGTGGGATTCATCAGGTTCTGCAGAACCAATGCCTAATGTTTTTGTTGAGTTCAGCGGACTAATTCTAAAAATCGCTTTCAAATAATTAGAATTCTCTCCAAGGTTGGCTCCTGGATAATTATGATAATCATAAAATTTGATTAGTGAAAGAAGCCAATTGTCAAATTGTCCGAATCCCACCACTGCCTGTTACTAAATTAGCACAATTGTACCTGGAAATTCTATTAAAACCTCAGCTTCTTCCGTCGTGCAGGGCACAGTCGTAGCTAAAATACATGAAATAAAAATAATTGAAAAGTAAAAATAATAATAAAAGTAATATGACTGACAAAATAAAACTATAAAGAAAAAAAGTTAAGAAAAAAATCATACAAAAAATTACAAAAGATAATTTATAATACGAGTTCTGTCAAAAAAGTATCCCACCTTGAATTTCGCCGTCTACCTTAGCTAAGTTAGGATGACGTCACTGTGTACAATAAAAGGCAGTTTCATATGCCTGTTATGCTTTTGTTTTCTTTTTGCATTTAGAATCGCTACTTGCTGGCCACCAAGTGAGGTGCTGTTGTAAATTTTTCTCAACTTTTAGATTTCCCTCAAAATTTAACTGATAAGGATTAACTTTTCCTTTAGTATTTACCCGAGTTTGTTTTTATGTCAATAGATGGCCCATGTATCTTTTCTATTCATAACGTGTACTTTCATGAAGTTAAAACGCTCGAGCGATCTTGTCTCCGAGTATGCTGGTTGTCTTTAGATTTTATTTTTGCTTTCTGTATAAATAATAATACTTCAACATGAACGAGTTGAGCAAAGATAGGCATTAAATTTGGTCAAAAACTTGGGTATTATCAACGCGAATCAAAATTAAAAAGATTCAGCAGGTAATCGGAGCCTTTACTAAACACAAATGAAGGAATCGCCCAACCGATGCAAAAATAGCTGCACACCATTGGAGAAGGGTACAAACTTCTCGGAGTGTAGATGTTGCTGAGGATGAAAAATCTAGTGAAGGCGAGTCATCTTTTGATGTTTTAGATTGCCGAAGAGATTAGGATCAGTAATGGTTGTGCACAGACATTATCGAGTGATAATTGCGGAATTTAAGTCCAAACTGATTACGGCTGAACAGAAAAATCTCCGTTTTGAGATTATACAGGATTTTCTGGATCCAACCACACTTATCCTAAATATCTGAGCACCATGATAACTGCAGATAAATTAAGATTGTACATAAAGGTGTACATATTCGACCTGGATTCAAAAGCACTGCCTCACAAAGAAAGCATCCCAAATCCTGCTGGCAGAAAAAATAAATGCATCAGATGCGAAGCATAATCAAGGTGACGCTAACTGTGTTCTTTGATATACGTTGAATGCTCTATCAACAAATCCTTCGTCAATTCTATGACGCAGTTCGGCACAAAAATCAGACCTCTAGACGCCGAAAAACTGGCAGTTGCATCATGACAAAGCTCCAACTTGTCGCTGATTAGAACCCGCGACCTATGGATTCGTCAGCACGTAACATACCACTAGACGAAATTGATCACTCCTGTCCGGAGGCTGGCTGTTACAGGCTTATTTAGATACCGCCACAGTACTCCACCACCATTGTGAGTCCGTGAATAGGTGAACGAAAGAGATATTTTTTGTTATTGAGAGCGAGTGTGAGTTGTTGCTACTGCGTCAAGTGAGTCTGACGACTTTTGGTTGCTGTTTTTACGGGTAGATGGCTCCATGACAGATCAGAAGATTTGCGTTTTTCTTTTCAGCCAATGTCATCAGTGTCGAAGATAAGAACCCGTGACTTATGGATTCGTAAGTACGTAACATACCACTAGACAAAAGTGATCAATCCTGTCCGGAGGCTGTTACAGGCTTATTTAGATTCCGCTACAAACTCATTCATCGTCCTTAATCCAGAGATTCTTGGCAAAACATGGAACTCTAACCATTTCCAGACTCTGTTCATCTAATACGACTCCTTGCACTTTATGGTTGTTTCTAGAATCGAAGGCACTTGTGAAAGCATCCCGTTTTGAGAATATAGAAAATAATGTAAAACGCATTGGCGGAGATGAATATCATTGTGAAAAAAGACTTTCAGAGAGAAATGTTTTAGGTAGTTGAAAGATCGGTGGGCTAAATGAATGAAGACGCATGCAACATAATTTAATGACGATTTGGGTCCCATTTCTGTTAACTAAGAAAAATATTTTCCTATCCAAAGGTCAGATTCTTTTAAGACAGCTCTTGTATATCAATAAATTAATGGACAGTAATGGATTTTATGTCAAACTTGAATTCGACAATTCTTTTGATCACGAGAAATAACTTATGAAAACAAAATAAAGCTTCAATTAATTGAATTAACATATTCTTAAGCTACTTTTTAAGTAGTTTTGTTTATTTTACTATCTTATGAGAAATATAGTGCCAAAACTATGATAATCAATTCAACTTTCTGAGCCTATTTTTAAAAAAACTTTGCTTCTCTCTGGTTCAATAAAATAAAACAAAAATCATTTGGCTGTTTAAACAGCAAAGTATAAACGATTTATATAATACAAAGTATTAAAACTTAAATGATGACGAGAATCAAGTTCTCAAAAAGTGTCTCAAAACTTCTTTATCTAAACTCATTACTACATTAAATATTTCTGACTATTATAAATATAAAAAGAGGCTAAATATAGTTATGGACTATATACCTTATATATTACATTATAAATTTAGGCTTTTTGAATACTGTTTAATCCATTAATTACAGGAAACGTTTACGTAAAACGAAAGAATAAAAGTGCCGAAAGACATAAATCACAGTGTGAATTGAACGTGATTATATCGTGTTAAAAGGTGCTTGAAAAGAGTTTGTCAGTTCAGCATTCGCGAGTGAAAACACAGCTGTGGGTGTTGAGAAATAGTGAAGTTCTTGGAAGTGAAGAGATAAAGAATTCATTTGAAAGCGTGAGAGAAAGAGATTTTTCATTTCGCATAATGATGGTGTGAGAAATTTCAAAGCGATTCTGAGATGTTATTCCAAGGGTGAAAAGTTGTTTTTGGAAAGCTTCTGAGTGTCCGTGAGAGAGAGGTGTCAAACTTGTATTAGAAGAAAAGAAAGTTTCTCATTACATTATCACACTTTTTCATTATATTACTTTCACGAATACCCCCCCCGTTAAAAAACACTTTGGTTCTAGTTTTAATTTAGAGTGTGAAGTTTTAAATATATCTGAATATTTTTCTACAGTAATCAATATCCGGTCGCGTGGAACAATGAAAAAATGTTCACGACTTGTTGAACATTCATAATGATCAGTCTAAAACGGAGAAAACCAAAACAATTTTATTGCTTTCTCATTGTAAATAATAAAAATATTGTTATCACCGTCTGATATGCACAAGAGGCAAAAATGCAAAAGATATAAAGTTCTTTTTACTTTTATATTAATTAAGTCTTCCTGTTGGCTTCATTAAAGTCAGCACCCCCTCGAAATTAAATTAGATCTTTCTTTCAACATTGTAGGGTGAGCCAAAAGTCATGTCCCGATTATAAATATTTATTGTGCTCAAACTATCATAATTAGAACAAATGTTTTTAGGATATACTGAAAGTATTATTATGAATTTCGTTTCAGAACATTTACCTAAGTAAATTTAAATGTGTGTCTGCTTGCTAGCTTGGAAAATGTCTAAGTGGTATTCCAATTACCTCTAAGTGTTTTTTAACATGTTTTGCAGCTTATAAGCATGCAACCTAAGTTTTTATGAAGAATTCTAACCAAATTTGCTTGTGATATTTGAAATTCACGTGATGCTACTCAAGTTGAGTTAGGGCTTGATTGAAACGATTGCCAAAAGTGCTCAATAGTTAATTCTCTCCAATGGCTAACGTAAAATCCCGCTTCGCGGGTGGCCCAGTATGCCAGCGGCCTAAAACCTGACTGACACCAAGTAACCGTTTGTAAAATCCAGCTTTACACCAAATACTTGACTTTACCACACTTCTAGGAAAGTCCTAAATGCTGTCTAATTCTTTCAACGTTTCATACCTTCACTTTACTGATTTTGTTACAAGAAGTTTGCTTCCATAACAACGTCGAAATTTATACTGAACAAAATGGTTGATAAACTTAATGTGTGATTTCATCATGTGAAAACAAAGTACACATTGAGCTTTTTCTATAATTGACACCATTTCTTTAAAAACCTTTTTCTTCCAAATGTTTCCCCGAAAAAAACTCAGTAATTCTTTGAGTAATGATACAAAAGTTACAATATTAAATAAAACGCATTGGCGTAGCTAATCCTAAGTGGACCCTATATCAAAACCCTTTCTTTGGGGTCCCTTAACATGTTACGTTTTTTTGCTTACATATTTTAGGACCCCTGAAGTTTAAAGACCCCGTATATTTGATACAGCTGACACGTTAGTTGCTACGACTCTGATAAAGTGATTATTTTGCAATGAATTTTTTATATATATACCGGGCAAGACTTTTTGTTCACCCTAAATATCAATATTTGTTTTCCATTACATTTCATTGACCATAAATAAAAGAATATATTGTATCTATTTAATTCCATTTCTGTTCGATTTTCTGAATCCTAATCCAGAAAAGTGAGGATAAGGAAATGAGAAACAGTTGGACACCTCTTGGAATGAGTGCTTCCCAAGCGATCGGACTAAAATCCCATACTTACAGTCCACTTCTTCGATCGACTCAGTTGTGGTAGTTGGAACAGTGCCTGGAGGATAGAAGCTACATCAATTCATAAACCAGAAATGCATTAATAGGCTTAATTAGATAATTCGATGGGCTGAGTGTGGTTATTAAATTCAAAACGACGCTTTTAAAGAGTACTTTGCATATCATACGCATTGGACCTGGGGAAGGTAGTGAATTTTTGTTGACAAAATTAGTTTCATTTGGAAATGTTCTGCGAAAATGCCTTTGTTTTTTATATTCAAAATGTGTAGTTAAACTTTAAATGTTCGTTGATTTATATCAAATGATTGTTTAAATTCCTATTTTTTGTCTCCCAAAGTTATAAAAAATAAGGCAATACAGTTCAAAATATTTCATTTTCCATTGAGTTATACATTTCAAAACAAAAGAAATCGCTTGCGCAATATCAACGTCAACAAAATCTGGTGGTTCTTGCTCCAATAAATGTCACGGTCAATCAGTCAGACCTCAAGAAAGAGAAAAACGTATTTGAGGGCCATCGACAAGCATCATGTGGCCGCGGCAGTTCAGTGGTTGTGGTCACGAACACGTGGCCGGCGTGTCATGTGTGTGTTGTGTGTGTTCCAGCTCTAATGCCGCTGAAGACCCACCGTGTAGAGGGGATGATACACGTTAAATCTGTCGTGGCTCAAAGCCTTCCTGTTGGTGTAGTGTGGGTTTGAAGAGTGGGTGTCGTCTGTGGAACGTCCTTTCACTTGACCGAAAATCAAAATTAGAGGTATGTCGCCAATAGTCCTCGTGTTTTGTTATAGTTATATGTTAATACAAACAGTTACTCCCTCAACAAACATCATGCACATAATCTCAAACTAGAAGATCGTTTAATGATAACAACTTCGTTTTTCTGTAACTCAATGTATTTTGTTACAGTTAACATAGCAGTACAATTTCGGTTAAATACAAACAGCAATTTTTTTATAAATGCCTAAATATAAAATTGTGAAATTAATTTTAAAAATTAACAATTATTACTTTGACAATGTATAATATGCTCCATACTTTTATTATTTCATTTATCATACACTCAGGAACATCGAAAATAGCGACCCAAGAAGGAAGCTAAGTACAATCGCGAAACTTTTCAAATAAGTACAGCGTAATGTGATATGGAAATGATACAAGTTTTGTGCCAATACGCATGCTCATACAGGCCGAGGTGGCGCTTCAATCAGGAAGAGGGTGCTATATAAGCCAGCGCAAATTCGAAGATTCATAAACGTGACGATTACCAGCCGATTGTAGAAAGACTTTGGTAAGAGAAACATGCCAGGTAAACGTGCTAGAAGACATTTCTCACAGTTAAGCGAGTTTGAGAGAGGCCTGAACATCGGGATAAAAACTGCAGGCTGGTCGACGCGACGTGTTGCTGGCCAGGTGGATCGTTCGGAGTGGGCCGTTAGAAATTGTTGGGAGCAGTGGACAAGAGAAGGTACCCACGCGCGGAAAACCGGGTGTGGAGTGACCAGGAAGACCACGAGGAGAGAGGATCGAAGGATCGTGCGGCAAGCACTTGTGGACCCCACAGTGACTCGTTCAACGATACGAGCAGACGTAGGCGTAGCAATTGTTCCACAAACAATTTCAAGACACCTTGCAGAAGCAAATCTTAAATCCAAGCACCCTTTCCGTGCACTCCCTTTAACACCGGAACATCGGCAACTGCGTCTACAGTGGTGCCAAGCCAGATCAATGTGGAATGTGATAGATTGGTAAAAGGTTGTGTTTAGTGATGAATCCCGGTTTGTTTTGGGGACAGATGACAACCGTGTGCGAGTGTGGAGGCGCCCTGGTGAGCGGTACAATTCCCCCCACACTGTTCTACGTCACACTGCCCGCACAGCTGGTGTCAGTGAGTGAGTGAGTCAGTCGCCTTTCTCCTCTATATACACTCAGGAACATTGAAAATAGCGACCCAAGAAGAAAGCATCGGATTGAAATGAAATTTAATACACATAATGACAAAGATGAGAGATTCACTTGATCTCAAAAACAAGACAATTAAACGAATACAGGGTGTGCAGCGACACAAATACTGGGCAACTTCAATAGTGCGTTGGACCACCTCCAGCTGCAATATATGCCGCCACACGGTCCGCCATTGAGTTGATTAGACACCTTATGTTATCCTGGGGAAGGGGCCCACAAATCTTGAACAGCCAACTCTAAATCATGTACAGAGTGACACGATGGCATCTGCCTATTTAGCTGATCCCACACGTGCTCTACGGGGGACAAATCGGGGGAGCGGGCCGGTCATGGAAGGGTCTGAAATTGACGTAGGAAGTCTTGAGAAACACTTGCTGTATGCGGACGAGCATTATCTTGCTGAAAATTGGCCCTGGGAGACTATTTAGGAAAGGTTCTACATGGGGTCGAAGAATATCATCAACGTAACGTTGGCCCGTTAAGGTTCCACGCATCACAATTAAAGTGGACCAGCTATCATAGGCTATGACCCCTTAGAACATTACACCAGCTGTGCGGGCAGTGTGACGTAGAACAGTGTGGGAGGAATTGTACCGCTCACCAGGGCGCCTCCACACTCATACATGGTTATCATCTGTCCCCAAAACAAACCGGGATTCATCACTAAACACAACCTTTTACCAATCTGTCACATTGCACATTGATCTGGCTTGGCACCACTGTAGACGCAGTTGCCGATGTTCCGGTGTTAAAGGGAGTGCACGGAAAGGGTGCTTGGATTTAAGATTTGCTTCATCAAGGTGTCTTGAAATTGTTTGTGGAACAATTGCTACGCCTACGTCTGCTCGTATCGTTAAACGAGTCACTGTGGGGTCCACAAGAGCTTGCCGCACGATCCTTCGATCCTCTCTCCTCGTGGTTTTCCTGGTCACTCCAGACTCGGTTTTCCGCGCGTGGGTACCTTCTCTTGTTCATTGCTCCCAACAATTTCTAACGGCTGTGACGTATTGAGTACGAAAACTCACAGCCAGGCTAGAGATATAAATATGTACAATTTATTTACAGAACATTATAAAAAACAATTTTACATCCAGAGCATGTTTATGCCTTCTTCTCCAGTCGGGACCCTCAAAACCGGTCCTCCGCATGTCCTTTTCAGACGAGTCTATCCGGAACGTAGGGGAACGGGATTCTAGTAAAGCCTTCTCCCCCACTTCCTCGGAACATTCGCCACAACTCCTCCTTCCTCTAGAGAGAACTTTTTCTGATGAAGAAAAGTTCTGTTCTTTTAAGGTTCACTAAAATCACTTAGGAGATATCACTTAAAAGTTCTAGGTAACACTACCTTTTTAACAGTGTACTATTCCCTTCTGGCCAGAATGACATACTACAAAACAATTAACATATAAAAATTCAAAATAAATGAGAAATTGACAACTTATTAGATAGATACAAATTACAGAATTATTTTAATTTAGAAAAAAATTAAAATAAAGAATTTATGTTCATTATAGAGGTGGGAGTAATAATACACTCTTGGGGAATATATATAAAAATTTAATCAATCCTACTTAAGGCATCTGCATTGGCATGACTTCTCCCGGGTTTATGAATAACTTCAAAATTAAATGGTTGTAGTGCAACTGACCAACGCATAAGGCGCGGATTTGTTCCTGCATTAGTTTTCAACCAAACTAATGGGTTATGGTCGGTCCGAATGATAAATGTCTGCTGTCCATCAAGGTAACAATTAAGTTTTTTTACTGCATAAACCATAGCTGCACACTCTTTTTCAGTTGTGCAGAAAACCTTCTCAGCGTCAGAAAATTTTTTGCTAAGGTACAGGATGGAACGCTCTTCCCCTCTATCATTTCTCTGAGCCAGGACTATTCCAATACCCGTGTCAGAGGCGTCGGTTTGAAGAATAAATTGCCTTTTGAAATTCGGGGCATATAGAACAGGGTTAGTCGACAGTTTTTCCTTCAATTGTACAAAGGATTCTTGACATTCCGAAGTCCAGTTAATGTATCCTTTCTTCGATTTCCCTTTTAACAGTTCTGTTAGTAGTGCTGCTAAACTAGAGAACATTGGGATGTACTGCCGATAATATCCTGCAATTTCCAAAAAGGCTCTAACCTGGGTTTTAGTCCTTGGAACTGGAAAATCTAGTATTGCTTGAACTTTCAATTGAGCTGGAGACCTCTTTCCTAACCCTACGACATAACCAAGATATTTAACGCTATCTTGTGTGAATTTACATTTTGCTGGTTTGATTGTTAACCGAGCATCCCGTATCCGTTCTAGTACCTTATCTATGTGGCTTATATGATCGTCCCAGTTTTCTGAAAAAATTGCCACATCGTCTAGATATGATAGGGCAAACTTCTCACACCCTTGAAGTAGTTCAGCCATAAATCTGCTGAAATAATAGGGCACATTTTTTAACCCGAAGGGCATACGTAATGGACGATAAGTTCCAAAACTAGTGGTAAATGCGGCTAACCTCTGAGACTTTGGAGTTAAGGGAATCTGCCAATAACCTTTTGTTAAGTCAAGTAAGGTTATATATTTGGCAGCTGCGACAGTTTCAATTCTATGCTCTATATTTGGTAAGGGATAAAACTGAGTTCTTATTACTTCATTCAGTTTTCTATAATCAATGCTAGGCCTAGGATCTCTTCCAGGGGTCTCAACTAAGATCATGGGTGAAGCATAATCTGACTCTCCTATTTCTATTACTTGGTACTTCAACATTTTCCTTATTTCTTCTTGCAATAAATCTGTTTGCCGTGCCGACATTCTGTATGGTTTCGTCCTAATAGGTACATCATTTATCAGTTCAATGTCATGCTCTACCAAGTGCGTTTTCCTTGGTTCATTGGAAAATATTTTAGAATAACGGCATAGGATTTCTTTAAGTTTCTCTATTTGTTGAACATTCAATCGGTTTCTTAACTGACTGTGTTTTGTAATTTCATCGAAGTCAAAAATATTCGGGTTAGAATCGATACAGGGAAAGTTTTCTTCTAATTCGTTCGAATCTTCCTTTGTTCTACTGTTAATCATATTTATAAATTCGGCTCTTTTGTAGTACGGCTACAACATATTTACATGAAAAACTTGCTTTGACTCGGTGTTGTTGTTATAGCTCACCTCATAATTAGGCTCTGAAATTTTTTTCTCTATTTTTCCCGGTCCTTTCCACTGCACAGATAGTTTATTAGGTCGATTCATCTTTAACACTAACACTAAATCTCCTTCTGAAAATTCACACTTAATAGCATTTTTATCACACCATGCCTTTCTTTTAATCTTCGTTTCTTCCATTTTTTCTATGGCTAATTCCTGACAACTTTTAAGTCGATTTATGAATTGGAAAACGTATTCCACAACGGAGTTCACCTCTTCTGTAGTCCCCATCCAATTCTCATACAAAAGAGTTATAGGTGTTCTCAAATTTTTCCCATGGACCAATTCAGCGGGAGTAAACCCTGTGCTTTCATGAGTGATGGTTCTTAAAGCGAAAAGTGCAGCTGGCAACTGTTTTTCCCATACGGGAGAGGATTCAATGCATATCACTCTTAAGATTCTTTTCAGAGTTCTGTGAAATCTTTCGACGGGATTACTCTGAGGATGATAAACCGAACTTCGAACAACGTTTATTCCAAAGGTTTCAAAAAATACTGATGTTAAAATACTCGTGAATGAAGTTCCCTGGTCCGTTTGAATTTCTTTAGGAAAACCCATTCTACTGAAGATCTGGAACAAAGCCTCCACAACTGTAGTGGACGCTATATCAGGCATTGGCACTGCATCAGGGTACTTCGAGGACATGCACATGACAGTTAACAAATATTTATTCCCTGTAGGTGTAGTGGGAAGGGGTCCTACTGCATCAACGTTTACTTAGGAAAAAACTTCTATTATTATAGGAACTAATTGCATTGGTGCTTTTTTCTGATCATTTGCCTTACCTGCCCTCTGACAGGGATCACATGTTTTCACAAACTCCTCTATCTCTTTATAGCACTGAGGCTAGTAAAAATATCTTGCAATCCGACTCTTCGTCTTCGTTACACCTAAATGGCCTGATGTACCTTCATGCCCCATTTTCAGAATTGACGATCGGAATTTCTCAGGAATAACTAGTAGTTGTCTTATGTCTCCATTCTTATCTTTTCTGCTTTTGATCAGAAGTTTTCCTTTGGTTAGTGAATAATCGCTTGCTTCATTATTCATACCCTTTTCTATCTTTTGAATCAAAGGAGCTAATTCTTCACTTTTCTGTTGGGCTTCTATGAACTCATCAGTATTAATATTGACTAAACTCATTGTGTGTGTCCTTTTCTTCCGTAAATAAAGGCAACAGATTTTTAATATCTTCAGCTAAATTTTCTTCTAACTTCATTTCCTCCTTTTCAACCGCTTCACTTGTTCTGTTCTGTTCAGCTTCTTTTTTCCACTGACTGCGAGTTTGAATCGCATTTACTATTTCCCGTCTCGGTAAACTATTATGCTCTAAATCTGATTCAAGGAGCTCAATTGTTTGATTTCCTAAAACATATCTTCCCTGATCCAATTGCTTTCGCACCACAGCTGCCTTGGTGACGACATGTCCCCACTCACAATCAATTTGTACCTCTACGAGAGGTAAACAGGTCATATGTTCATCAAGAATATGTTGGACCTACACATTCTCACATGTAAACATATTTGGTGTAATAAATTTCTCACAAATTATATCAATTGAGGCTCCTGTATCTCTAAGGATAGGCATCTCAAATCCGTTCACCTTACCTCTAATAGTATATGGGTCGAGTGAAGCATTTTCGGAATTACTTTTTAGTCTATTTATGGTTTCAGAGCCATATTTCTTCAATTTAGGACATTGTGGACGAAAACGATCATAAGATCCGCATTCAAAACACTGGGGGCGTCTTCTTTTTTCAACATCTTGATGATTGTTACGGTTTTTATGTTCTCTGGTATTCATAGGATTATTCATTGATACATTTTTCCTCGGAATAATCGTTGAGTTATTCCACTTCTTTTTCATCGTGTTCTTGGAATATGACCATGTAACTTTTTTCTGAAATGTCTTCCTCACATCTTCATAATCCTCTATTTTTCGAGAGAGATCAACAGGAGAAATAATCCCACTCCATTCGTCCAAATGATGTTCCTTAAGTTCAATTGGAGCCTTTTTCTTTAATTGATCCATTATCATTAAGTCTTTCAACTGTTTGAAAGTGGTAATACCTAATCCGGCAATCCACGTCCCACGTGGTCTCCGGATTCTTCTGGTGTTTAACAAAAAGCTGACGAAATTTTTCGGGACTTAATTTAAATCTTTTTAGAAGCAATGCTTTCACATGATCGTAATATGATGCAAGTTCTTCGGACTCTCTCGCGATAATATTTACAATATCAGGGGGCAGAACACTAATTAGTTGCGCGCGGAACCCAATTTTCTTTAGAAATCCTATTCATTTTGGCCTGTCTTTCAAATAAAACCAAAAACAGGCTTATGTCATCTTCCTTTGCCTTAAATTTAGGAATAAGTTTATGCAGTTCAAAAGTGTTTGAATGGTGTCTCTCGTTAATGTGATCATTCTCGCTTACGCGCGAGGTGTTACCTTCTAATCTTTCTTCAATTCTCACGTTTAGCATTTCTCGAACGAATTCTTCATCGTAATTTGTGCTATTTACAATTAGGTTTCTAAGGTCTATAAGTTTTAGATCATCAATTACTCTTTCCCCTAATTGTTCTGCAATTTAACTTAGGTCTGATTTTCGACCTTTTCCTAAGTAAGCCATTTTTAAACAAAAAGTTCTTACAAATAAAAAAAATATATTTCGAACCCCACAATTAGAATGAAATATCACTTATACACTTTTTCTTAAGAAAATAATAATAAATAGTAAAATTCAAAATTGGTAATCATTAAAAATACTTTTAAGCAAATGTATGCCTATACTTAATTATTACTAGCAAAACTCCAATACGTATTTGATAACATAATAATATTTGTAACACACATATACATACTATTTATAGATATAAAAATACTTTTATCAAATGTTATAGGAGAATTTTTGCAACGAAAAAAAAAACTAATTTCCATAAAAACAATAAATTGCAAAGTATCAAAAGCCAAATTTTTTTTAAAAAAACCTTCTATTCTTCATACAGAATAGCTTAAAATAAATATTTAATATTCGTTTATTTTTTTGAAAAAGAATTATTAAGATTTTTATGAAACCTTTCTACCAGTAGCTTACGCAATCCTAAAAAACACACGGAAATGCAATGAATAAAATACGCAGTATTACGTAATCATGCTATTCGCACACAGAGAAATATATGTACTTAACAAAACAATTTCCACTATCACAGGATGTGACTCACACGCAAATTTAACTATATATATATATATATATATATATATATATATATATATATATATATTCAAATACAAAATTTGCTTCCCTAAATTATATGATTATAAATACAGAACCAATTACAACAGCATTAAAACAATCTATTCTCAATACATGTAATTCTGTTTAGTCACCAAATTTTAATACTTCAAAACACAAAAATATGCACAATATATGATTTAATTCATTTGGCCAGATAGAGAAGGAAATTGTACCTGAAATATATTTTTGTTGATCCACACTACGTACTACGGCACTTCCAAGACCAGGGGTTGATCTTATCTCTTTTTCTTTCCTATTTTAGGAATTCTTTGTAGACGAGGAACGAGACTTTGTTTCCTATTTTAGGAATTCTTTTAAGACCGGGATGGTCTAAATACTTTTTCTTATGACAGGAATTGTCGTTGGCCGGGGTGGCACTTGTTTCAAGACCAGGGTAGTCTAAATTCTTTTTCTTATGACAGGAAATGTCGTTGGCCGGGGTGGCACTTGTTTCAAGACCAGGGCAGTCTAAATACTTTTTCTTATGACAGGAAATGTCCTTTGCCGAGGTGGCACTTGTTTCAAGACCAGGGTGGTCTATATACTTCTTTTATGAGCAGAACTTCTTGCGTGCCGGGACGGCTCGTTGATCTCTTCTAAGATGGTGTGAATTTTCTGTCATACTCAATCTAAATTCATCGATTATATCTCTAGCCAAAAGTTACATTTGAGTAATTATTTATCTCGTCGGTGCCTCCATTAAATAGACTGTGACGTATTGAGTACGAAAACTCAAAGCCAGGCTAGAGATATAAATATGTACAACTTATTTACAGAACATTCTAAAAAACAATCTTACATCCAGAGCACGTTTATGCCTTCTTCTCCAGTCGGGACCCTCAAAACCGGTCCTCCGCATGTCGTTTTCAGACGAGTCTATCCGGAACGTAGGGGAACGGGATTCTAGTAAACCCTTCTCCCCCACTTCCTTGGAACATTCGCCACACGGCCCACTCCGAACGATCCACCTGGCCAGCAACACGGCGCGTCGACCAGCCTGCAGTTTTTATCCCGATGTTCAGGCCTCTCTCAAACTCGCTTAACTGTGAGAAATGTCTTCTAGCACGTTTACCTGGCATGTTTCTCTTACCAAAGTCTTTCTACAATCGGCTGGTAATCGTCACGTTTATGAATCTTCGAATTTGCGCTGGCTTATATAGCACCCTCTTTCTGATTCTAGCGCCACCTCGGCGTGTATGAGCATGCGTATTGGCACAAAACTTGGATCATTTGCATATCACATTACGCTGTACTTGTTTGCAAAGTTTCACGATTGTACTTAGCTTCCTTCTTGGGTCGCTATTTTCAATGTTCCTAAGTGTATATAGATTAAGTTTTTGTTTTATTCGCTCTGCCCGTACCAGTGCTTCATATAACGGGTTAAGGCACAATGTTAACTCCAGTGGTGTCTTAAGACTTCCTGGACCGTTATGCAAAAGAGGGCTCGAACTGTGATCCTTTTATCGAATTTGGTGCATTTACATTGTAAAGCAATCCATTATAAAATGAAGTTTTAACGGGAAATTCATTTTTTACATTTTAAATTCACAAAGTTAATAATTATTTTTTTTGGAATTAACTGCAAATAATAATTAATTTTTATGGACATGAACATGAAGACGCATGCCATGTCAGTGAGGAACTATAAGCATTGTTGTCGGTTGGAACATAGTTCGAAATTACCTGTTTTTCGGAGAATATATCGGAGAACATTTATTATAAACTTTAAAAATATTCATGTTATTCTTTTATTGCGGTTGAGTTGAGAAAGAGCCCCCTCCACCCCGAAGCACAGGCACTGGGCCCGGGTTTAGTTTGCCCATGCCTTAAAACGTCCCAGGTGATCACCGTTGGTCAGAACATACAATTGGGTTAAACAAAGCATGATGGTCAAAGAGAAGAATCACTTGACATTAAGGCTGGGAAGTTATTACTATTTGATGATATTAGCAAGAATTGTGAAACAGAATAAAAGAAAAATATACAGTAGAACGTCGTTTATCCGAATCAATTGGGATCGGACACCGTCCATATACGGGATTGTTCGGATACCTGAAAACCGAATGCGATCCATGCGGTATATGGAACCGAACACTATACGAATATTAAAAATCATTCCATGCGGGAAACGGGCTTAAATAGAAACCAAAATAGGTGCAAAATGTCACAATTTTACCTTTATTGGGGAAAACAATCACTTATTTTTCGCTGTTACATTGTACACCTTCGTTTTTTCGCTGCAAGGTCTGATTCTCTTGAGCAGCAGTAGTTGAGTAGGACAGCACTCTGCTGTTTGTACCACTCTATAGCTGTCTCTTATACAGAAAGTGCGTCAGCATTTGATGGCCCCTTGCTACTTTCGTTGTTGTTGTCCTCGTCTTCATCCGTTTCATTGTCGACAGGGTCGGACTCTTTTTGCACGAAGTCACAATCTCGTCATCATTTAGCATTTGAAATCCACAGTCTTCTGCATCGTATGTCATCCAGGTTTCTATATCTTCTTCATCGCATTCGTGAAATCCTGGGATCGATTCAACACAAAGTCGGTAATCTCCTCCCTGTTGTCGTCTTTGATGTTTTTTCGCCTTCTAAATCTGGCCACAACTTGTTCCATGCATTTTTCAGGCTCTGTCTTTCGAGCGAGTCCCACGCTGCAGCTAACATGTAGCAGGTGTCCTTCATATTGAGGACACAAGTAAAACAACTGTTGAGCACTGCATTGTTCGAAAACGTATTCATATACAGTATAAGTAGTTGATAAAAAAAACTGGTCTGGTTATTTGACACTCCGGATAATAAACGTTCGGATAAACGACGTTTTACTGTAGTTCGAAATAAGCAAGGGTTTACAATTAGGGATTCTCTCATACCTAGGAGAACGAAACGGCCATCCGGTATAGGGGACGCTGACTGCTGTGCGGCTGAGTCTTGGTTTGAATTCCGGAGAAGACATCAATATTTGTAAATGTATAACGCCTTCAGGGCAAGGGGGTACTTTAAATAGCCATCGAGCCGCAAGTCCTCTTATGACGTTGGTGGAAGGGGAAGAGAAGTGGGAGACCCTTGACCACCCCAGGGTGTTCTCCCTCAAAATTAGGGTGAATCCGAGCTAAATCGTACTACCACCTGTATGATGCTCAAAGCTACGGCTAACGACAGGCGTCACTTAGCCCTTTGTTTTGATGAATCTCATTGGCCTTGATCTGGCATTTGCTGACCGAGTGGCATTGGTAACAACAACAACAACGAAACAAAAAAAAATTTAATTAATAAAATTCTAACTGAAAAATACTTTTATGCCTCTGTAAATTGAAAACAACTAAAAGATTTGAGGGAAGAATATGAACCTTATGAAAACTGAATCAATGTGATTCACCTGAATCGTTTTACGGGTGAATCAACGTATATTTGTGGATCTCAAAGAATATTCAAGGGAGCTAGCCCAAATATTTTCACTTCTATTTTTAAAAATTAATTCTTCTATTTTTTCAAATTTTCTGGTCTTTTATTTCTGTATCTCAGTTTTGTTTGTTATATTAAATTGAATAATACATTATATATATATATATATATATATATATATATATATATATATATATATATATATATATATATATATATATATATTACTACTTTGGTACACTGAAACAGTATTTCAATGCTTCGAAAAGTATTTTGTTGATAAAATACCAAATTTCAAAGAGGGAGGGAGATCATGTTCTAACATTCATTGATTTTAAGTCCAGAAAAACTTTAAGAACACCGTGAAATAGTAAAATGACTACGTAGGCTCAGAGCCATCAGAGAGCAACTTTTGCAAACTTGATTCATCATTATCAATGGCCATATTTCAAAACTATGATGTTCTTCGCTAATAGTTTTCGAGTCACTTTAGAAGCGACCTTAATGAACTAACCAATCTTTTGTCATTATCAATGATTCAACATACAAATGGGGGGGCACCAGAGATCGCGAATATCATTGATAGGCGAGTCGATGAAAGAAATCTAATCTTACTGCACCCTTTTTGTTATGATGATCTGCTTGGATACAAGCCCCAAAAAAATTTTCAGAAGTGTTGTTCTCGTTCGAATCATAATATTACTTTCTGGAGTAGAACTGTTTTCCAGCTTCAATGACCTACGAAGACATCTATTCAGACATCTAGGACAACGATAGAATGGCTGCTTGTGACTTTCTATAAAGAAGAGATCAGCATGCATGGCCAGAGTTGGCTGAGTAAGTAGCTCGAAGGCAACTTACAGTGAAATGTGTAGTGTGTAGCAGGCAGTTATCTTCTCATTAGAACAACGGTGGTTACTCTGAGTCATAACAGAATGAAAAGACAAAGTGATTGATAATATTTTGCTATAACTGTGACGACTGCGCTTAGATACGATCCACGCCCTTCTATTCATGTCAAGTTTTATAGATTATAGCAGGTGGCTCGGAGACAGTGCACGTGGCTTTAGGGTCATTTTTTAATGTTTGGCTTCGGGTCCGCTACAACACTATGACTGGAAGTCGAAATAGTCATAAAAGTGCCCTACCGGGTGGCAATTGACGAGGCCTGTCTGACGCTTAGGAGGATGACGGGAAAAAGGCTTCAAGAAACAATGATCGCGTGATGGACAAAGTGACCAGATGTTGGACGAGAAGTCTGGTACTAGTGCATTCTAGAAGGACTAGGGAGAGAGATTGCGAGTTCCGCACGAATAAGACGCTAATGAGTCCGAGGGCCACGTGCAGACTTTTGTGGCCCTGCCAATGATAAGGGAGGACGAGGGGCGTGTAGTGGACCCACACCTGGGGTTTAAAAGGGTGACTTTTGGTGAGATGGGGGAACGGGTATCCAAGATCAGAGATCGGATTCAAGTCCAAGGTGGATTGTCCTGGAGTGAGAGGGGAGAGAAGAGGATGAACGTCAGTGTTGTTGAAGCTAGTGATGTGTAAATAATAGGAGCGATTGAACTCCAACGTTAAAGAGAGACTTAACGCACCGGCTTGGCGAAAAGAGACATTTCCATGTTCCATTAATATTAACTATTTTGTTGAAAATATAACGTTTTCTTTTATTTCTACAATTTGCTGTGAATTCATCATCCCGCTACCAGTCCACGATGTTACATCTCCTATCTGACTTGGTATTTGAACCATTGACTTTGCGAACAGAGCCATTGTCAAATATATGATCTCCCACGTTTGCAAACTTTTATATGCCAAAACGGTGATGAGGGGCTCGATTAGCTTGGAGCTGCTCTAA
The DNA here is from genome assembly GCA_019973935.1 of Trichonephila clavipes. Lineage (NCBI taxonomy): Eukaryota > Metazoa > Arthropoda > Arachnida > Araneae > Nephilidae > Trichonephila > Trichonephila clavipes. The sequence goes on from BMAU01014878.1 coordinate 1,080,078, forward strand.
CTGGGTAAGTATAATCTTTAGAGAAGAGTTCCGTTGTTCTAACTATGCCCTGACGACCAGTGGTGAGCTGTCAGTAAACACATTTGCAGGGAAACGTAAATATCCTGCCCTTATCATCCCCGCCACAAAGTTTGATAACCATGTTTTGGGGACTGGGACTTTTTTTCATATAAAAGCCCGGTCCTTTAGCACATTTTATGCACTGAGGTGTAAAAACGCTATTCTATTGGTTGTCCCCAGATCTTTAAAACACTTTTGATAATCACTTCATCTGAGCATTCTAACCAAATAATAGAAGAGAGTTCGACAAAAAATCTCCAAGGAAATATCTCTCTACTATTCAATGCCAGATTAAATAGTAACTTGCATAAGGACCGGAGTGAACTCTAGTCACTCATACTGACTGTTTCATTGGTTTTGTAGTTGTATCTTTTTTTATTTTAACTCTGAAATTTTAATCATTTCTTTTTCAATTCATGCATGTAATAAATACAGTTTGTTCCCGTCTTTAAGAATTACTTTCTGTAGCTTCGTGCATAAAAAGTAAGGAGCTCTTCGTCTTCAGGGAGTAAACATTTTCACTTCTGAGGTGCAATAATTTTGGTTTTTTCTTCATCCTCAGAGACTAATTACTTCAAATTTAACTGTCTAGATATAAAATTGTTTTAAGTTGCCATTCTCATTCTTCAAAATTGTTGAACTTGCAGAGAGAAATCTGGGGAATCCTCTTTCCCAATATTATACAAACTTTGGATGATTTTCTGTTTAAAATATTGTCTTATTGCTTAATGTTTTCAAAATGAAGAAGAAAAAGTCTTCTATTTGCATTTTCCATTTGTATTAGATAAATGTACAAATATTTTTGTTTTAATAAATTTGACAAGAACGAACAGTTTATTTTCCTAAAAAAAATACATCCTCAATGCGGATTCGTTTAATCCGGGATTTTGGATAAACCAATAAACAATACTGAGGTATTCTTGTATTATTTGTCAGGAAAATACAACGTTATTGTAAAATATTAATGTGACTCTATACACAACGCTATTCCTAAACCTCTGATTTGGATACGAAGTTATAAAGATTTTTTGATACTTACGTATTATCGCAATCTATTAACGTTATTATATGAAACGAAGCACCTGGTTGCGTACGACACATAGGAAGTCCGGGTTGCCCACTTAGCGAGTTATTAGTAGCATTGGGGCAATTGTTGCAATAATAAGTAAGTATCGATATTCTTTTCTTTGGGGGAGAGGGGGATTTTCCATAAACATCAAAATTTTTAAACTACATTAACATTTCAAAGAATAAACTATAATAATATTTTATCAAACTATTTCTATTATGTTTGAAAATCTTTTGTTTTTATTATTACTACTACTTGGCCTTTTCAATAAAAGTATAAACGGAATTTTTTTATTTGTTATCAGAACAGTAGGAATTGATACACTATCGAATTCGTTCACAGAAGTCAATAATGAATGTATGTTCAGGTCGTTCTTATGCCGTAGTACAAAATAAGTGTATTAATCTGTTTATTTATTAAAATAAAATACAAATAAATGTATTATTATCTGGAACAATTATTGTAAGATTCCTAGGAATAAGGATTAAAATTGGCAAAATTTATCTCCCCCACCCTCCCTCTCCTTTTCAAATATAAATAATATTTTACATGAAATTATTTCATCATTATACTATATTGAAACAATCCATATAAGGAATTCACAGAATCAAATCCCAAATTAAAAATATTCAAATACTCTGTAAAATGCAGATCAATTTGTATAAGTTGTGAGATATATTCCTCACATTTTGTTAATCTGTTGCAGTCAACAAAATGCAAGGAATTGGAACTTAAGAAATAAATTTTACACTTACTCGGTATGGGCATGCTTCCTGTGAGAGAGAAAAAATAAGTTGCATTAAGAAACACTCCATTACACATGAAAATTGGTAAAAATAAGCATAGGTTACATACCATCCAAATTCAGATCTTTCACTGCCACATAAGCCTTGTCGTACGGAATGTAGGCTTTCAGCAATAGCTAAAAGAAAGGGAAAAGTAAAAAAAAATTCAATTCACAATTCAAACAATTTATTTTGAATTCTACTGTCATTTTGAAACTAAATCTAATATATATTATAAATGTGAAAGTTTGTGAAAATCTTTGTGGGCCTTTCACGCAAAAACAACTTAATGGATTTTAATGAAACTTTACAGTAATATAGCTTATACATCAGAATAACACATAGGCTATAATTTATACCATAGGCTATAATTTATAAAAATTTGTAAAAAGTGTCCAAAATATAACGCTATTTGTCAAGTAAGAAAGAAAACTTCTGCCATCTGCAAGCAAAAAAGTTGCAAAAAAGCCCACGTCAGCATATATCTATCTTTTGTTTGTGAAAAACTCTTTTTGTTTTGGCTACGCAAGGGAATCGCTTCTAATTAATTCCTGTGATCAGAATAATGCCTATTTTTTTTATTTCAGAATAAAACTAAGTTTTGAAGGGAGAGGTTGTTATAAATCTCTCTTTATTTTAATGTTTTTTTTATGATTTTATTATGCACATTTGGTAGTAAGAAGTTGATCTATTTTCAAAATAACTACTCTTTTATCGCTTCTGGTACTTAAAGTAAATAAACTTTCTCTTTCACACTACATCATTTGGACAAACTTTCATAATTTTTTGTGTGGTTAGTAGTTAATTATAACGCTGTAATTTTAATTGAATATGCAGATATTGCATTTTAAGTATAAAACTAATTATAACTACTGCACTGTATTTTTTGCAGTGAGTGAGTGAATATTAACGTCGCACTGTTCCGCTGCACGAGGGCTTTTGGTGACGGACCATGTAATTTTGAACAATGGTCAAGTGACGGGAACGACACTAGAGCACCCCTTCTCCTAACTACCACACCACACCAACTTAGCAGGAATATTCTACCAATACTTAGCTTTAATATTCTTTGAAATCCACTCTTCCAAGATATATGGCAGCACGGGTTCTATGATGAGTATTTTAGTGGGGAAGGCGCAAGAGTTTCAAAAGTTTTGTAGCAGATATTGCGTTTTCAGCGGATTGCAAAGATTATTATTTTTGTCGCAAAAAAATAGTTAATGTCAAAATTTAAGTGTCTTTTTGTTTTGTCTGTTAATGAAGACCTTGGAAAATGATTTGACTACTTATTTTAAGTGAACGTTGTTCATAATTAATTTTACAGTGGAATATATTTAATTAATTTATTTGATCTAACGGATTAAATTTTCCAAAGTGGAGTATTTTGTTTATGTATATCCCTTAATTTGTACATGAAGTGATCCAAAAAAAATTGTATGAAAAAAACTGCAGTAAATCATAATGCGGTTGGATAAAGTATTAACGTGCATCGCGCCCCTACACGGCGGGTCTTACAAAGCTCGAGCTACGAAAGTAGCTAAGCATTTGCCAACTTGACTATCGTTAACATTTCGCTATGTTTTTCATTGAATCGCCATTATAATTTAAGAAACGGCGCTGCTTGCGAATATTACAATTTTAAAATAAAATAAATACAACAGAAAGTAATATTAATGTATTACACTTTCAGATATACATTATTTACACTACTTTAAGCGTTCATTACGCAAAACTTTTAAGAATGTGTTACTTTTGCTGAGCATAGATCAGCTTAGGGAGGTATTTTGAAAAATCGACCCTCAAGAGTGTTACGAGGAATTATAAATTTAAAAAATCTTTTTTATCGGCTATTAGATCTACATACTTAAAATTTAACAAAGGTGTTTTTTTTTCTTTCTTTTTTTGTTTAGCTGAGATATGCAAAAAGCCTTTTTTGTTTAATTTGCAATTCACATAATATTAATTCATTAAAAATTTCTTTTTCCTTCAATTTGTGTTGTTTAATTTTTCAGTTCACCCGTGCGAAGAACGGGTATACCGTGTTGTGAATAAAAATGATTTGTGTGAATGAGTGGCTGCATGGCGCCACGTTTTTGTAACTGTGAAGAGGTTGTGTGACGTCATTATGTTCTGTATATAAAAAGGGTGAAGCAATCACGTGCTCACTCTCACTTGGTAGTTCTGAATAAACTAAGTTACTTTAATTGACTGGCTCGAGACTGAATTTCTTCCTCCAACGCCGAGCATCGGGTAGATGCAGCTCGCAGAATTTTATAATTGAAATTGTTCTTTACATAAGTTTTTGGTACCCTCGGCGGGTTTGGTTGTTGGTTGGAAGCGAAACTGAAACCGAATTTAAATTATTGAACTTTGAAGTATTGAACTTAACTTTTTGAACTATAAAATGGAAGTGAATGCTTTGAAAGCGGCAAGAAAAGGCCTGAGAACAGCATTTTCTCTCAGTCTGAAAAAAAAGATTGAAACCGAACTCATGAAAGAAAACATCGATATGAATCAACTTTCGATTCTGAAAACTCAATTTATCGATAAATTTCAGAGACTCGACACTTGTCAGAGTCAAATTTCTGAACAACTCTTGGATACAGAAGATGCTGTACAAGAATATTTAGATGATATGGAAGATGCAGAAAACTACCGTGACCGCTACATCGAAATGTGTACTCGAGTAGATTTGAAAATACGAGAAACCGTTGTTCCTACCGAAACTGAAAAGAGAAGCTTTAAATTACCGAAAATCGAACTGAAGAAATTTAGCGGTGAAGCTAAAGACTTTTTGGCCTTCTGGAGTCAGTTTCAGAAAATTCACAATGATAAAGGCATTGCGGAAGAAGACAAAATGCAATATTTATTGCAATCCGTGGAACCGAAATCGAAAGCAGAACGATTAGTGTTGAGTTTCCCTGCAACGGCGGAAAATTATCCTAAAGCCATCGATCAATTAAAAGAGAGATTCGGTCGTGAAGATTTGTTAGTACAAATTTACGTACGTGAACTTTTAAATTTAGTAATGAAGAACGCTGTTTCTGGAAGAACGAAAACTGATTTGTCGGCCTTGTACGATGAACTTGAAGGGAAATTACGGTCGTTGGAGAGCCTTGGACGAACACAAGAAAAATATGGAGATTTCCTTACACCATTGGTCGAGTCCTGCTTACCCGAGGAAATCCTGATGGCCTGGGAAAGAAAACGGAATACTGAAACAGACGCTAAAGGATCGCGAACTCTAAAACACTTAATGACTTTCCTTCGCCTGGAAGTCCAAGGGGAAGAGATGGTGCAGCTGGCAAAATCCGGTTTTGGAACTCCTATCCGAAAAAGAGATTCTCCAACTGAAAGGGTTAAGCCGACTGAATTAATGACTGCATCAGCTCTGGCAAGTTCCGAAAAGTCCTCAGGTAAGAAAATCAATAACTGTGTATTTTGTGAGAAATATCATCCCAGTGAAAATTGCTTTAATGCTAGAAAAATGTCTTTAAATGCTAAGAGACAATTGTTATTAAGAAAAGGTGCTTGTTTTATTTGTTTAAATAGATCTGGACATTTGAGTAAAAATTGTGATATTAAAAATGATATTAATTGTTCTAAATGTAATTATTCTCATTTTGAAATTATGTGTCCAAAATTAAATAAAAATTATGATCAAAAATTGTGTTCCATAAAAACTGAGAACTCTCTATCAAGTAACTGCAACAGAAACCAAAGTATTTACTTTCAAACTCTCTGCGTTTTCATTCGCATTAAAGATCAGGAAAGGAAAGTTAGAGTTCTGATTGATACCGCTTGTGAAAATAGCTACATTAGTGAAAGTGTGTTACTAGTATTTTGAAGGCCACTCCACTTAGAGAGGAAACTATAATTCATTCTCTATTCGGGGGCAACGAAACTAAACCGAAACATCACAGCGTATATTCTATTGAGGTCAGTGATATGAAAAACTCTTATACATGTTGTTTTGAAGTGCTATCCGAAAAGAAAATATGTGGATTTATTTCTAAGATTGAGGATAAGCGTATTTTAAATGAGTTAAAAAATAAAGAAATTATTTTATCGGATTTAAATTGTAAAGAAACGGAAATTGGGCTTTTGATTGGGGCTGATAATATAGGAAAATTATTGACTGGGAATTTAATTGAATTTGATTCGGGTTTAACAGCTATTGAAACTAAACTAGGATGGACGGTAATTGGAAAAGTATGTTCGAACGATAAAAACGTTATGTTAACGACATCGTCTTTGCATGTTCGGAATGTTAGCGTTAAAGAATTATGGGAATTTGATGTTTTAGGAATAACGGATCCCTTACTTAATGAGAATACGAAAGAAAATTTTGAATTAAGCGATTTTAAGAATAAATTGAAAATTCTTCGCGATGGAAGATATGAAGTTAAACTCCCATGGAAATGTAACTCTGAAAATTTGCCCAGTAACAAAGAACTAACATGGAAAAGACATCTACGGATGATGAATAAATTAAGAAACGGTAAATTTTTTGAGGATTATAAAAGTGTGTTTAGGCAATGGGAAGATTTAAATATCATTGAACGTGTGCCGGAAGTAGAATTGAACAATGAATGCCATTATTTACCGCATAGACCCGTGATTAAATTAGGTAGTGCGACTACAAAAATCCGACCCGTATTCGATGCTTCGGCCCGTGAAAAAGGGAAACCATCTTTGAACGACTGTTTATATAAAGGCGTAAACCTTATTGAACTGATACCTGACATTTTAGATCGTTTTAGAATTTATCCAGTCGGAATTGTAGCCGATATTGAAAAGGCGTTTTTGATGCTATCTGTTGCACCGAAAGATAGAGATTATCTCAGATATTTTTTCCCATGCAATGGAAAAACAATTAGTGTACAGGCATTGTCGAGTTGTGTTTGGGGTGTCTTCAAGCCCTTACTTATTGAATGCATCTATTATGCATCTTTTGGAAAACTGTAATTCCGAATGTAAGGAAGTTGCACTAAAGTTAAAATCTTCCTTTTATGTTGATAATTGTGTAACTGGTGTTTTCAGTGCTGATGAAATAGAGATATTTATTGAGAAGACTAAATTAATTATGTCGGAAGGATGTTTTAATTTACGTATTTTTGAGAGCAATGTGGCGAGTAAAAGTGTTGATAAACACTCAGGCGAAACTTTTATTTTGGGTATCATCTGGGACTTGGATAATGATGTTTTGAAATGTTGCACGAATTTCGACTCATTAACGTGCGAAGTGAAAATAACGAAACGATTAGTTTTGTCTACGGTGCAAAAAGTTTTCGATCCCATTGGAATGTTGGCGCCGTCTACATTGCTCCCAAAATTACTATTGCAGGAAATATGGAAAATGAAAATAGCATGGGATCAGGAACTACCTCAGAATATTGTAAACAAATTTATGAAATGGTTTAATGAAATTCAAATTTTGAAAGATGTAAATGTACCACGTTGTATGAAAATTGATATTTTTACTGAATTACATGTATTTGTTGATGCAAGCAAGGGGTCATATGCGGGATGCGTCTTTGCTCGATCAATAGTTGATTCTAGAGTTAGCGTAATTCTCGTTAGAGCGAAGTCTAGAGTAGCTCCTCTCAAACTTTTGAGTATACCGCGTCTAGAACTAATGGCTTGTTGTGTAGGTGCTCGACTTTTAAATTCTATTTTGAAAGCACTTAATATGCCGGACTTGAAAGTTACTCTTTGGTCCGATTCCACAACAGCACTTTGGTGGATTAAAGAATATGGAAATTGGTCGGTTTTTGTAGCTAATAGGGTAAAGGAAATTAGACAATTAACTCGAATTCAGTCATGGAAGTATGTTCCAGGAAACATGAATATCGCGGATTTACTATCTCGTGGTTGTTCTCCACGACAAATGCTTAATTCTAGATGGTGGGAGGGGCCTTCCTGGTTGAAACAAAATTCGGAATATTGGCCAGATGGTGAAATCAGTTGCGACCCTCAAGAAGTTAACGTAGAGAGAAAGAAAACTAAAAATGCGAATGTTGATCTAGCAAACGATGCACCCCCCTTGCTTATATGTAATGTGTCTGATTATGATAAAATGATAAGAGTGTTTGCATGGATTTTAAGATTTGTAAATAATTGTCGCAAAGACTATAACAAATGTAAGGAACATGAACTTTCTGTTGCTGAAATTGAAAATTCTGAGAAACAATTGATTCGTTTAACTCAGACATATTATTTACCTGATGTTGAATCTTTAAAATTTGTAACTTTTATTGATAATGATAATATTTTAAGTGTAAAATCTAAAATAACTGAACGAAATGACCTGATAAATGTGAATTTACAAAACTTTTGATTAGATCTATACACAAAAAGAACTGTCATGCAGGAATCCAAATAATGCAATCATTAATTAGAGAAAGGTTCTGGATTATCAGAGCTAGAAAAACTATTAAGAGTATTTTGAATGAATGTTTTATTTGTGCTCGTTTTAAAGTGAAATCATTGTCGAGCGGACCATCACCTTTACCACCAGACCGTGTGAATGATTGCGCGATATTTGAAGTTGTAGGAATTGACTTAGCTGGACCTCTGTTTTTAAAAACTGGCGAAAAGGTATGGATTACATTATTTACTTGCGCCGTCTATCGCGCACTACATCTTGAATTAGTAAACGCTTTATCTTCTGATGCCTTTTTGCTAGTAGCCCTTAGGCGTTTCATTGCCAGGCGCGGGAGGCCCAGGATAATTTACTGTGATAACGGTACTAATTTCCGAGGTGCTTTCAATGACCTTGCGAAATTGATTGGCATAAAATATCGAGAGAAACATCAACTCAAAAAATAGTTTGGAAATTTATACCACCCACCGCCGCATGGTGGGGAGGCTGGTGGGAAAGGTTGGTTCGCATTATCAAGGAACTATTGAGACGTTCTCTTGAAAATCAATATTGTCCTATGAAGAATTGTCTACAGTGATTTGTGATTGCGAATTTTTAATCAATAGTAGACCTTTAACTTATATATCTGAAAATCCACAGGAATTGATCCCTCTTACTCCAGCAATGTTTTTAATAGAGAATCGCTGTTCCGATACTACCAATATTGACGAATTGAATTCGAGAGACTTAAGAAAAAGAATGAAATATAGAATTAAACTTTTAAGTGATTTAAGACAACGTTTCAGGAAAGAATATCTAAGTGAGCTAATACAAAAACAGAATGATAATCGGGTGCGGGAACCCCAAATTGGGGAAATGGTCTTAATTGGAAACGACAATAAGAAACGTTTGTCTTGGCCTATAGCTAAGATTATAGAATTAATCCCTGGTCGAGATGGGGAAATTCGAACAGTTCGACTAAAAACTCAACATGGAACAGTAATACGTCCCGTGCAACGTATCTTCCCTTTGGAAGTACAAGCGATTGCTAATAGCGATAAGAAGTTGAAAGAGGAATCAATTTCTGTTAAAAGTACTAAACCTGAAAAGGTCTTGAATACTAATGATGTAATTGTAAGAAAATATACTTCTTCTGGAAGATTGGTTAAAGAACCGAAGCGACTTGATCTTTTGAATTATAACTGTTATAGAGGTTTGAGACTCTCCCCGAGTCTCAAAGGGGGGAGTATGTTGTGAATAAAAATGATTTGTGTGAATGAGTGGCTGCATGGCGCCACGTTTTTGTAACTGTGAAGAGGTTGTGTGACGTCATTATGTTCTGTATATAAAAAGGGTGAAGCAATCACGTGCTCACTCTCACTTGGTAGTTCTGAATAAACTAAGTTACTTTAATTGACTGGCTCGAGACTGAATTTCTTCCTCCAACGCCGAGCATCGGGTAGATGCAGCTCGCAGAATTTTATAATTGAAATTGTTCTTTACATGCTGCATTCTGCTTTGGTAATCAAAGAATTTTTTCTCATAAAATTTCGAAATTAGCCGCAAAGTTTGTCAACAGATGGCGCTATTGACTGGGAAAAGTTGAAAAAGATGTTTTTGCCCGTTTCGATTGAAGCGTCCGGTTTTCTAGTGTGTTCGAAAGAATGAACCATTCGCTAAACACACGTCAGAATGATGATATGTCTAACGAAACGGACATAAAACATTTTTTTAGAGTTTTTCTCAGTCAGAAGCGCCATCTGTCGATCAACATTGCAACTAATTTTGTAACTATTTTTTTTTCCGGCGGGTTTCAACAAGTAAGCCATTTTCGAAACATACGCCAGAATGCTGACGCGTCGGATGAAATTGTCACAAAACATTTTTTTATAGTTTTACCTTTCAGAAGCTCCACCTGTTGCTAATTTTGAAACTTGGTGAAAATAAATTTCCTGATTGCCAATGCAGCAAGTGGTACATTTCTATCTCATCTTCCCTTCCTTTTTAATTGATTTTTCGAACTATTGGTTACTTTGGGGTCACCTGGTATCTATGATAATTTATCAACAAATGAAACTAAACTTTTATAAGTAAACAAAGAAGTCACCTGGTATCTACATGATAATTTATCAACAAATCAAACTAAACTTTTATAAGTAAACAAAGAAAACAAATCGAAACAAATTAATAAGACAATACTCTTAATAGGCGTACTTAACTCTATTGCTGCCAAAAACTTAAGGTAAAGAAAAATCTTTATGTGAGCTTTAAAAGAAATTTGCCCTGAATTATAAAGTAAGTTTTTATCTACGAGTATAGTTTAATGTTTTGTTGCTTTTATTTTAAATTTGAATTCACATTCAATTACACAGAATTTTAGATTTATTTTGCTGTACATTGTTTAAAAAGTTTAGATTCGTTACTACCATTTTACTATTTTTAAGGGAGGAGTTAGAAACCCCCCTCTATATATGTATATATATACTAACAATGTTAAATTGGCTGTTTTCGATGTACCTTTTCGCAAAATCTATTATATGTACATGCTTGAAATTTTTCATGCAATTAAAGTATACCCTTCTTATTATACTGAAATGAGCTTTTAGCTAATATAGAATTTTTTAATAATTTATGAAATATTTTATCAAACATTTTGCGAAGCTTCACCCATTTTTCACATAAAAAATTTGTAAAAAATATATTTTTGAGTTTTTTTACAAAACGCTCATTTCAGTATATATTAGACATTATTATAAATATATCATAAAAAGATTGCAGACCTATGAACAGTAGTTCCTCTCAAAAAAGGTACATCGAACATCAAAATTTACATTTTGAGATAAACTGATTTTAATATAAAGTGTTTTATTTCCAGGTGTAGAAGTTTAAGTTGGCATTGCTTTCCAAGATGGCGACCGATTTAACAGCTGTCAAGTGATTTATTCTCAGTTTGGTTTGGCAATTCATCAAAACGATCATCAAGCAAGACGTAGATTGGTCGAATGGGCCCAAAACGAGATTGCCGTTGTTCCCGATTTTCATAAGCGAATTTTGTTTAGCGATGAAGCGCACTTCTGGTTGAATGGCTACGTCAACAAACAAAACTGCCGCATTTGGAGTGAAGCTAATCCACAAGTGTATGTCGAAACACCCTTACATCCAGAAAAACTGACTGTTTGGATCGCTTTATGGGCTGGTGGAATCCTTCTTCAAAAACGATTAAGGCCACAACGTTACAGTCAATAGTGATCGGTATAGAGCCATGATTACTAACTTTTTCATTCCTGAATTGAACAATCATGATGTCCAGGAGTTGTGGTTCCTTCTAGACGGCGCAACATGTCACACAGCTCGTGCCACAATCGATTTATTGAAAGACACGTTTGGTGACCACCTAATTTCACGTTTTGGACCTGTGAATTGGCCTCCAAGATCTTGTGATTTAACACAGCTAGACTATTTTCTGTGGGGCTATGTAAAGTCATTGGTCTATGCGGATAAGCCACAAACGCTTGATCATTTGGAAGACAACATTCGCCGTGTTATTGCCGATATACGGCCACAAATGTTGGAAAAAGTCATCGAAAATTGGACGTCCAGATTGGACTACATCCGAGCCAGCCGTGGCAGTGATATGCCAGAAATCATATTTCGAATGTAATGCCATAAGATTATCTTTCGAATAAAAGAAAAAATTCATGTCAATCGAATAATACATCGTTGTTTTATTGCAATTTAAATTTCTATACCTCTAAAAAAACACCCTTTATATGTTACCGGCAAAGTATGAAATCCGGCATTCTATAGAATGCCTAAAACTAGCCGGCAATGTGTGAAATGATTTTTATTTCATACATTGCCTAGGCATTCTACAGATTGCCAAATGAGAAACCGGCAAAGTATGAAATACAGCAGTTAATTGAGTCGTTGGTTAGGGAGGAGAGTGAGAGGAATGACTTGTGTGTGCGTGCGACCCTTTGATTGACAGGGGAGAAAGAATCTCATGATTTCACCCCTGAAGGTTACCACCTATATGTCGCAGCGAAACGATCAAATTAGGGCTTTCGTCAAATTCCTAAAGGAGATGATCAATTCACGCAAGATGTTAAAATAAATTCTCTTTTGTCTTTTCCCTCTTGTAAGTGAATTAGTTAAATCTCCAAACTGTTTTAGTGAAATGAAGTGAAAAAATATGCCACTTTTTTGGTGCCAGCGGACAGATATTTGGTGGATCGTAATAACTTTTGTTATGGTTAGGATCTGCTGGGACACATCCCCCCCGGTGCATTCTCACCTCTCTACAGCTTTTTGGCCAACATTTCGGTACCCGAGCCTCACAGTCCATTCGTTCGATCGCTCTCTATGTAACTGCTCTTCCAGTTATTATAAAATTTCATGCTTATAGGGCTATTCCTTATATAGTTTTTAATTGTTTTAAATTTTTAAAATTTATTTAAATCCACAAAATCTTGGCTCTTGTTTGAGTCTCGGACTTGAGATTTGAATCATTCCACTCATCGAGACTCAAGGGGAGGACTTAAGCACTAAAATACCATGTTCCCATGTTAATCCTATGGGGGTCTGAAAAATCCTCCCCCTCTCCCTAAAGAATTGAGCTTGGGACTCATGTCAAGTCCCATGCTCAACTCCTTAGTGGGGTGAAATTTTTTCAGACCCCTTGGGGAAACATGGGGACATGATATTTTAGTGCTTAAGCCCTCCGCATGCCTACACGATGGGAGTCAAGTATATGACTGGATGGGTCTCGACGAGTGAAACAGTTGGTTCAAATCTCAAGTTCGAGACTCAAACAGGAGCCAAGAAATTGTGGATTTAAATAAATTTTAAAAGTTTAAAACAATTAAAAACTATGTAAGGAGTAGCCCTATGAGCATGAAATTACACTGCTGGACAATTGCTAAGGACGGATCACAAATTGATATGTAGCATAACATTAAGCGAGACATGAGGCCTAGTAGGATAAAATATAGTTGCCACACTGTTCAGACATTAGAATAAAGAATATTTATTGTTCTGGAAAGTACAAAAGCTGTGAAACATCTGAAAGAAAAAAAAATGTTCATTTGATCTGCGTACGGAGAAATGGAAAAATGCATCTAAAAGTCAGCAGGCACCTTAAAGAAAGGTATCAGTACGAGATATGTCCACCGTGGAGTGAGATGCAACATTCCACACGTCGTACCATACTTTGCACAACATTATCCAGCCGCTGTTGAGGCAATTTATCCCATTCCTCTGTGAGTGCACGGATGAGGGTGTTCTTGTTTGTCGGAGGATAGTTTCGACCAACAACTTGCCTCCCTAAAGCATCCCACACATTTTCAATGGGGTTTAGATCTGGAGAACGCGCTGGCCATACGAGACGTTGAATACCCTCGCTGTCTAGACAATCCTGAACAGCGAGTGTTCGATGACATGTTGCGTTGTCGTCCATAAAAACAAATTTATCACCGACAGCACCACGGAAAAGACGAACATGAGGAAGTAGAACTTCATCAATGTATCGTTGGCCCGTCATAGTCCCATTCGCAACCACATGTAGGCGCGTGCGGCCATTGATCATGATGCCGGCCCACACCATGATACTGCATGTCGGATATCGGTCCTTTTCCTGGATATTTTCTGGACGATAAGCAGTACCATTCTCGCGCCGGATCAGTTGGCGTCTACAATCCGATGACAGACTGAACCTACTCTCATTTGAGAATAGTACGCATGCCCAGTCCTGTTCAGTCCAATTGTGATGCTCACGACACCATTGCAAACGGGCAGTACGGTGCTGTCTGGTCAATGGGACACACACAACAGGTCTGCGTGCGTATAGTCCTCCTCCCCTCAAACGTCTGGCAACTGTTTTTCGGGAGATCTGCTTTCCTGAGGCAGCAAGAAACTGATTTGCCACCTGCTGAGCTGTGGTGCGCGTGTTCCGTTTTGCTGATAGGACGATATATCTGTCTTCTGCAGGCGTCGTACTTCTAACACGACCTCCCCCGTGCCGTCTACTACACATTCCAGTAGTTTTAAATGACTTCCCCAGCCGTGAAACAACGCTGTGAGCGATGTCGAACTCCCTGGCAACATCTGTTATTTTTCGCCCTTCTTCGATCTTTCCAATAATTCGGCCACGCATAAAATCATCTATGTGATGTCGGGAAGACATGCCAAAAATTTTAAGTTCGTCTATTAAATCTTTCCTGTTAAACTTTGACTTGAAACAACTGTCCACACGCGTCAAAACCTTTAAAGCTCTTATGAACGCTATCACGTGATGAACAGACGTGGGAAAAAAATTTGCATACTCATACTTCTTACTAATATCCCGCACTTATTCTAATTTTCCACATTTTGCTTCCTTTCATTTTGTGGTTGCTATGGATGATAGTGTTATCCGTCCTTAGCAATTGTCCAGCAGTGTATAATAACTGGAAGAGCAGTTAGAGAGGGATCAAATGAGCCAGGTTTTATTTCCCTTAAGAGGACTTGGCACCCTAAAAATGATCAAAATATCGTTTGTTTATTTTTATTTAGTTATATTTCTTGCATTATTATCTTTTGATTGATACATCATTTTTGCATGCCTGAAAATTAGAAGTTAGAAAAACTTCAATTGCAAAGTATAAACAAATCCCTTTATAGATAAAAGAAATGAGAGAGATAAAAAAAGCTATTGTAAAACGTGAAATAATAACTAAAAAAAGAAGCTTTTATAAATAAAGCAGGATATTTCTTAAACATTACATTAATGTAATCTGTATTTCTTTAGAAATGTGTGCATGTGAAATTTTTTCATTAAGGCTTTTTTATAAATTTTTTTTTTATTATTTCAGTTCTTATTCATCATGTTTTCCATAAAAATATAATATTTTAATATTATATGGAGAAAAAATCTTTAAAATTTGTGCAATTGTAGAAAAAATTTTTTTAACATTTTCCTTGAGTTTTCTTATGCAATTAATACTCTCTAAAAAAGGATCGTTTATAAAATATATGATTTGAAATAATTTGAAAATGTGATTATTCTGACAAAAATATGTAGCTAATGTTTTAAAGTGATATTTTATTTTATTTAAGCTTATAATAATAATTTTTTTAGAATTACAAACTTAACAGTGGTTTATCTCAGTTTGTGTTTTTTCGCATTCAAAGTGCTTCTTCTCCTTCCATAAATATTAATCAATCACTTCGATTTTTCTCCTATGTTTTATGTATAATGCATGTAACAAAATTAGGCTTCCAGTTTGTGCTGTAAAGTTAATACTTTTTTTAAAAAAAAAAATTTAATGGAGATTTTGACATTTTTTCCTTGAATTTTAGCATGCATATCTACATTTTATTTTTGTTCTCTAACATTAATTAAGTTATTGTAAAATCGATTCATAAATTTGTTTAAGACATTTTTAGGAAAGTTACAAAAAATTTCAGGTCAAATAATTAGTAAATTCAAAAGGAGTATTATTTTAAAATGCTCCATATTTTTTTTAAAAAACTTTTTTTCTAAATTGTGTGAATAATTTACACAAAATTTCACCTCGTATTATTTTCTTGAATAAAAACATTATAAAATTTTTAAATACATAAATAAAAAATAATTGTTCGAAATATGCCAAGTCCTCTTAATAAGAAGGGCAATAATCTTGTTTAGTACAACGTTCATTTTTCTTTACGTATTTTGAATAAATTTTTTTAATGACACTCTTATTATTTTTCTAGTATAGCATTTGTATTTCTTAGGAATGCACGTCATTTATAAAATAGCTTTATTATGACCTTTTTTCATACTTTGCCTAAATAGCATTTGGCATTCTATAGAAAGCCTAGGCATTCTATACAATGCCTAGGTAAAGTATGTAATAATTCTCCTGTTTCATACTTTATCTAAAAACGTCAGGCATTCTGTAGAATGCCGGCCTTTCATACTTTGCCGGTAACATATTACAGTGAGACTTCTAATTGGCTAGGAAATAAAAAATAAAAGGCTCAATTTACAATAAAAGATCATGTTTTGGCTTATATCAGACGCTTAACTTTTAAGCAAAAACGAAGTACTTTGTTTAAATTTTTCGACTTTTAAATGGGCGTGACCCAGTTTCAACGATTATTTAAAAACAAGTTTTAAGAGCTTCTAAATACCCTAGAGGTTAAAGTAAGGTATTTTTAGAAAGGTTAAAATCTATTAAAATTTGAAAATGAACAAAATCTCAAATTGTCAAAATAATAAGATTTTAGCTTTCCAACTTGAATTTGTTTTCAATTCGGTACAGAAACCTTGCCAATCTGGCAACTTAAGGAAACTAGCCGAAATGGTCGAGGAAATTGTTTCTTGCTAAATTTTCGTTCATGCCATATTCTAAAGTTGACACATTCAGGTGGTTATAGACATAATTGAAAACAGAGTAAAAAAAAGCATTATTAATCAGGTACAGGTTCACTTTCAGACAGTTAAACAGTTTGAATACACTTAGGAAGGGGAATTTATAGGTCTTGTTTGCTTTTTAAAGAAATATTATAAACAATTTCTCGGGGAGATATCGGGAAAATTCTCTAGAGAGCCTAAATGTGGATATTAAATGAATGCTCTGATTTTTAAAACCGGTCAATGTTATTGAGCCATGAATTCATAGCTGGAGTGTCACGGGTTCGGGTCCTGATGCCAATGAAAACATGCCCTTGTATAGCGGGACAATGCACTTTAAATCTGTCGAGGCTAATGTTCTCCCGTTGGCATGATGTGGTAGTTAGGAGAGGGGGATGCTAGCTCAGGTGCCATGAGCCCTCATTTTGCTTTATAGTGCGGCGTTAATACATTTATTTGCAAAAAAAGTTGAAGAACAATGAAGAAAGGGGTTGTATTTAATAAAATTAAATATGTGTACAGCTTTCACACAGATAGTAAAATGATGAAAGAATCAAGGCTATAGGAACCATCCACGGCTCACGATTGCAGCTTGAATGTTCAAATCAGTAGTTAGTGGAACCCCTCCCTGGTGGTGATACAGGCTTGTATACGCCTTGGTAAAGTGTGATAAAGGTTTCTAATGTCATCCTGCGATACATTCTGCCAGGAATTCACCAGTTGTTTCTCCAGATTTGCGATATTTTAGGGTGCCCGAATGTGGCACCCAACCATATCCCATACAGGGGTCGATTGGTTAAAGATTTAGTGACCTTGTTGGTCAAGGAAGAGTATTCACGGCACGAAGACAATCCAGAGATATGCAAGGGGTATGCGGTCTGGCATGATCTTGTTGGGCCCCCGGATGACATGCCTTGAAAGTAATACAACTGGCCTCAGGGTAGTATCAATATATCGTTGAGCTGTTAAAGATGTTTGGAGGATGACTAGAGATGACCTTCTGTCGTATGATATAGCACCCCACACCGCCACAACGGGGTTGTGGCTGTATGCCTTTGTAAAATAAAGGCTGATTGAGACCGCTGGGCCCGGTCACTCCAGACACGAAGACGATGGCCATCTACTTCAAGAGTAAGGCGGGGTTTATCACTGAACCCTATGCGATGACAGTATGATGGTAACCATTATGATTGGTTGACGATGTCGCCGATGTTATGGGCTCAAAGGCAGATGTCTTAAAAGCCACTGTGAGCGTAACCCCGCCTCATCCAAGTACCGTGAAATGGTGGGAGGTACCACGGAGGATATGGAGAGGCTGTAGTACGTTGAATAGTAGACAATGATACCGTTGAAGCAACTCGACCCGGTCTAACAATCATCCGATCTCTCCTCGCATTTATGCAACTTGACCTTCCAAAGCCTTCATTTCGTCTATAAGTTCCTCCCAACAAGCATTGCTGCCAGCACCTTTGCACAGCTGTGTCTGTATGTTGCAGGTGTGTGTGACGACCAGTTTTTCGGAATGACCACCCAGCTTCCCGCATTCCGACAATGTGACTACGGTCGAAATTCACTTGCCCATAAGGTCTTCGAAAACGTCGTGATGGCATCATTCGTTTGTTTCTCAAGGGAGTCACAACGGTGGGGGGAAAAAAGATGAATTTTCCACCTCTATTACCGCTTTATACTTTGCGAGTTGCTCAGCAGAAATACGCTCTACGACCGCAGTTCATGCTCACTGACCTTGAAAAATTCATCATTTGCATGCTCGATCAAGATGTCTTCACTTTCGAAATTTCATCGGAATCGGACAACTCCTTCTTGGTGCTTTGAGTTTTAGCAAAAGAGTGTATAACTCTCTTACGGTGTGTGAGAAACAATATGAACGAAAATACTTTGCACCACATTACTTTCTTGTTTGCATTGTTCAATCAGGCTTAATGATGTTGTACCACTTGAAACGTCTTTTAGCATTCCCATTAATTAGGAGAGGATTTCTCCCCATAGAACTTTGTGCTGCTCTATTCTAGTGATAATCATTGATGCAGGAACACGCGGTTGCTCTTTTAGTTTTGTGTTTATTTTGAGTGTCAACTGCCTTATTTTTTTTATGGGAAGATCGGAAAAAATATCCTTCCAAATGCCCCAATCCCCTTCAATAAAGAATCTTTCATCCGCAATTTGTTGGCAGAAGTTTCTTTCATATGCCTATACTGTCATTAATTTTGATACTACAATTCTAAAAAATATTTAAAACATTAGCAAATGTGGTTACAGATACTTCAAACAGATGCTTCTCAACAATTTATCCTCTCTGGAAGTCTACGAGTTTGGACATTCTGAACGACATTCTACAAACGCCATCCACAACTTTACATCCAGCATACAAAGGAAAAAGAATGAATGCACTATTTGTACTAGGTAGCTGCCTTTGTATGTCATTAATATGAAAAACCGAAATCACGTACCTAGCTGTTTCTACTATTCTGATAACCATCTGTTAAAATATAGAAATTCTTTTCAACTTTAAATTCATATTTTTAAAACAGGCAGAATTCCTACATGGTGATGAAACATTCACTTAAATTATTGTACTACTCGTACAAACTCTAATGAGAATTCGTTAAATAAACTCCACCTACCCTGTGTCTGGAACGAGTGGCAGGTAGGATGATCTCCTTCTTGGACCATTCCTTCGGAAAGTCGAATTTGTACTCCCCCTGTTTGGCGAAAAGTGTGTATTGCCCTGCTTCGTCCTCAGCCTTCAAGTATAGCCTCAGGTAAACAGATCTGGTGCCGTACATTTTGTAGTTTAGTTTCAGCACCGAGGGTGAGGGGCGTGGATCCAGCCAGGGGCTCTGCATGATGGCGATGCCGCATTGACCATTGGGGCATCCCGTCAAGCGGACAAAGCTCTGACCGTCTTCTGTGAATAAATGAAAAAGTTTTATAATCCTACGTTTTTGAATCAATATTTGACAGAAATATTGATTTCAAATTTTTTTTTATTGCTGCCATTTTGTGTAGGAAAAAAAATCGAGCCACCTGAAAGATAAAGTTTAATAAGATAGAGAACGAGGAAGATCTATGTTATAAAAGTGGTGAATTTTAAGTAGAGTAAGACCCCGCTTAACGCGGGGTATACATTCCATCAAAGTGGAGCGTAATATGAAACAACGTTAAACGAGGTTACCTCATCATGTAAATAATGGGGTTAGGGGAAGATGGGTAAAAAATTGGCCAGGTATTTTACCATTAATTTTATTAATTATGTGTTTTATAACAATAAAACAAAATTGTATTTCTTTCAAATATAGAAACATAATAAAGGAATATACATACAAAATTAAATAAAATTCTAAGTCAGTATGTTTACATTTCAGATCATACAGTATCTTGTGTAATTCCAATTTTCTGCCTTTCTATCGAGAAGGCATCTAATGTAATTTGCGTTTTCCTTTTGCGCTCTGTAAGAAGTTGTTGGTAAAAGGATAAGGCATCCATAACGCCCCGTCTTTCCTTTGGACTCCTGGCAAAATTTGCTCTCCTGCTTTTTTTTTCTTGTTGCTTTATTTTCGTGTTTTTTACTATCACCCATGATAAAAACTAAAAAATCATAATATTTGTCACTATAGAAATCGTTATATTATATACGTTTATACTGACAATAACGTTAACAAATGTTTGAAACGATAAAAATATGTGACGAATCTGTACGGAACTTTTCCACTAATCTTCTTAGGCGTCCTTCTGGGGAATATAAATTCGCGTTTATTTCCAATCAACTCCAAAAAGAGGTACGGGATATTTAAATTAGATAAGGTATTTAAGTCGAGAGTTGCGAGATAGCAAGAGAGATGATGGTAGGCTATTGAGCCAGTAACTTCAAACGCATTACTAGAAGATTCAAGGAGATTAGATTCGTGAAGACTTCGTGCTGCGAGACGTACCAGAAAGCTGATATAAGCCAGCGGTAAATATTATTTACGTACGCTTAAAATAAGCGTCAGTTTAAGCCACTTAGTTAAAGTTAATGAAAGTTAAGAATTCGAATACGTGTATTTCTCGGATCTCCTATTTCGGTAAACGTTACTTGAGTTTGATCTTGATTATTAATTAATTGCATTCTTAGTAATTTAATTTAATATAAAGGCAAATCCCTTTAAGAGACGTAACATTATCTTATTATATGTTATCAGAGATTTTTTTGAGAAAAGTATAATAATAAATAAATATTATTATTATTCAAAATGGCTCTTAGTGGTTGTTTGCCTCAAATTAATCTTGGTGTTCAAGGTGTGATCTAGGGGGGTCATCACAAATAGGTTCGTATAACACCGCTGGAAAGAAGAAACACAGATAAACTGCTTCGGATATATCGGGAAGCCTACTGCTGTGTGTAATTTTGGGGAATCCCACAATTGAAATAAAACAGCGATAAACCGAAACAGCACTAAACGAAGCAACGTTAAGTGGGGTCTTACTGTATCTGATATTAAGCATTATTTTAGTAAAATAAGAGCAAAAACTTTAAATGCGCCTTTTATGAAATTTTTTTTTGTTAAGGTTATGTTACTAAAAACTTGATACCTCAGAATTTTATGAGTGCGTATTTCTTTCATATTTTGCATTATTTTTTTAAAGTACGAGTATGGTGAATGCAATGAATTAAGAATTTAGCTCTAACGTCAATCGCTTTTATTTTATTTTATTTTTGACAGTTTATTATTACAAATACCATACATTTTATAAATTTTTCCATAAGAAAATGTGCAATGAGCAATAACTTTTAGGCAATTGTAAATATATTTTAGATTTTTGTTCATCACCTTTATAACTGTAAAGATAAATTATTTTTTACACTTTAGATAGTGTAAAAAATAATTTAAATATATGGCTTTGAATTCTATGTAGAATGCTTTGAATTTCGGTATAATTTTCATCAAATTTTACCTAAAGTACTTCATTTCCATAAATTTAAATTGTCATAAAATTTTCAAATAGGTGTTCCTCATTAGTTTAAGTCATAAGAAACAACAAAACAACGTAAAATTATTAATCGTGTGGCATTTTAGAAAACTTGTCTCTGTACCTAGGCATACAAGTATATCTTAACTTCATTATTTCAACTATTTCGTATAAATATCATAGAAATTCTACATCTACAAACATGAGTTTTCTTAATTGAAGTCATTCGACATAAAAATTAATTTCTTTTTAAACATTGAGCCTATTCAAACATTGAGCCCCATCAATAGCCCATTATCGTAATAATGGGCTATTGATGAGAAAGGCTTGAAAAGAAATGAGGATCTGTTAAGGCTGTATTACTGATGTGAAGGCTGCGTAAGACGTATTGTGATGCTCGTTATCTGGAACCTTGAGAAGTTTTTATAGATGCGAGAGCGTACAAGCCAATTTGGAAACCAGGCTGAGAGAAAGTCATGGAGTCTCTTGGAAGCCTCTTTTTGTGTCTTTTCAAAGGGGGAATATGTCACACCTTCAAAAGAAACACATGATGTAGAATCATTTCTGTTTGGACGTAGCCGGGATTACTATTCGACCATTGGTCGTTGTCACCTCTCATGAGGTGAAACCGGAAACCGGAGATTGGCACTGAAACAGCGCCGGTCATTTCTCTGTCGGCTGGATACAGAAAGGTCAGTGGTTGACGCCCTAGAATTAGAGCGTCGGAATTGTCTTGTCTTGGGTACTTTCCCATTGGAAACTACGTGAACGTTGGGAAGTTATTAGTTCCCTGACAGGAAATCAGTCCTTTGGTGGATACCACATCAAGAGCGTCCATAAATCACTCGCAGTAATGATACATAGAATTTGTGCAGGACATTATGGGATCACTTTCGTAGTTTTGTGTAAGATAACTCTAAATGGCCACGGTAGCTTAGTGATGATAGGCCCAAACTCGCGACTGGCGTTATATATTCCCAGTTTTGAGTTCTCATCACTTTGAGGATTCACGGTTTAGAAGGGCAGATGCAATCTTCACGTTAGTATGGTGTGGAAGTTTGGAGAGTGGGATGTCACCTTAGGTGTCACATGCATCACTTAAAGCGATGTTCAAAATTATTAGATCGGTTTCCTATAACCCTCTTGCTGCTTCAATGAGTCACGTTAGAAAAAAAAATCAATCAAATAAAGATAATCATATTCCACACTCGAAGAATATTTTCCAAAGGAATAAATATAAGTAATACAAATTTAAATGTGTGTTAGACATAGGCTACAATGGACAATATGAAGAATATACAATAACAGCCAAACCTCCATAAGTATTAAAACTCAAAATATGTTAAGTAGTATAGAAATCGGAAAAATATGTTTAGGTTCTAAATATAATAACGAGAGTGAGTGGAGTGTTTATTAGTGTCATAATATAAAGCAACACGAGACTTAATGGCGACAAACCTCGAAGTTCTGAACCTCAGTCAAGCAACGACTTACCTCTCTCCAAACTACTTCACCACACCAACGTGAAGACTTTTAGCCTCTACAGATTGAACGTGCATCAGCCACATCTACACGGCTGGTTTTCAGCGGCACTAAAATGCGAACTCATGACAGGTTGGCCTCGAGTTCGTGACTCTAATTACTCACGGCCACCTAATGACGCGAAAAGTGTCAGGAAAGACTTAAGTTCCCTTATGGATAAGAAGACATCGTGTAATAACATATCACCAGTTGTCAAATCAATCACTTTGGGGATATTTCGACATTTAGACTATTGACTAGTTTAATAACGAAATTTTCATATAAAAAGACTTATGTGACTCTAAGCATTATACGGGGAACTGTGGTCGCTAAATACGTTAATGTGTTATGAATGTCAGCTAGAATACTGTCTAATAAAAATATCTCAGTCTCAAATCTGAAAGTTATACTTTTTGCACATAACAGATATTGGTTTGACAACGACGATATAACATTTCAGAAATTACTTTAAGATTACGATAGATTTCAGTCAAATCAAAGTTTCAAATTATGTTCACGCGTTAACAATTAAAATAGTCCAGATTATTTATTCAGAAAGCGCATTACCTAATAGAAAATTCATAAATGTTTGAAAATTTTATTTAATGAGATTTTGAAAACCCGTTTGCGTGAGTTTTGTTTTTGGTTTACAGGAATGCCTTTAATCCTTCAAATAGTTTATCGACTCTAGTTTCACCATTTTTGGTTTTATATCGCTCAACTAACTAACAGAGATATTATTTCGATAACTTGTAAATTAAATTATACAAATTTAAGTTTCAACCTAATAAATACTGATAGAAGATTCGGAATCGAATTGTAGAAGCAAACAATATGTTAGAACCAAATTTCTAAAGAGTGTTTTTTTCCAGGTATAGAAGTTTAAGTTGGCATTACTTTCCAAGATGGCGACCGATTTAACAGCTGTCAAGTGATTTATTCTCAGTTTGGTTTGGCAATTCATCAAAACGATCATCAAGCAAGGCGTAGATTCGTCGAATGGGCCCAAAACGAGATTGCCGTTGTTCCCGATTTTCATAAACGAATTTTGTTTAGCGATGAAGCGCACTTCTGGTTGAATGGCTACGTCAACAAACAAAACTGCCGCATTTGAGTGAAGCTAATCCACAAGTGTATGTCGAAACACCGTTACATCCAGAAACACTGACTGTTTGGTGCGCTTTATGGGCTGGTGGAATCCTTCTTCAAAAACGATGAAGGCCACAACGTTACAGTCAATGGTGATCGGTATAGAGCCATGATTACTAACTTTTTCATTCCTGAATTGAACAATCATGATGTCCAGGAGCTGTGGTTCCTTCTAGACGGCGCAACATGTCACACAGCTCGTGCCACAATCGATTTATTGAAAGACACGTTTGGTGACCACCTAATTTCACGTTTTGGACCTGTGAATTGGCCTCCAAGATCTTGTGATTTAACACCGCTAGACTATTTTATGTGGAGCTATGTAAAGTCATTGGTCTATGCGGATAAGCCACAAACGCTTGACCATTTGGAAGACAACATTCGCCGTGTTATTGCCGATATACGGCCACAAATGTTGGAAAAAGTCATCGAAAATTGGACGTCCAGATTGGACTACATCCAAGCCAGCCGTGGCAGTCCTATGCCAGAAATCATATTTAAAATGTAATGCCACAAGATTATCTTTCGAATAAAAAAAATTCATGTCAATCGAATAATACATAATTGTTTTATTGCAATTTAAAGTTCTATACCTCTATAAAAAAATACCCTTTACATAATCGCTTTTGTAAAAATAAGTAAGTTTACTTGGAAAACGCTGTTAAAAGCCTCTTAAAGAAAATTAACAGTCTGAATATTTGTTTTGGTTTAAAAACTCACCAATCAAATACTTAGGTCGATTCATCAGAAAATTTTAATAATATATTAAATAAATCATTGAAGCTAAAATCTGCTGTAAAATTCGATTGCCAAATACATTTGTATAGTTTAAATGGAGTGTAATAATTTATGTATGGAATATTTTCGAACACATCAGAATGTCTGTATCCATGGAGATTAGGGAAAACTTTACAACAAATATCGGAAATAGTGGGGGAAATTGGACCTCTTACTTTAATGTATTTTTAAAGATTTAATAACTCCACCTTGTATTTCTACAGGTCAATCCCCCCCCTGTGTAAATAATTTGAAATTTAACAAAGCAATTTCCTTTTTTTAAAAAAAATCAATTCCATACCTGGTGATGTAATTGTTTCTCAGAGATTTACGAATGATTCTGATTTTTGGTTTAATGCGCTTATTGCATGCTATGTCGATGCGGCAGAATACCATCAGAAGAAGAATTATTTCTTTACACCAGCGAGAGAGATACTCAACCTGCGGTCCGCCGGACCTTTTAGAGTGGCCCGGTCAAGTCCCGTTTCAATAACAAATTCAATTGCTTAAGAACGATTTATTAAAAATTTAGCGAGAAATTCTATCAATCAAGCAATCCCATACATCGATTTTGCTATCAATGTGTAGCTGGTAGGAATTGCGGGATTGTAATTGGAACGGTTAGTGTTAACAAATAACTGTATAGAATAGCTACTATTTTACGGGTGAAACTAATTTTTAATTAACCCTCATGCCATCCAAGTGAAAAATATCTGAACAATATTTGTTATTTCAAGACGTTGGGACCTTGACTGTTTAATAGGAGAAAAACTTGGATCAACAACTTGCTTAATTTGTCAAGAAAATGCTATGTTTAAAAAATATAATTTTGCTTTTCACTATTCCACTAAGCACAAACCTTTCAATGCCTCCTTTTTTTTTCAGCAACAATATATTTACAGGTGGGGGACTTGGGATCACATTAATGAAAGAAAATCGAAATTACCCCATAACAGGGTTAAAAAAATGTATTAAACCCTTTTTATTCTGTGAGTTGAGTTGAATGGAGTTGAATATAGTTTTAAAATGAGATCCAAAACTATTAATATTTTGATCAATTTCTGCATTTTAAATGTCTTTTATCTTCTAGTGTCCGCCTCCCCCGTTAATGCTCATGTTGCGGCCCACGAGAAGTAGTTGTCACATGTTTGTGGCCCGGCTAAAAAAAAAAGTTGAGTACCGCCGATCTACACTATTAAAGATTCTAGAATAAACAAATATATGTATATTCGTATCTGTGGCGTAGCTAGTCCTGATTTGGATTTGAATCAGAATCCTTTGGGGGCCTTTTTTTTAAATAGGGACACCATATAGGTGGAGTACCAATCGCCGCAATGTAATTTTGACGCCCAGTTTCCTTCCCAGAGGATGGCATCTAAGTTTTGACAATGCGAATTTGTACTTGGAGTTTAATTTTACCGAGAGCACCTAAGCCAAACAGGCATTCTGGGAATCTTTAACATGCCGCATAATCATACGACATGGATGCTGCTGATTTTCTGCATCATAAAAATCCAACGACTTGGGCCGGGTCGAAACCACAAAGAATTTTAAAAATTCATAGAGAGCCCTCCACGTCTCCCGGAAGCTGTGAATTTTCTTTTTATCTTAGAGAATGTTGGACATGTGTTAAGCAGCCTCGTTAGGGCCTAGTGGTCCTAGTAACGAGCTTGTGTAAAACTATTTTAAAAAAATAATTTTCCGTTTCGGGGACCCGTAAAAAGGCAACGAAAAGAATCGCTAAATGTCAGTGATAATTAATTGTGGTAAAGCAACCACAGAATTCTCGAGGGCTTATGGTAATGATGAAATGTTTTATTAATTAGTATTATTTTCTTTTTGAATCTCTTTTTATGCAGTGAATGTAAACAATTTTCCAGGCCTCCCCCGATAGTTTTTTTTTTCCTTTTTTTTATAATTACATATTTTTAATTGAATAATAAAATATCCAGAAATTCGCTGTTGAATCAATAGCTAACATTAAGAAATTTTCAATTCATTATTTAACAAAAATGAATATAAATTAATACTTTTTAAAAAAACTAAAGCAGAGTTGTTTTTTATAATTCATTACTAAATTAGTTATTCAATACTAAAATCACGCGTTATATGTTCTATTATGGATTAAACTAGATTAGTTTTGTAAATTTAAATCAAAAATAGAAATTTGAAGAAAGATTTCTCTATGGGAAAAAAAGTTTTATACTCGAAAATGCCCGTGCAACGCCGGGCTAAACTGAGAATAAAAAGAGAGTCAAGGAAGGGAAGCTGAAGACATTTCAGAAAAGGGAGTTTTAATGGCATAAATATAGAAATCTCCCACATTAAGCATACACAGACACCCTGAAGTGCTGGCCTTCAGAAAGGGGCAATTTCCATGGGGAATGAAACTACACTCTTGAAAAAAAACCGTGCAACGCTGGGCTAAGCAGAGGGGAAACATAGACGACATAGAAGAAATAGAACACAAAGACAGAAGAAATTTCTGAAAATGAAATTTTAAGGACAAAATATAGAAATCACACACTAACCAAGAAGTACTAAATACGAGACGACATGAAAAATAGAGAGAGAGAGAAAGAAAAAAGTTATATATATAAAGCAAAGAGAAAATATATATATTGTACTCATGGAATATATATATATATATATGACAGGCCCCAGGCCTGCTGGTAAAATGAGGAGATCATCATCTTCACAATATTCCTTTATTACGCTTTCATCATATATAATCTAACATGGCGGACCTTTTGCCGCGCAACCGGGTGTTACCAAATACAACATCGCTGCGAGGAGACACCAGCCAAGTCCTTCCTTAGTATGCGTTCGCCTTCGTCAGCGCTCGTTGCTCCTTTTAACAGGCTTGTTTACTCATAAATCCTTACGCGATGGTAAAGAGTTCGCTCTATTTTCATTTATTACTTCCTTAATTTTGAACCTAAACTTTTCAAACCTGACAAATTCCCCCTCCGCTGAAGTCTGGCACAGCCAGATTGGCCAATTCTGACTGGCAAGTCCCCAGGGAAAAAAATTATATTTCAATTATATCAAATTCCCCAAATGAAATAAAAATCTAGAAGATATAATAATTGTGTAAAAGAGTGGGCTGGTGAATCCTGACATGTACAAAAAAAATAGCAATAATGAATAACAAAGTATCAAAAATTTGGTATAAAACTTTGTGTTACATAGAATTGTTTTCTGAAAAATATCACACATCTAATACTTCCACTATGACTATAATAATAATGAGGTTAATAAAAAACAACATAAGATAAAGATAATTCACATTAGACATTCAAAAATATAATAGTACTAAGCAACATAACATAAGATCAAGTGAAATTCTCACTAAATGTGCACCAATAGTAAACAATGTTAATAAAGTGATAAATGTTGAAAAGTTACAAGTACTTCAAAATTGTATTGGATGTTGGAATAATGAGTACATAAATACATAGAAGAATAGGTATAGAGTAAATAACATGATTTTAGGAGTAATGGTAAAGTGAGTACATACAAAGAATAGATATAAAATAAGTAACAGCAAAATGTGTTTAGGAATAATGGTAAAGTAAATACATAAAAAAAAAGACATACATGGAGTAACTAACAGCAACATGATTTTAGGAATAATGGTAAAGTACATACACAAAGAATAGATATAAAATAAGTAACAGCAAAATGTGTTTAGGAGCTCCCAAAAAAGAAAAGATTACATAACTATAACACAGAAATTTATCAAAATAAACACAACATCAACATTATATCAAAATATCACTAGAAATATAAAATGCAAAGAAAATAAGGGTATTTCAGATATATCAAGTACAGGTAAAAGTTCAATCAATGTAATGTAATGTTTCACACAGTCCTGTCTTGGAAAAATCATAGTTCAATGTTCATCATCCAATTATTGTTTATCTCACAGTTCTTTTGTTTATTATTAGAATCTCAACTCAATCAACTCATTTCAAAAACATACAACCATACTAAAATCTTCATAACATCACATACTATATTTTAACTTTCAGAATATACTTATCACAAATAATCACAATGAAATTATTATAACACAATATATCGTAAAATGACCTCATCACAATGTTTTCATACACAGTCCATAATTCAGTTTTTTTTTTTTTTTTTAAAAAAATAGTCTTCAATAATGTGTTCATTATGAATAAAGATACAATACAAATTCAATTACATTAAATTTTGATTTTCATAATGTAAACAAGTCTTAACTTCAAATTTTAAACACAACTTTTATTATTATTATTTTTTTTTAATAACAATGCACTTCTTCTTAAAATTACAATGTACTTCTTCTCCCCCCCAATGTTTGAGAAAACAAACTCTATAACAAATATAAATAAGAATTTAGCATAATTGGAAATTGGATTTTGAATGAAATGGTTTTAATCTTGTAGAATGAACAATATCTGTTAATTTTCCTGTATATTGATTTGGTTTATCTATTTCATAAGTAACATTTGAGAGTTTCTTGACAACTTTAAAAGGACCATTATAAGGAGATTGAAGTTTACTTGAATTAGGGTATGAGAAATTTTGATATAAGACTAAATCTCCAACTTTAAATTTTGCATCAACATAATGTTTATCATACCTTTGTTTATTTATCTTATGATGCTTAATTGTTCTGTTTACTGCAATTTGTCTAGCTTGTTGTATAGGTGGATAGTTTAATTTTACTTGATTAGGTAATGGCGAATCATATGGCAAAGTTCCAAACATTAAATATGCAGGTGGAAAGCCAGTAACATCATGTGGCGAGTTATTGTATTCATATGTAACTTGTTCTAATAATTTTGTCCAAGGAGTTTTTGTAGTTGAATTAACTTTACATCTTAATTTTGCTACTAATGTCTGATTAACTCTTTCATTCTTTCCATTGCATTGTGGTCTATTTGCTGAAGTTAGTAATTGTCTAATATTATGATGTTTTAAGAATTTCTTAAATTTAGATGAAGTGAATGCAGCATTTCTATCACTTAAAAGTTGTTTTGGGCATTGAATTGAAAAAATTTGTTTTAAGCAATTTGTATAAGTTTCAGAAGTGACACTTTTGGATGGAAATGTCCAAGCATATCTGGTAGCATGATCCAGAACAATATGCAGGTATTTCTTTTTGTGAATTATGATAATTAAATCCTCCTACAGTGTCTAGTGAAATCATTTCAAATGGTTCTTCTGCTACAGGAACTTCTTGCAATAATCCATACTTTTTTGTGTAGACTTTTTATTCAATTGACATGTTTCACAACATTTAACAAAATTTGAAATGTCTAATATAATGTCTTTCCAGTAGTAAATTGGGGAAATTAATTTTAACATCTTTTTTACACCTGGGTGACCAAATTGTTCATGCAGTTGTAATTAATTTTTCTCTCAAAGATAACGGTACTACAATTTTAATTAAATTCTTTTTCTTAACTGTTAATACATCATTAATTTTTATATATTTTGGATCATTAATGTTCTCTGAATTTTGGTATTTAATAATTTCATCAGTATTTAAAAAATGACAAATGGGTGATATATAATGGCATACAGGGTTCCTCGACAACATGTCTGCTTCAACATTTAATTTACCTTTTATATAAACTATCGAATATTCATACTGAGAAAGTTTTAAACTCCACCGAAATAAACGTCCAGTTAAATGTTTTACACTTTTAAGCCATTGTAAAGCAGCATGGTCAGTATGTATTGTGAATTTGGATCCATGTAGGTAACAGTGGAATTTATCTAAGGCATCTATAATTGCTAAACACTCTTTTTCTGAAATTGTATAATTTTTTTCATGTTTAAGTAATTGTCTCGAGTGATAAGCTATGGGGTAAAGTGTTCCATCTGGGTGTTGTTGTTTTAAGACTACGCCTATTGATTCCTGGCTTGCGTCACAAAACACATGACATGGATATTGTGAGTTGTATAATTTAAGTATAGGTTTTGAGATTAAACAATTCTTAAACTTTTGATAAGCTTCTTGACATTCATGTGACCAATTCCAAATTGCATCTTTTTTAAGTAACTTATTTAATGGAACTCTAAGTTTTGCATAATCTTTAATAAATTTTTGATAAACATTGATGGAACCAAGAAATCTTTGGAGTTCTTTCACATCTTTAGGTGGTGCTAATTTTCTTATTGTTTCAATATTTGGATTACTTGGGGAATAATGACCTTGTGTTATTTCATATCCTAAAAATTTTATTTTTTCCTGTGCAAACTGACATTTTGATTTTTTAAGTTTAATGTTTTCTTTTTTACAAATTTGAAATATTGTATCTAAATGAGTTAAATGCTCTTCCCAAGATTGTGAGAAAATTATTATATCATCAAAATAGTTTAAAGCAAAAGTTAACTGATATTTTTGTAAAATTTGTCTTATAGTTCTTTGGAAAACAGCTGGGGAATTTTTCCAGCCAAATGGAAGTCTTAACCATTCATAGAGTCCAAAATTAGTTGTGAAAGCCAGTTTCTCTGCATCTTTTTCATGAATTTTAATGTGCCAATAACCACTTGTTAAGTCGAGCGTAGAGAAAAATTTAGCATGAGTTAAATTATCAATTACAAAGTCTATCAGAGGTACAGGGGTGGAATCTTTTCGTGTGATTTCATTTAGTTTTCTATAATCGATACATAATCTTGATCTTTTCCCTTCATCCTTTTTGTATGCTAAAGTTACAGGGGCAGCATATGGGCTATGGGAGGGTCTAATAAAACCTGTTTTTAACAATTCTTCTATCTGTGTTTGTATTTCTTTAGATTCTTGTTGACTGTTTCTATAAGGGCGTAAACTTATAGGAAGGTCTGAGATTAAATGAATTCTTTGTGGCTCTAAATTGATACAACCTACATCATACTTATTTTGTGAAAATATGGTTTGAAATTTGTCAAGAAGTTGGGTTAAATCTTCCCATGGCTCACTAGTTTGTTTTGGTACTGTATCCTCAACAACCATGGCTGGGTTAAACAATCTTTTCAGATCAGCTTCAGGGCTGTCTGGTACTTGATCTAAACCTTTATTATTCTTAACGTTAATATTATCTTCATTATTTGCATTATAGTAGTTCATATTTTGATCATTATTAAGAGTTTTACAATATGTCCCATGATATGTTCTCAACTCACCAATACACTTATTTACAAATTTAATATTACTTAAATTTTTACCACATTGAAAAATACACATGTTACGAATACTAATGTCAAGCTTAAATAAATGTAAATATTCAAGTCCTAAAATAATATAAGGCAATTCAGTATCAATTACAAACAAATCTATTTGCTTAGATATACATCCAATATTCATATAAACTTTAATTATACCTTTGGGTTGAATAGTCCCACAAGTTTGATTTATTTTTACATTACTATTTTGTATAATTTTAATGTTTTTTAATTGTTTAGCTAAATTTATTGGAATTAATGACACATTGCTTCCTGTGTCAATTAGAGTACAAAAGTGCTTGGAACATACCATTGACTCAATAATTAGTTGTCATCCTTGCCTCTGGTTACTTTCGTTTCTGGGCGAGTTAAAATGTCGATTCTGTTGTACAAACTGCCTAGGTTGACTGTTGTACTGTTGATTTCCACTGAATCTCATCATGTGCGATTGATGTGGCTGTCCATGATTTCCTCTTGACTGGAATCTGTTCTGTTGATCAGTTCCTCTGTGTACACTACCGTATGCGTGATTCCATCGGGTATAACTTCCAGTATCTACCGGTTTTCGGTCTGCGCTGTCCGGTGTTACTGCGATTAATTGTCGCATCGTTGAGATCCATTCGCAGGGTGTCGAAATCTTCTTGATAACTAGGAACTTCTGGAACTCTAAAGGAATCGATAATGTCATATGCTCCACAATTGAACTGTCATCATAATTTAGTTTCTTCCCCAACGAAAGTTTTTCCGTAAAAAAGGAAATTAATTCTTTAGTGTCGTTTAATGTTAGGTTTTGAAATTTTCGAATATCCTCTTGTTTCGTCGCATCGAACACCGTCATTAATAGTTGTTTACTTTCTTCGTAAGACTTTTCAAATAATTGGTTTTCATACCAAAATTTAAGATAAACTCCCGTGAGATATCTAGGAATATTTTGCTTCTTCCATTGTTCGTCTTTTTGATATTCCAAACATTGTTGATCAAAACAGCTAAGAAAGCTGTTAAAACTACTAAACTTATTAAGATCAAATTCAGGAAAAAAGAAGTGTTCTTTGGATGTGATGACTGGTGACTCCTGCCGGAAAGAGTCGTCCTCCATGGTAGTATCGTTTTCAATGCAGTCGCTCGTTCGAAAAAAAAAATTGTTGAAGTTAATTCGTTTGGTTTCCTCGCATATTTTTCGGTTCGTTAATTCATCCTGCCGGCTCTTGACAGGCCCCAGGCCTGCTGGTAAAATGAGGAGATCATCATATTCACAATATTCCTTTATTACGCTTTCATCATATATAATCTAACATGGCGGACCTTTTGCCGCGCAACCGGGTGTTACCAAATACAACATCGCTGCGAGGAGACACCAGCCAAGTCCTTCCTTAGTATGCGTTCGCCTTCGTCGAACGCTGGGGGCATTGGGAAACTGGGTTATTTGCTAACCCTCCGTCCCATATCTAATATTGTATACGTTCCTTACGGTGGAAAGTGGAAGTTACAATGGAGTAATAAATAATAAAAAAGTGTTACATAGTTCTTCTTGAGTTTCAAAAAGTAAAAATAAAAATGTAAAAGTGTAAGCAGTCCTTGGTTGATGTGAAAAAAAGTCCCTTGAAGTTTCACAGTATTGTCCGTTAAAGTTCGTAGTAAAAGTCCGTGATTGATGAACGCGACAGTTCACTGGGAGCCGTGCGACACTTAGTAGTTGGCTCTGGCCTTGAAGATTGATGGGGTGCAGAGGAGATGTCATGATCCAAGTGATGAATAGTCCAGGAGAATTCTCGTCGTCAGGGTAGAAGTTGCACTTTGATTGGCTAAGAAGGAAAGCGAGTAAACCTCTCTATTGGTTTGCAAGTTGCCGCGATCGTTGCAGCGGGGAGGGGTAATGGTGTTAGAGTTAGGCGAAGCAAAAATAATAGAATTTAATGCACTTTAAAAAATTAAGACTAAGAATAAATCTTAGTCGCTCGCACCATCGTAATGGTTGAGGAGATTGTTGATTTGCGCAATAATTTGCGACTTTGTGAGTGGTGACTTAGAAGTTGTTTTGGCGGGGCCTGGTGTTGGTAGAGCGGTAACTGTCTGTGGGGATGTCATTAAACTTATGTTTTGAACAAGTGTTGTGATTGCATGAATGGTTTGCTGGAGCGTTTGAGTGATTAGATTAAGGCAGTCAGTTTGCGTGTTGGGAATTTGAGAGGTGGTGGGTATTTCCTTGATAGTCGGTGTGTCGATCGGGGCAGTCACGAGTGGTGCCATCTGGTGTGTTGTGTCGGTCTGATTAGTTTTTTGCGTTACTTGAGCATAAGAGATATTGGGCCTGATAAAGTTATGCGTTAAAATTGATTTTGAATTAATAATAGCGCCTTTGCGTGGTTTAGGGAAGAGGGGGCATTTGCTGTAATTGGCCATATGGCCGTGAACCTGGCAGTTAACGCAGAAAGGGGTGTCCAGCTTCTTGATCTGGCAGTCCCGGGTTTGGTGCTTATCTCCGCATTTCAAGCATTTTGGCGTTAAGTTACAGTGTTCGGCCGTGTGGTTGAATTGGTTGCATTGAAAGCATTGGATTACTCCTCTGCTTTCAAAGCCTTCAACTGTAATGGATAAATATCCTAAAGTTTTTAAGTTAAAAATATTCATGTTAAAGTCGTTTCTGGGAAGTGAGATTGTAAAAACTGAAAGTAATTGTTTCGTGATATTGCCTGTTAGTTGGGTAACCTTGTTAATTGTGTAGCCCAGATCAAGAAGATCGGACTGTATTTCTGCCGTTTTCGTTGTTCGGGGGAGGCCCTTAATTACGACTTTGATGGGTCGCTCGTGTTTCGGAGTAAAAGAGTAAAAAGGGTATTTTAGCTCAGTGAGTAGTTGCTTAAGTGTGTCGTGTTGCGGTTGAGTGTCTGTATACAATTTTACGTAATTTCCAGCGGCTTTGATTCTTAATGCGGGCATTATGTTAGTGAGAGTTTTAGTGTGCAGTCTAAGATCGTCCGTTATCAGTAACATGATGGGGGGAGGCAATTTCGGTGGTTGAGTGGTGTTAGTTTTACTAGGAGACGTCACGGGTGATTTATTGGTTAAAACTTGGGTTTCTATTGGTTCGTCCGTCGCGGTAATGTCAAGAGCACTAAAAGCGTTGTTAAGATTAATTTTAAAGCTTGTTTCGGGGTTTGCATTTGAGTGTGTGTTTTTTGTTAGCTTTCTAGATGGGGGAAGTAAATCCTTCGGTATCTTCCTTACGTTTAATCTGGGTTGGTGTACTTGGGCCGCGTGCGTCAGGCTTAAGTGGAGTGTTTTGAATGTCGTGTCGCGAACAGTTGGGGATGCCACAGGGGGGTAGAGAGGTGTACTCACTTACCGCTTTTTGTAGTCTTGAGTTGTTGAGTTCCAGATAAGATGATTCCATCTGTATACTCGGGTTGGTCGGGTCTGTGATTCCGTGGTCAATAGCTCTTTGTAGTATCGTCTGGGAAGTCTCGATCGTCACGGATAGCACATCGATGAGGCGGGCTAATCCTTGTAGTTTTTCGCAGTGCAGTTGTGCGGGGTCGGTCGTCTCCGGCGTTCCGGGTCGTGAGGCTTGAGGTGAAGCGGGAAGTGGAATGTCCATATCGGTCACTTCGGGTGGCTCTTCAGATGCAGTAGAGTCATTACTGTTGCGCCTGGTAGACGAAGTTTTCTTCGCACGTCGTTGTTCGGGAATCGGTTTATGTCTCTTCCGAACCATGATGAAGAACGCAGGAAAGTTATTTCAGCAATTTAGTTGGATAAAAGTAGCAGATGCCAGACTGAAAGCGTTTTCAGCCGGCGAAAGTATCGTGCCGTGGCCTGTCCACAGGAACTCGTATGCGGCGCTCGAAAAGTAGCGACCGGACGCTAACGTGGTTCAGGCAGGAATCTTCGCCTTCGTCAGCGCTCGTTGCTCCTTTTAACAGGCTTGTTTACTCATAAATCCTTACGCGATGGTAAAGAGTTCGCTCTATTTTCATTTATTACTTCCTTAATTTTGAACCTAAACTTTTCAAACCTGATATATATATATATATATATATATATATATATATTCTATAAATATATATTCTATAAATAGTTTCTTAGTTCCAGTTCTGTATTCTTTTCGAATACACAAACAAATCCTTTTAGCAGTGGCATAACGGTCCCCCCCCCTTCCAAATCAGGTTTTGCTTTTAATATTTTATGAATTGGTTAAATACGTACGTGGTGTCAGTCTGGCTTTGGACTTCTTACAATCCTGACCCCCCGTCATGTGGGGGTACATTACCTTACTGCCTTTTCACCATTTAATACCACTGGTGTACCATTAGGCCGAAGTGTTTTTTAGATGTTTTTCATTTTAGGGCCATAAGGAAAAAAGAAATATAAATATTGAGGAAGGAGGAATATATATATATATATATATATATATATATATATATATATATATATATATATATATATATATAGTACACACAAAACTAGAGAGTTTTTTAAAGTTGTTTTTATAACATTTACTTTATCTAATGTATAAGAATATTTGTAATGTGTTTTTTGAAGAATGAAATTTATACAATAATTTGCTTACGAAAAAAACGGGATATCTCCAAAACAATCCAATCAAATTCAATGAAATTTACAAGGTGTGACACAAAAAAGACGAGACTAAGTGTGTAGCTTTAAAAAAAGAGTGGAGTTGGCAACAACTGTTTTAGTGACATCATCCCACACACCTCCTCTATACATGTGGCCAGTTTCGTGAAAATCGATGTAGCCAGTTGGGAAAACTGTGTCATTGAGAGAAAACGTGCAACTGCATTCTGCCGGAAAAATGTCGAATCACTTTCAAGTTTCTTGGGAAACTTAAGAAATCAGCCACGAATACTGAACCGAGGCTTATGGAGATGAAACTTTGTCTAGTGTACATGTGTTTTGAATCGTACAAGAGGCTTTTAGGGGGAAGGGTCAATGCGGAAGATGGTGAACCTGCTGGGCATCCAAGGTCATTGATTACAGGCTAAAACATAGCCAAAATTCCTGATATATTCGTCCCATTCACATCAGTGATCAGACTGTTAATCAACACTACTACATTGACTTACTAAAAGGACTACGTGAAAAAATTAGGGGAAAAAGGCCTGAATTTGGAAGTGATGGATGGCGGTTGCGCCAAGACAATGCATCCGCTCACATAATCCATCAAGCAATTCCTCACTAGCAAAAACCCTCCTCCTTATTCACCTGATTTGGTCTCATGAGATTTTTTTTTATTTCCTACAGTTAAATCTTGTTGAAAGGGATGCTATTTTACCTCAATTGAATAGGTTCAGGCAAAAACGGAAAATCTCTTAAAGGGACTTCCAAAAACTTCTTCCAAGAACTGTTACCAGGAATGGCAGCCTCGAATGCAGAAGTGTGAAAATGCTGAAGGGAACTACTTTGAAGGTGATTCTGTCACGGAGAACTATTTCTGTAAGTACAATGATTTATTAGACCAGTTTCGATTTCTTCTTTTTTTTTGAGTCACATGCAATAAGCCATTTAGAATATAACGAACCGCGGGTTTTAAGCTACCTACATTTAATCACATTTTACAGCTATTTTTAGCTTCGAACATACAGTAATTTTGACGAAAATTCATTAACATCAGATTTAAAAAAATGTTTTTATAAAATATTTATTTCTTAAAATATTTTTTACCCTGTGGTGTGTGACACTTCAGATAGATCAAGAAGTAAATCAATGAAATTAAAATTGCATTACGTCCAATGTATTTTTATTTGCGGCGCTTCTCTTAAATTTGAAAATTTTGCAAAAATTTTAAAAAAATCTTTTTTTTTTCAAAAACAAAGGTGATACATGTTATTTATTTAATAATTGTAACTCTTTAAACATCTTTAAGTGCTTTAAAACAATAAAATTCTTTTGAAAATCAGTTTTTGAATAATTGGTCTCCGAACCTAGACGGATGCCTTCGGATACCTTCAGTTCTAACATACTTTTCTGCTCATAATGAGTATTGACTGCATTCTTTAAGTAACAGATTTGTGTCTCTAGATGAAATTACAATTAGAAATTTACCACATTTATATTTCAGGCACCTGCGACATATCTTTCCGAAATCGGATTATAGAACTCACCAATCGAAAACGCTCTCTCGTTATTTGAAACCGTAAATGAGGAAATATTTTCACAAAGATCTTTAAAATTAGTATTCATATCTAACTCAATTTACAAAGAATACTTTTATAATCCCTTCAATCAATATTTATTTCACAAAAACTGTTTCTAGCACATCTTCGATCAACACTTTTTTTTACTCAATGGTCACGGATTCGTGACCGCCGTGTCATGAGTTTGAGTCTAGTGCCGTTGAAGAACCGCCGTGTAGAGGAGGGTGGGGTTGATTCACGTTCATTTGTATGGAAGTTTGGAGAGCGTAATGCCAGTTCAGGTGTCATCCTCGTCACTTAACCGTAGTTCAAAATTGCGAGGTCCGTCGCCAATAGTCTTCGTGTAGCTTTCTAGTGCAACGTTAATAAACACACACTCTCGGCTTTGAAGGGAAAAAAAGTATACGGAAAGGACAGAGAAGAGAGAGGCATTCCTGCTTTACCTGTTTCAGTGACCCATCTGAGGGGAGACTTGTCGTCATGAGTCCAAATGCAGTCGATTTCGTATCCTTTCGTGCATCGGCTCCACACTGAAAAAGGCAAATATTTCGATTAATTTTTTCGGCAAGTGAACTACGCATCAATTCCTACTATTAGCTCACACTCTCTATATATTTATTTATCTTGGTAGAATTTTCAATCGTTTGTAAAATACATTTTAAAGCGCTCAATTGAGCTGAAATTTTATATGCGTGATTATTTTGGATAAAAATACAATAATTTAATTAGAATTAATCAAAATTAATTGATTAAAACTAATTATATTAAAAATTACTAATACAGCCACGTTGGCATCATTTTTGGCGACTTGTGTCAAAACTTGAAAAGGTTTTTTTTTTCTCACGTTTCGAAGCATTCAGTTGAACTGAAATTTTATATACACGATTGTTTTGGATGACATTAACGATACTTGAATGATAATTAATAAAAATGAATTACCACTTAATGTTATGATTCTGTCATATATATATATATATATATATATATATATATATATATATATATATATATATATATATATATATTCATATTTATATTAGGCCTGCTGGTAAAATAAAACATCACTTTAATAAAAAGTAGCTAAAATAAGATTTTTCTTTTGTTGATCTAAAGAGTTCGCTCTATTTTCATTTATTACTTCCCTTAATTTTAGAACCTAAATTGACATAATTTTTTTTATATTATATATATATTTAAATAATATATTTACAAAGAATCAGTAGGTGTTATTTACAAAGAATCAGTGTGTTATGAACATCGCGATTTTACATCAACTTTTAGTTCTCAAAGTAATCGACCTGTCTCACTAAGTCATTGCATATATCTCCCAACAATGTCTACACTAGGAATTCCCAATTGATTGATTGATTGATGGAATATTAACGTCGCACTGTTCAGCTACAAGAGGGCTTTTGGCGACGGACCACGTAATTTTGAACCATGGTCAAGTGACGTGGACGACACCTGAGCTGGCGGGTCTTTAGTGGTACTGGGCTCGAACTCATGACATATCTGCCATGGTCCGATACCCTAACCACTGGGCTACCGCAGCCCTAGGAATTCCCAAAATGGTCTATATTGACCCCCAGGGGTCTATGACGACGTACATGGGGTCCACGTCAGCGAAAAAGTAATATGACAGTCAATGAGATGTAAATGGGGGTATGATACAGGTTCTCATTAAAAAAAAATAATGATTGGAATTTTTAAAAAATAATCAAGTGAAATACAGATTTTATTTATTTAATAGATTTATTTACTTAATAGCTGGTATACTCGTTCTTCGCACGGGTGAACTGAAAAATTAAACAACACAGATAGAAGGATAAAGAAGTTTTTAATGAGTTAATTTTACGTGAATTGCAAATTACACAAAAAAGCTTTTTGCATATCTCAGTTAAACAAAAAAAAGAAAAAAAAAAACACATTTGTTAAATTTTAAGTATGTAGATCTAATAGCTGATAAAAAGGATTTTTTTTTAATTTATAATTCACCGTAACACTCTTGAGGGTCGATTTTTGAAAATACCTCCCTAAGCTTATCTCTGCTCAACAAAAGTAACAGATTGTTAAAAGTTTTGCGTAATGAACGCTTAAAATAGTATAAATAATTTATATCTGCAGGTGTAATACATTAATATTACTTTCTGTTGTATTTATTTTATGTTAAAATTGTAATATTCGCAAGCAGCGTCGTTTCTTAAATTATAATGGCTATAATGGCGATTTAATGAAAAACACAGCGAAATGATAACGATAGAGTCAAGTTGGCAAATGTCTAACTACTTTCATAGCTCGAGCTTTATTAGAGCTTTGTAAGACCCACCGTGTAGGGGCGCGATGGACGTTAATACTTTATCCACCACATTATGACTTACTACAGTTTTTTTCATACAATATATATATATTTTTTGGATCACTTCATTGAAAATTAAGAGATATACATAAGCAAAATACTCCACTTTGGGAAATTTAATCCGTTAGAGATAATAAATTAATTAGAGATATTCCACTGTAAAATTAATTTTATACACCGTTCACTTAAAATAAATAGTCAAATCGTTTACAATGGTCTTCATTAACATACAAAAACAAAGGCGCCTAAATTTTGACATAAACTATTTTTTCGGGACAAAAATAATAATCTTTGCAATCCGCTGAAAACACCGTCAGCTGAAAACGCATATCTGCTGCGAAACTGTTCGCCTTTCCCGATAAATACTCATCATAGAACCCGTGCTGTCATATATCTTGGAAGAGTGAATTTCAAAGAATATTCCTGCTAAGCATTGGTAGAATATTCCTTCTAAGTGTGTGTGGTGTGGTAGTTAGTTAGGAGAAAGGGGTGCCAGCTCAGGAGTCGTCCACGTCACTTGACCATGGTTCAAAATTACGTGGTCCGTTGCCAAAAGCCCTCGTGTAGCTGAACAGTGCGACGTTACTATTCCCTCACTCCAAAAAATACAGTACAGTAGTTATAATTATTTTTATACTTAAAAATGCAATATCCGCCTATTCAATTAAAATTATAGCGTTATAATTAACTACTAACTACAAACAAACTATGCAAATATGTCCAAATCATGTAGTGTGAAAGACAAAGTATATCTACTGTAAGTACCAGAAGCAATAAAAGTATTTATTTTGAAAAAAGATCAATTTCTTACTACCAAATGTGCATAATAAAATCATTAAAAAAGAACTCAAATAAAGAGAGATTTATAACAACCTCTCCCTTCAAAACTTAGTTTTATTCTGAAATAAAAAAAAGTTAGGGATTTTGCTGATCACAGGAATTAATTAGAAGCGAGTGCCTTGCGTAGCCAAAACAAAAAGGGTTCTTTCACAAACAAAAGATAGATATATGCTGACGTGGGCTTTTTTGCAGCGCACGCCAGAATTGCTTGCAGGTGGCACAATTTTTTCCTACTTACTTGACAAATATCGTTATATTTTGGACACTTCTCACAATATCTTTATAAATTATACCCTATGCTAAAAATTATAGCCTATGCTATAAATTATAGCCTATGTGTTATTCTGATGTGTACGCTATATTACCGTAAAGTTTCATTAAAATCCCTTCAGTTGTTTTTGCGTGAAAGACGCCCAAACATCCTCACAAACTTTCGCATTTATAATATATATCTAGATTTTAATGAAGTTAGTTTGCAGTTACAAGGTGACAGCTTAAATTTTATTAAAACAATGACCATGTCAGCAATTTCAGATTTAAGAAGACATACACCTATTATTTAACACGAATTATGGAATATCGTGAAAACTATTTTAATTACTTTTCCAAGTGAGAAGGAGTTTTAACGTGGTTGCCAATCACCAAAACAACACACACAAGTAATATGAAAAAAAAATAAGTCAATTCCTACTTAGATCAACCAAGAAAAATTTTATTTTAGCTAATTTTTATTAAATAGTTACAATTAATATAAATATGTATATACATAGGACAGAATCACAACATTAAGTGGTAATTAATTTTTATTAATTATCATTAAAGTATAGCATTGTCATCCAAAACAATCGTGTATATAAGATTTCAGTTTGTGTATATCAAATTTCAGTAAAATTTGTCCCTAATCGCTAAAAATGAAATCAACGTGGCTGTATCCGTAATTATTTGAATAATTAGTTTCAGTCAATTAATTTTAATTAATTATAGTTAAATTATTGTATTTTTAACCAAAACAATAGTGTATAGAAAATTGCAGCTTAAACGAGTGCTT
Source organism: Trichonephila clavipes (assembly GCA_019973935.1). Lineage (NCBI taxonomy): Eukaryota > Metazoa > Arthropoda > Arachnida > Araneae > Nephilidae > Trichonephila > Trichonephila clavipes. The sequence continues at coordinate 1,122,741 of BMAU01014878.1, forward strand.
TAAAATGTAAGAAAAAAAACCTTTTCATGTTTTGACACTAGTCGCCAAAAGGGTCACTAATTCGCCAAAAATTATGCCAACGTGGCGGTATTTGTAATTCTTTAAATAATTAGTTTTAATCAATTAATTTTTATTAATTATAATCAAATTACTGTATTGTCATCCAAAATAAGTATACATATAAATTTTCAGCTCAGTGGAGCGCTTTAAAATGCATTTTATTAACGATTGAAAATTCCACGAAGATAAATAAAGAAATATATAGAGTGTGTGTGTTAGCTATATATAATATTAGGAATTGCAGAAAAAAGGAAAGGGGGAAATATGAGGGCTGTGGACACTATTATAACCGAGGAGATTTATGGTTAAACCCAACAAGACTGATTCCAAATATTGAAAAGTTATTATTGAGGCTCCAGATTTATTCTTCCCATTAAAAGCATTTGTTTTTTGCTCAGTTATCTTATGCATTGATTAAATTTTAATTTAATTAACCTGTTTTTCAAAAGTTTTAAACACTATACTTTACTTCAGCTAGAAATTTAAATTGTTTAAAGTAAATAACTCTATACCAACTGTCAAAAAGACATTTAAGTTGTTAAATTTTCAAAAATTCAATATTAAGTAAGCAGGGTCTACCCCTAACAAAAAAACATGGCAAGGGTTCTATGAGAAAAAAAAAGTTTGGGAACCTCTGGCCAATACATTGTAAACGATAAACTTCTAAAATCAAATGCTTGAGGGTTCGCGAGGATATCTATGCAAAATATAAGCTTGAAAAAATTTTAGACATTCAATATTTGCCTCGCACTTTATGTTGGAGTAAAATTGTGCCTATGTCCGAAACGGGGATGGTCATCGAGGAGAAAAATTTGAGAATTGTCATTCTTCAGTTTTTGATAGGTAAAATATTTCAGGGAATAAATCAGTTATCTTGAGAGAACAATTACTAAGTTCTTAATTTGTTGACTACGTCGTTTTTGAGAATTCTAAAAGTTCTTCTTTTTAAAAGTTTTTAGATTAAGATTATTATTTGATAAACATTTCGTGAATGTGAGCGCGGTAGCCTATTGGTCATGGCCAAGACATGTGTCTGTCGTGTCATGAGTTCGAGCCTTAGTATTACTGAAGACTTGCCATATAGAGCGGCTGATGCGCGTTAAATCTGTCGAACTTCAAAATCCTCCCGTTGGCGTGGTGGGGAAATTTGAAGAGGTGTTGCGAGCTCAGGTGTCATTCTCGTTACTTGACCGTGTTTCAAAATTACGAGGTTCGTTACCAAAAGCCCTAGTGAATTTTTTATACTGCGATGTTAAACATTTCTTGTTTCCTATTTCATTCCAATTATGTATATTCAAAAGCTTTTGTTTGAAAAAGCAATCTATCAGTTATATATTTGTTTGTTACTGGATTTCTATTTGTTCTCCACTTAACGCCTTAAATATTTAGTGAATTGATTATCAAAGTCGCATGAATTTAAAGTTCATATGACTTACGATATAGTTATAAACAATTCATCTTATATATGATAGTTGCAGAAGAAAATAATCTAAGTTGAACCAGTAACAGAAAAATATTTCAATTTTACAGCATTAAAAAATAGAATATCAGTACTTCAAGGGAATTATATTTGCATGTAGAGTTGTCACACATTCTGGGTTGCAATAATGCTTATTATTAAAATCATACATAAACATTAATTTATATAAAACTTTCATGTAATGATAACTTATTGCGCACAGAGAAAAAACATAACAAAGGAAATATACTCATAATTTTATACTCATCATCATATAAAATAGCTTATATTGACATAAAATATTTAAAATATTATTTATATTGTCATAAAATACAAATACGATTCTTAAATAATATAATTTTTCTAAAAATCAATGACAATAACAAATTAATATTAAATCTTTTTTTATTACATTTATTTCTAAGAACTCAAATTAAGGAAATTTACATAAATTAACTTAACTCAGTGACGCGACAGCCCATGAGGGCCAAGGTTTACTGTGCCCAACTCAGTATAAGCGACCTTGGGCCCTTAGATGCATGAGCAGACGTTCCGGTCATGTAGTTAGTCTGACTCGAAACCCCCTACATAAAATTACTTCAAATTATTAACTTTTAATCTATTTGCTATGCTAAAAAAAGGAAACATGTTTTCTAAAATTAAAAGTCTCATAAAATGGAATAATTTATTGCAATAGTGATATTTTAAAAGTGTTTCATATTGTTTTATATAAATATGTTTTTAACATTTCAACTTGTTATGAAAATTTAGCCTTGTGTAGAAAATTATTTAATTGAAGAAAATTGGCAACGTGGGTATATATGATCATGTATCATTTATAGAAACTTGGTTAACTTTGAACATTTAACTTTATATGAAAGCTTTGATACATTTTTAGGGACCATGAACAAAAATGCGATACAATGTTCAAGAATTGCATTGCATTTATAAAATTAATGTGTTCTAGGAAGACATCGTAAATTGATGCTATGAAAAATTTGTATACGTGGAATATTAAATTTCTTACCAATCCTCACACAAAAGAAGAAAAGGATCCCGAAGACGCAATGAGCGTGAAGAAGTCTGGTCCAAAGTAAGCACTTGAAAGATGTCATCCAGTTTCTTGTTAGCCTGTAGAAACAAGAGAAATCTAGTAAGTTTTTCTCATATTTTTCTTGCTTTTTGTAAAATGAATTTATTCCATTTCTTATCCATTCTATTTGTTACAAAACAGTCTACATTCTCTTCAATAGATGTAATAGTATAATTTAGCTTATTGCCATTTACTTAAAAAAGTTGTATGTATATTTTAATAATTAATTTATATGATTTATACCTGAGTGTGTCTATTCTTAAAGTAAAATTTTGATTTTTGAGATACTTTAAAATAATCTAATTAGATTGTTAATATATCTATAAATTATCGTCTGCACACATATAAGATTTTATAGTGAATTATTATTTATTATGCGTAATTTTGGAAATATGTAGCTGGCAATGAAACTTGTCTCATTTCTTTCAGTTTTAGAACTAGTTCAAATTACAAACTTCGAAATAGAACTCTGAAATGAGTTGTCCAGCGATCGCGTTTGATTATATCATAAAGTAGATAATTTTCAGCTGCTCATATAAATTACATCATTATTCCATAGTGCTTTTTATTTTAGAATATTTATTTTCGATTTAGAACTAATGTTTTGCAAGTAGCGATATTGTTAATTTCATTGATTACTTAATTTAACACTACGAGGTGTGTTTCAAAATATGCTAATGAACTGAAGTGAACTGCATACTCCAGTTCAATACATAAAGCTTATCTTAAAAGCAATTAGAGATATAAAATTACACAAAAAGCAGGATATATTAATCTTCCTTCTATAAAGTAGCCGAACCTCGTTTAATTTGAGGTATTACATCGATTTTGGGTTAGGATTTCGTCTTTTACTTGTATTTATTTCCTGTTTTTATTCAGTTGATTAAATTGTTTTCTTCAAACAGTAGCTTAACTTTGTTGAGTCTGAAACTTAAACTTTGTGATATAAAGGGTGTTTTTTGAGAGGTAAAGAACTTTAAATTGCAATAAAACAACGATGTATTATTCGATTGACATGAATTTTTTTTATTCGAAAGATAATCTTGTGGCATTACATTCGAAATATGATTTCTGGCATATGACTGCCACGGCTGGCTCGGATGTAGTCCAATCTGGACGTCCAATTTTCGATGACTTTTTCCAACATTTGTGGCCGTATATCGGCAATAACACGGCGAATGTTGTCTTCCAAATGGTCAAGCGTTTGTGGCTTATCCGCATAGACCAATGACTTTACATAGCCCCACAAAAAATAGTCTAGCGGTGTTAAATCACAAGATCTTGGAGGCCAATTCACAGGTCCAAAACGTGAAATTAGGTGGTCACCAAACGTGTCTTTTAATATATCGATTGTGGCACGAGCTGTGTGACATGTTGCGCCGTCTTGTTGGAACCACAGCTCCTGGACATCATGATTGTTCAATTCAGGAATGAAAAAGTTAGTAATCATGGCTCTATACCGATCACCATTGACTGTAACGTTGTGGCCTTCATCGTTTTTGAAGAAGGATTCCACCAGCCCATAAAGCGCACCAAACAGTCAGTTTTTCTGGATGTAAGGGTGTTTCGACATACACTTGTGGATTAGCTTCACTCCAAATGCGGCAGTTTTGTTTGTTGACGTAGCCATTCAACCAGAAGTGCGCTTCATCGCTAAACAAAATTCGCTTATGAAAATCGACCATTATTTTCGAAATAAAATTGCATAATTTGAAAGCGTTGATCAGGCGTGAGTCTATTCATGATGAATTGCCAAACCAAACTGAGAATAAATCACTTGACAGCTGTTAAATCGGTCGCCATCTTGGAAAGTAATGCCAACTTAAACTTCTATACCTGGAAAAAATCACTCTGTAGGTTTATTTATTTAAAAAAAATAATTGTTTTACTCACACATTGTTTACCTGGTAATTGTTTGGTATTCGAATACCAAATATATTTTAGTTAAATTAAGAAATAGATAAACTCTTCAAGATTATTGCCTATAAGGGGTGTAAGTTAGATGTTTAGATAATTTTATCCGCATTGAACCAACTTCTAAATAATACGATGAAATCATTTAGATATTTTAAATATTAGTCTTATAACTTTGCTAACAAAGAACTCTAATTGAACTTGAAAAAATTTATGCTTCTTTTTGTGATTATGCGTGTAAAATAAATAGGAAATAATCATGAACTGCAATTTCGTTCATCATTTTCCAATTATTGTTGCAGCAGTCTATCAGGTGGTTGAATTTTACCATCCAAAACAGCAAAATTGAAATTATAATAATAGGTTTCTAAACCTGTTAAAATACTATAAAATAATACGTATATTATAAACTTCTAAAATATTTTTCCTCTGGAGTTTGCACAAAATTGTTAAAATTATATCATTCTTAGTAATATTGAATCAAAAACATTTGACCTCTTTTTCTTAGTAATACTGAATCAAAAACATATTACGTCGTTTTCTCTAAATATTAACATGATTCAAATAATTGCAAAGCAATGGAATCAGTTTATGTTTATACGGGGGAAAGTTAAAATATGTTTTACGTTTGTGGATTTGAACTTGCTTTTCAGACCACGACTTCCAACTTTGAATAGTAATAAAATTAAGCGCTACTGTTCCTCAATACTACACTCATGTCCATAAATTAAGGATAATGAAGTTCAGGCAAAGAAAGAGACAGAAGCAAAACAAATTTGACTTATTTGTAAAGTCTATTTATTAAACAAAAGGTAAAGAGCAAAAAAGATGCTATATGTTTGACATAATTAATAAAAATTGCGATTTTTACTCCCTGGAGCAAATTTCAAAAAAAGAACCTATTTACAAAATACTGTATAACATGGTTAGTATGATGGTTAATACGGAGTATGTCTCCCGGACGATGCAATACAGGCCTTACAACGCCTAGGCATGCTGAGAATCAAATTATCAATATGATCTTGGAGAATATTACACCACTCATCAAGCAATACCCTCCGAATTTCCGGTAGGCAGGTGGGAGGGGGTTGACGGGCTGCAATTCGTCGGCCAAGCATATCCCATACATGATCTATTGGATTCAAGTCCGGTGAGTATGCTGGCCAATCCATACGGGTGCTATCCTCCGATTGAAGGCATTCATCTACAATATTTGAACGGTGAGGGCGGGCGTTGTCATCCATAAACAGAAATTCAGCACCCATGGCGCCCCGAAACAAGCGTTCATGTTGTTCCAGAATGATATCCCGATAGATGTGGCCTGTCATCGTTACACTCTGAATATGCAGGTCAGTTCTGGAACCAAGAATAATTCCTCCCCAAACGAGCCATCCTGCACCGCCGTAACGTTGTCGTTCAATTGTGTTCTCTTGGTGGAAACGGGTACCTGGTGCTCTCCAATATTAAAGTCCGGCGAGAATCAGACTGCAAACTAAACCTGTACTTGTCGGAAAATATCACACAAGACCACTGTTGTGGTGTCCACAATGCATGTTCTCTACTCCAGGTTAATCGCAGGCAACAGTGAGTTACGGTAAGTGGAACACATCTGACAGGCATACGAGCATATGGACCAATGTGCCCTAAGTGTCTGTATACGGTCTGCCTTGAAACTGTCGTACCGGTAGCTGAAGAGAGCTGACGAGACAGGTCTGATGCTGTCCTCCGTCTGTTTCTTTTGGCAGTAACTGCCAAATATATATATATATACTGGTCCTCGTTCGGCGTTGTAACTCGGGGGCGATCTGTGCTGTAACATCTACTCACATTACCATCATCTTGGAATCGTTGCCAAAGCCTGGAGATGACACTCTGGGTGATTCCAAGTTCCTCGGATACTTTCAGCTGGGTACGTCCACATTCCAGTCGTCCAATAATTCTACCACGTAAAAAATCATCCAAATGCTTTCTTTGTGCCATAACTATGCGGTTATTGCACTGAAAGGCTTTTAAAGCGCTTGTGAACAATTTTACTTCTTTGCCACCATTCCTTATGTACCCCTCTGTTACACTCTCGTCATTGTGATGTACTATCCGCGCCATCTGGTGATTTCCTGTAATTTGCATATTCTTCTTCAAGATGTGTGTGATAATTCTAAAGGGGAAATTTTTATTTTAGAGGTCAATTTCTGTGTGATTCTGAATTATCCTTAATTTATGGACATGAGTGTAGCACGTGATCTTGGTAGAAATGAAGAAAAAGCGCCGATACGACTGAATATTTAATGGCTATGAGGGCCTACAAGAGTAATGACCTTCGGGGATAAATTGAGCATTCTCTCCCACGTTTAAATGTTTGGTAAAACCAGGAAATTACGTCGTTATTATCGAGCATTTCTTTATACCTGAAATTTTCATTTGATGTTAAAAATTCAATCTATCTAAAATATTTTGTGTTGTTTTTTAATTTAGAGTTTAGTCAATGGAATACAAATTGCAATCGGATAACTTTACATAAGGGTGTCTACAAATGAGTTGAGTAAAAAGAATGGTTTATCGCATTTAAGATACAGGGGGAGAAATTAAAAGTATATATTGTTGTAAGATAGAGAAATAGTCCAAGTTTACCATTGTCACAAGTGTTAGATGTGGTTTCGTCTCGTTACTCTGTTAATATCCCATCGGTAAAGCAGTTCTTGCCACAAATTTGCCAGCATGTTTCCTTCGCTCAAATTAATTACAGGGCAGATTCTTAATTTTAGTGCAGTAACGGATGTAGGAAATGGCAGAATGTGTGCACGTGTTTCTTTACAAAACTTCCTACACTGTAATACAGCGGGGAAAGATCTAATAATCGTGAAGGTCATTGAATAACCCCTCCACGACCAATCCAAACCGGTACCTCGGCACTGAGGTAAGTGTGGTAGTGACAAAGCACACCATCTTGTTGAAAATGGTAAAATCCTGTGGCCCATTTTTCGATTCCTTTTATTAGTTTACAAGCTCTCTACATATTCATATATTGTTCAAACTTTTAATCGTTTCTATTAATCCATTCAAGTTGAAATACTTTCTTTTAAATTTGTAGGGGAGGACACTTGATGTGAATACAGTTTTTTCAAATACTAATTCATTAGTTAAATTTAATTAATGAATAAATAGTAATAAACACAAAAATAAAATTTCAACATCATATATAAAAAGGACAGTCGCTAGTTGTGTCCCTGTAGCGCAATGGATAGCGCTTCGCACTTATAATCCAAAGGTTGTGGACTCGAATCCTTCCTGGGATAGCCTAATTTATGAATGAATAAATAGTAAGAAACAAAAATAATTGTCCACAGCACCCTTTGTATAAAAGAAAATCGCTTTCTATTTTGATACTTAATATTATGATTCTGTCATACAGAGTGTTTTTTCCAGGTATAGAAGTTTAAGTTGGCATTACTTTCCAAGATGACGACCGATTTAACAGCTGTCAAGTGATTTATTCTCAGTTTGGTTTGGCAATTCATCATGAATAGACTCACGCCTGAACAACGCTTTGAAATTGTGCAATTTTATTTTGAAAATAATGGTCGCGCGATTTTCATAAGCGAATTTTGTTTAGCGATGAAGCGCACTTCTGGTTGAATGGCTACGTCAACAAACAAAACTGCCGCATTTGGAGTGAAGCTAATCCACAAGTGTATGTCGAAGCACCCTTACATCCAGAAAAACTGACTGTTTGGTGCGCTTTATGGGCTGGTGGAATCCTTCTTCAAAAACGATGAAGGCCACAACGTTACAGTCAATGGTGATCGGTATAGAGCCATGATTACTAACTTTTTCATTCCTGAATTGAACAATCATGATGTCCAGGAGCTGTGGTTCGAACAAGACGGCGCAACATGTCACACAGCTCGTGCCTCAATCGATATATTGAAAGACACGTTTAGTGACCGCCTAATTTCACGTTTTGGACCTGTGAATTGGCCTCCAAGATCTTATGATTTAACACCGCTAGACTATTTTTTGTGGGGCTATGTAAAGTCATTGGTCTATGCGGATAAGCCACAAACGCTTGACCATTTGGCAGACAACATTCGCCGTGTTATTGCCGATATACGGCCACAAATGTTGGAAAAAGTCATCGAAAATTGGACGTGCAGATTGGACTACATCCGAGCCAGCCGTGGCAGTCCTATGACAGAAATCATATTTAAAATGTAATGCCATAAGATTATCTTTCAATTTAAAAAATTTATAAAATTAATATGAAATTTCTATACGCGTACATAATTAACACGTTAATGCAATACAGGCTTTGCATCTAGAAAAAAATTGCTATTATTATGATCAGTTGGATATAAATAAAATTTATCATGTGTTGACGCAGCCACAGGAATCAAATGGTCATAGGGTCGTGATGTTTCAGTCCTGATGCCTATGAAAATTCAGCGATCTGAATAATGGAGGGAAACAGCAACTATCCTATTATATACTTCACAAGACTCATAAAAGGCAATTTTCAAATCCAATTTTTGGTTTCAATTCTGATTTCAGATATGTTTCATTGAACCTTAATCGGAATTGAGAGTTCCCCAAATATCACGCGTTGTGTTATAGAGATTAGGTGAGTGATGAACACACACGCACCGGCTCAGAAGTCATCCTCGTCATTTAATCGCGATTCATAACTACGAGGTCCATAGCCAACCACATTTTACAGCGAGGCTTTACACTCACTAGCCAATGAATTATAAACATTTGTGATTTGCATTTGAATGCGTGCTGGGACGGAAGCATACAATTTTGTTTTATGACGTGGGTGTGGTTAGAATGCTGGTATAATATGTAAGGTGTAAGAGTGCTTTTCACGATGAATGAAATGTAAAATTAAGCACTAATTAACCAAAATTTGAACAATATATCATTTTATCTTATACCTTTTTAAATTTCACGTATGTTTCTGTTTACATTTTTCCGAAATTGTATGAATTTAAGAAATAAAAAAAATGCCTATAGTCGAGTTTTGATTTGATTGTATGTCCAACATCCTTGTTTATTTTCAAACTCTAAAAGGCATTTTTCTCATAATAAAAATCATCGCATCAATATTCTACTTCAATACTGGACTCTTTTATCGCTTTTTCAGTTGCATATATCTGTAATAAAAAAAGGATCATACGGTGCAAAAACCATAAACGAGAGAGGATCATCTGCATGACAAATACTTCGATATGTCACAAGATAATAACACTTTTCGTAACGCTATTTCGTTCATATCGAATGAATGCCACTGATATCGATTTTGTCATTTATGTACATTATGGTGCTTCATAAATATTTATGAAGCATTATTGGAAATAACTTCGAATTTGAAAATGCTGAAAAATAGGCTTAATTACATAAAATCGTAATAAAATGAAAATATCTTTATTTTTTAACTTTTTTTTCCGGAGTAATTTCGTTTAATTAATAAACTCTTTTATGAAACACGAAGATGGTTTAAATTCAATTAATTCAATCAAATTCCATGATTGCTTGAGTTATAACATTTCCTTCCGGAACGTGGTACACAGATGCGTTCATTTCTTACATTTGCAGCTGTTGGAGCAATTTCTATAATATCTGACGATGCTCTATAATTTAATACTTTTTCTCCAAAAACCTTTTATTAAAATAATGAAAAAGCATTGTTAAGGGTCAATAATTATTAATTTAAGTGTTATTTTTTTAATAAATTAAGTATCACAATTATATAAAAAAATGTTTATAAGAAAATAAAACATTTATTGAAACGTAGTTCAGATTTTTTCCCATAAATATTACAATATATTTTTACTAATTTAAATAGCGATCCAACTGAAAATATTCTTATAGGCACAACAATTTTTTTCAAAATCAGTGTCGTTGATTCTTTCATCATCGTAAAGAAAAGCCTTGTTTTTCCCGCCTGTGCGTCCAACATCTCTCTCTCTCTCTCTACTTGGTTTCCTAATTTTTTTAACATATAAAGTTAAGACTTTATTTGATCTACCGGAAAATATGCAATCTGTTTTTGAGATAAGAGGAAATCATGCATTTTCAGCGCATTTATTGACATTTAACAAATATTATTTTTCATCTTTACTTATGACCTCTTAGTAGAGTAATGGTAATTGGTGGATTTAATTTATGCAAAAAAATTCTCTCTTTTTGAGGCGAAAATCTCGAGTAAATGTTTATTAACCTCGCACTTCTCAAAGCAACACGAGGATTAGGGGCAACGGGCCTCGTAGTTTTGAACCATGGTCAAGTGAGGAGGACACACCTGGGCCTGCTCCCCCCTTCTCGAAACTTCCACACCACCCCAACGGGAGGATTTTAACCTCAGCAAATTTAACGAGCGTCATCCTCTCTACATGGTGGGTCTTCAGCGGTACTAGACTCAAACTTATAAAACGTCAACCACGAGTTCCCGATGAAACGACCACTACCGTGGCCTCGCAAAAATCTAGAACAGGGGTATCCAACCCAAATGACCTTCCGGGCCATTTCGGAAAAATATTATAATCTCGTGGGCCGCACATAAAAATATGTACCTTTATATAAGATTTGGAAACAAAAAACATTTATTGATCGAAAATTTAAAACAGAATGAATTATTATTATTGTTTTCATTGTTTTTAATGTATACAGACATAAATATAATAATGTTTATATAATATAATAATGCAATGATCACACAAATAATGTTTAAATATTACAGTTGCCATTTTCTTGAAAATTACGGTGTTCCTCTTGAATTGATATTTCGTTACTCATTGTTGAAATCTGATTGTGCTGTCATTCGTAAGTGATTAAGTATACATTGCCCGTTATCTTAACCGTCCCGAATAATTTTTTTAAATTTTAAAAACATCTCTGACTGCCTTTTGCTTTTTGGGCACTCCAAACAGAAAAGGAGGAGAAATGAAGGTCTCACACACGAATCATGTACCGTCTATAGTAAAGGATATGCATAATGCACACACACACAAATCGAAATTTAATTAAAAAGTAATTTTCTATAGTAAAATCAAATGTAACTGTTTGATAAAAATATAAATCTATTTTAATCTAAAGGACATTTCTACTATAAAAAAAGGATTTATTTTAAAACAAGAACAGATAACAGGCAAATATGTTGTAGATTTACACACACACACACACACATATATATAAATTTCTTCTCAAATAAATTTCAAAATGAAGAAAACTTTAAAAATCTGATATTTAAAATTTATTTAAAAGGAGTCGGCGGGCCGAAACTTACGCCCTGGCGGGCCACATGCGGCCCGCACGCTGTGTGTTGGACACTCCTGATCTAGAACAATGCTTAATTTTAGAAATTAGCCTCCCTTTCAAATAGCTGTGAAAAATGAAAAACGGAAGCTGCTAAGTTTTGGAACAGGGTCGTTGAGAGAAAATTTCCCTTCTCAGCTATGTTGTTTTCCAGAGAGTCTCGCCAAAGGAGCAAGTAGTTTGATGCAGCCCCATATGAATTACTTCCTACTAACCATCTCCGATATCTTTCTTGAATAGTAATTTTTTTCATATAAATCAATCGTAGGCAATACATTGCCGAATCGAGTTTTTCGGTGGGTTTGAAAAACTCAATCCATTGATCGTGTAACGTTTTATTCCATACCTAGGTATTTACTTATTTCAAAAAAATGACACTGGGAAGAGAAACTATAAGTAACGAACATTAATTATATTGTTCAATAAATATGCTTACAAAATATGTGTGTTTTATTTTCTTTTATTTAAAAAAGATTAAATAAGATAATTGCGTATAGCTGAAGTTTAAGATTTGACGTCGCTAAATGGACACAGTAGCTATTTGGTGGCTGACGATGGTTCTATATCACTGAGGAACTAAAGCATGTTAAATTTGTATAGATTCAAACTTCTCACGTTGGGGTGAGTGAACTGGCGTAGCTAGTTCTGAGTGGGCCTTGTATCAAAATTCCTTTGGGACCTTTTTTTAGGTATGTAGCCCTATTAGTGGGATTGTAGTTACACTTGTTGGGGCTCCTGTAGCTTGTGGCCCCGTATCTTTGATACGGTGGTAGCTACGCCCCTGGGTGAGTGACTTGTAAGTGTGGAGAGAGGGTGTACCTAATCAGATATTGTTCTTGACCCTTGACTGAAGCTTAGAATTACGAGGTCTATTGTAGTAGCCCTCGTGTAGCTTCTAAGTTCGATTTAAATAAAAAATCAATAAATAAAAAACAGCAGGATAAACACTGGATGTCTATTTACAAGCATTAAACGAATATAACCTCAGTATTTTATGAAGAACATCACTCTCGGTTCATTTTCAGAAGAAAGGATATACAGTTTTGAAGAAATACTTTTAGCTGTTCCAAAATAGCCCACTCCGAGGCGGTAATGTTTGTTTATCGCGAACGCAAAAATGTTACGCCGATTCGTGGTTTCTATAGACACCGTCGATAATAGCAATCGTTATGTTTATATTAGTAAGGTAGTATGCTGTTTTTCGTCTTCATTATCCATTATTGAACATTGTTACTTTCATGCTTTATGTCTGCATCTATACAACATTTGAATATTATCTACTTTGTGTTCGTCGAAAATTTTTCACAAATGATAATGAAGCAGTAAATAATCATAATGAAAGGAGTTCAGTAACTATCTGATAGAAAATTCTATGATTCGTTATATATTTTCGGGAACACGTTAAAGACATGATAAAGTTTTTAATAGTGTTATGCAGTGGATACGTTCTACAGTGTATATAAGAAGTCGTATTAGAAAAAGAAAATTTACCTATCTTGAAAAAATTAGGGATACGTTCCGTATAATTGATTGAAATCGCATAAAACAAAAACGAGTTTAATCGTAATTTTTTTTTAAAAAAAAAGATAACTTTTATTAAATTTCTTTCAAATGTTTGAAAGAAGTTCATATAAAAATTGTCGCTTGAACTCAAAATTCCTCCCTTTTGACTTAGAGTAAAGATATCTTTTCCTTTTTTTACATTTATCACAGCTGTCTGGTAAAGATCTTTAGTTTGAAAACTGCTTCCAAACCATACAACTTCAAAATTGGATCTACGGGAAAAGAAAGTTTCGGGTGAAATAAAAACCGCCCTACTTGAAATCTATATAAAAATGATCCGTTTAAAGAGACATACTTGTATTTATATATTGTTATACAGGCATGAGAGAGAAGTATTTAATTTCGAATTTACGAATGTCGAGCAGTAAGATGGGAGAGTCACCCCCAATAAGGGAAAGATGAACCAAGTCTGCGGATCTTAGTTACTAAAAGTATTAATAGGTGGGGAAAAGCTTCTCGTTTTAGAGAAACACACGAAATCTCTAAGAGGACAAAGCAGAGTACAAAACCTTTAAATTAAATCACCGACGAAATGAGTCGAATTTAAAATTTATAATATTGATGCTCCTTCCTCTGCCGAGTGAGTGAGTGAGTGAATATTAACGTCGCACTGTTCAACTTCACGAAGGCTTTTGGCGACGGACCACGTTATTTTGAACCATGGTCAAGTGACGTGGACGACACTGAGCTGGCACCTCCTCTCCTAACTACCGCACCAACGGGAGGACGTTCCAGCTTTCGACAGATTTAACGTACATCGCTGCCCTACACGGCGGGTCTTTAGTGGTACTGGGCTCGAACTCCTGACATGCCTGCCATGATCCGGTACCTTGACTACTGGGCTATCGCATTCCCCTTCCTCTGGCGAATTGTCATAGTTGTTCGTGTATTGTATCTTAGAAGTGAGACGTTGATAAGAATTTAAATTAAATTCATTGTTCCTCTTGACTCACGCATCAACTTTCTCCGGAGCATTTTTTTTATCTTTCAATGGAAGAAGATAAAGAGAATTTACTATACAAAACAAAACGTACATTTATTTATTTATGTTTGTAAAATACAGTATAGAAGAGAACTCCTTGAATAGAATTAACTATATCAATAAAATACTTCTAGAAAATTTCTTGAACTATTTATAATCAATTAAAACAGTTCTTTCTCAGATGTATGTTGAAATCAATTACATATTTAGTACTTCTGAAAGGAAAACAATTGTACATATTATTAAAAGCATTGGGTCTTATATTTAATTAATTAAAATAGATTTTTATATATTTTTCATTTTAATATTTTTTATTATTTCATTTCAATTAAAAACTTATTTTTAGAGTGTCAGAGTTCTTCAAAATAAAGTCATTTAAAATCTAATCTCACTTTTTGACTCTATCCGGTAGTTAAACATAATTTTAAAAAGGGTTTTAATCCAACAAGATGATAGGAAAGCGGACTCACCTGTTGCTGTTAGTACCAATTGTGTATCCTCTATCCTCTGAGCAAGCAAACAATCTCCTAGCCAGGTCATTACCACATCCCGCATTTATCCTGAGGGAGCAACGGAGCGCATGGAACGTGAATCGTCGCTATGCGAAACAGAAAGAAAGAGAGGGAAATATGTTCGAAAAAGTTTTCTTAACTCTTCCAGGGATTTCGGTGGAGCGAACTCATTAAGGGAGTTTGTTGTTCCCCGCGTCGTCATGGCGACCAAACGTGCGTGTTAAACACCTTTCGATTGGTGGGAGGGGGGCATCGGAATGAGGTCATGTTGCAAGTTTATATGGATTGGTCACCTTATCCATTTCATTCTAAGAAATCAATCTTAAAATATAAAGAAGCTAACGATTTAGTTATTGACGATTGTGCCCTTGAGATTTATATCGCGTAAGATAAAAAGGAGAGCATAAATAACGTTAAAAAGTTTTGTCCTTAATGAAAATATTCTTGCGCAAGTGTTCAATGGATACAAGGGTGCGGGGATAAAATTATTCAAAGAGTCATGAATTCGAATCTCATTGGACATTAAATATTTACCGACTGCCTTATTTGCACAATACAACGGTCCACTTTCCACAGCCAACATACTCGTAGTTTTGCACCTCGGTCAAGTGACGAGGACTAACATTTCTTAGTTAATACACACACCTCCCTCTCCAAACTTCCACATCACGTCAACATCAGGTCTTCGAGCCTCATCCAATCTAACATGCATCAGCTCTCCTATACGACGGGCTCTGTGGTGCTTGGACTCAGTGCTTCGATTCAACAACGAAGACTATGAATAGGTGACCATGACCACTCGATTCGTTCAGCTACCAGAGAGAACTCACTAGCTCTTGATGCAGATTAAGTTGAGAATATAACAGGAAAACAAGAATCAATTTAGTAGTGTTTTTAAGGGTGGCTGACCCTCTAAGTTTCCTGGTGTTTTCATTTTCCTGTAATATTAGATCTAACTTAAACAACCCTACTGTGTATGCGGTCCTCATTTTTCTTAATTATTCATAAATGCTTGAAAGATAACAGAATATCAATAATTTGCCTGTCTCTCATTTTTGCAGTTTTGACTTGATATGGTAGGGAATTTTCTAAGGTAGTGTCATTCTCGTCCTTTGATCGGGGCTCTGAATTATGAAGTTCGTTATTCACTAACTCTCGTTTTGAGCATATGAAGTGCTACGTTAATAAACTAATAGTCTACAGTACTGATATATAGTAATATACTAGCACCACACAAATATATAACAATGACTCCCATTCATGAGAACGATTACCGTAATTGTGAGGCATTAATTAATAAAAATCAATAAACTTTATTAAAAAGTGTTTAATGAAGAAATTTATCATTCATTCTTACATGGTTTACGATATTTTAACTTCACAATCCACCATTTACTCTTCAACTGTTTCTAAGAAACATGTGAAGCTTTAATGATATTTTTGTGGTGCAACATAATATTTCGTCTAAATCTTTGTAAACAGATCTGAGAAAAATAGTATAAATCAAAGGCAAAAAGTATTTCAGATTTCTTACGGATAACATGTTCGAGTCCGGAGAGATTCCTCTACAGACCCACCTTGCAGCTAGTGTGATGTGACCACGATAGCCCAGTGATCATAGTCACGAACTCATGGCTGGCAGTGTTAAGTGACGGTTTCTTGTCCCAGTGACACTGAAGACCTACTGTGTAGGGAGTCTAATACACAAATGTGTTGAGGCTTAAAGTTTTCACGTTGGAGTGGTGTGGAAACTTGGAGAGGGAGATGTCAGTGGAGAAGCCATTCTCATCACTTGACCATAATTGAAAAATACGAGTTTCGCCACGAATAGCCTTCCAGCTGCTTTAAATAAAATAAAATCAAGTCAAGCAACTGGGTTAATGCATGTTAAATCTATGGAAATTCGAAAGTTCTCTTGCTGTTGCGTGGAAGTGTGAGAGGGTTCTAATCCAGACATCTACTTTGTCATTTGAATGGGATGCAATATCTTGTGATATATTGGCTGTTGTTAACGGACCTGTAAATAAATTGCGAAAAGTGTATAATATTCCCAGAATGTTTGGATTTTTTCCCGGGAAAATCAAAAGTGTCTTAAAACTCATAATCTGAGAATGAATAAATTTTTTTTTATTTACAATTGCTTCAGAATCAAAACTTTACAAATTGTAATAGTTTTACAATATTAAAACAATTTTTGTTTTAAATTTTAGTATTCAAAAAAATAATTGTTTTTAGTAGAATGCAACTAAAAATAACTAACTAAAAATGATTACTCTGAGAAAATAAATCTAATCATAATTTAAAAAAGAATTTAAAAAAAAACTTTTTATATTGTTTATAATTTTAAAAATGTCCAGCTTTTACAAATTATTTTTTCTTCCAAATTTATGTCTAAATTGTATGTATTGTGGAACAGAACACTGTACCTGGGACTTGAATGAGTGGTTTTTTTGTTAAATTTCACTCTTAATTTAAAAAGAAAAATCCTTATCAATTAAAAAATTCTGAACTCCGTACCGGATGTATAAAAATAATTCATAATCTCACAAGTAATTATTTGTATCACAATTACTGTAAAATCCGGCGTAGAACGCGCACTTTCAACGCACAAAAAAATGAGACCAAAACTTAAGGGGGCGCTTTATACGCCGAGTATTAAAAAAATGCCAGGTGTATGCATATCAAGTAAGACGATTGCTAACAGATGTCGCCACGCATGTATGCAGACAATACGAAACAGTGACACGTGATTTTTTTTATAGTTTGACTTTTGATACTCATGTTTAGTTTGCATTTGGACGAGTTTCAGCATGCATTGTATTTTTTTTACTGTGTTGAAAATGTCGAATTTTATGCCTTCCGACCATGATTTGCGGACAGCATTAATTTTTTGTTACCATCTGAAGAAAAATGCTGCTGAATCGCATCAAATGCTTGTAAATAGAAGCATACGGTGGCAATGCTCTGAGCCGTGCGCAGTGCTACAGGTGGTTTGATAAGTTTCAAAATGGTGATTTCGATGTGAGAAACGAGGAGCGTGGGAAACCACAGCAAAAAAAATTTGAAGATGCTGAATTGCAAGTATTACTCAATGAAGATGATGGCCAAACGCACGAACATCTTGCAGAACAATTGAATGTTGACCAGAGCTCTGTTTCCCGTCGTCTAAAAGCAATGGGCAAGATAATAATGGTTGGTAGAGGGGTACCACACAAGCTAATGAACCATCAACAGGAAAATTGAAAACTCGTGTGTGAAATGTTGCTTGACCGCTACAAATGCAAGTCATATCTCCATCGTATTGTGACTGGCGATGAAAAATGGATTTATTTTGAGAATCCTAAGCGTAATCGATGATATGTTGACCCCGGACAGCCGTCCAAATCGACCGCAAGGTCGAATCACTTCGGCCGCAAGACAAGGCTGTGTATTTTCTGGGATCAAGAGGGACCAATCTATTATGAGCTTCTCAAACCCGGCGATACCGTTAATACTGATCGCTACAAGCAACAATTACTTAATTTGAACGATGCTATACTCGAAAAACGCGAGCAACACAAGAAACGGCAGCACAAAGTGATTTTCCTTGATGACAACGCACCTAGCCACCGTGCTAAACCGACCAAAGACATCGTTAAGGTGCTCGGTGCGGCTTATTCGCCAGACTTGGCTCCTTCCGAATACCACCTATTTGCATCATTGGGACGCGCATTGGCTGACCAGCGCTTCACTTCTTACAAAAACGTCAAATCTTGGCTTGATGACTGGCCAGCCTCAAAAGACCGATCATTTTTTTGGCGCGGTATTCACAAATTGCAAGAAAGATGGGGAAAATGTGTAGCTAGCGATGGATATTATTTCGAATAAAGAAATATTAACAGTTTTCGCAAATTTATTGGGTTTTTTTTAAAAAACAATCGTCTCATTTCATTTGCATACACCTGGTAGCTTCAAAAATAACAAGTAAATAAATAAGAAAAATAAGCATAAAAATTTTTTCCTTCTACATGTACTGAGATACTGCTTATTTAAAAGAAATGACTTGCCTTATGAACCAAAAGAGTTGTAGTTCTAGAAGAAAACTATTTTGTCTCAAAAGTCTGGGATAAAAAAAACTTCGAATAAATGACTTCAAAACATAACAGCAATGTATACTATTATTTCAGATTTCTTCGTAATAAAGGGGGTGCGCGTTATACGACGAATATACCTGAAAATTAAAAAATTAAGCTTAAAAGTATAGGTGCGCGTTATGTACGCCGGATTTTACGGTATACTAAGAGTATATTCACAATATCGAAGAAAAAGTTTAGTCGCGATTATTTTATCAATTGAAAGAGTTTTAAAACATCAGTAAACATCAAAAAGTGAGGGTAGTGAAAAACCAAATTTGAAATATTTTCACCCAATAATAAATTCTAATTTGTAAGATACTGCTACACTAAAATAATATATTAACCTAGAATAATATATGTTTCACTAACAGTTTGTAACATATTATTATAAAAGAAATATTAAAATACTATAAAATATTTTAAAATATGCGAAAAAGTTAAGAAACTGATAATTAAACTATGTTTCAAAACTATAATTATGTTTAAAAATTATAATTTTATTTAAAAACTATGAAAACTATTAAAAAAACTAAGTTTTCGTAAATTATCTCAGAAAAAAATATTTACATTAAATATGTATATATATTTCTTTTAAAAAGACAGATGAGAATTTTTGCATCAGACAAAAAGGGCCTCTCTACAATGATAATTTATTCCAAAATTCTTTGTTGAATATTCATTTTACCTGACTACCAACCATTTCGAATTTATAAAACACTAGCTGGTATACCCGTTCTTCTCATAGGTGAATTGAAAAATTAAACAATACAGATTGAAGGATAAATCTTTTAATGGTTTAATTTTACATTAGAATTGCAAATTAAAAAAAACCGTTTTGCATATCTCAGCTGAACAAAAAAAAATCCTTTTTGTTAAATTTTAAGTCTTTAGATCTAATAGTTGATAAAAAGGATTTCTTTTTGTTATGTATAATGCCCCGTAACTCTTTTGGGTTGTGATTTTTGAAAACACCTTCTTAAGCTGATCTCTGCTCAGCGAAAGTATCACAGTGTTACAAATTTTGTATAATGAACGCTTAAAATAGTGTACATACCTGGATGTGTAATACGTTAATATTACTTTCTGTTGTATTTATTTTATGTTAAGATTGTAATATTCGCAAGCAACGCCGTTTCTTACGTTGTAATGGCGATTCAATGGAAACATAGCGAAATGCTACTATTAGAGCAAGATTGGCATCATTTTTGGCAACCCTGTTGGCAACTTGGCAATTGATTGAACGGTGTAGAAGTTGGTATGCTGCAGTGCCACCTGGTTAGGATCTGCAACAAAGAAGATAGCACAAAATCCTTCTCCACAAAAAAGTACACATACATAACGATTTTCATAGTGATCGGTTGAACAGTGTTGCAGTGAAGCGAGGTCATATATACACAAACATCCATTTTTATATACACTCAGAAACATTGAAAATAGCGACGCAAGAAGGAAGCTAAGTACAATCGCGAAACTTTGCAAATAAGTACAGCGTAATGTGATATGCAAATGATCCAAGTTTTGTGCCAAAACGCATGCTCATACACGCCGAGGTGGCGCTACAATCAGGAAGAGGGTGCTATATAAGCCAGCGCAAATTCGAAGATTCATAAACGTGATGATTACCCGCCGATTGTAGAAAGACTTTGATAAGAGAAACATGGCAGGTAAACGTGCTGGAAGACATTTCTCACAGTAAAGCGAGTTTGAGAGCGTCCTGAACATCGGGATGAAAACTGCAGGCTGGTCGACGCGCCGTGTTGCTGGCCAGGTGGATCGTTCGGAGTGGGCCGTTAGAAATTGTTGGGAGCAGTGGACAAGAGAAGGTACCCACACGCGGAAAACCGGGTCTGGAGTGACCAGGAAGACCACGAGGAGAGAGGATCGAAGGATCGTGCGGCAAGCACTTGTGGACCCCACAGTGACTCGTTCAACGATACGAGCAGACGTAGGCGTAGCAATTGTTCCACAAACAATTTCCAGACACCTTGCAGAAGCAAATCTTAAATCCAAGCGCCCTTTCCGTGCACTCCCTTTAACACCGGAACATCGGCAACTGCGTCTACAGTGGTGCCAAGCCAGATCAATGTGGAATGTGACAGATTGGTAAAAGGTTGTGTTTAGTGATGAATCCCGGTTTGTTTTGGGGACAGATGATAACAGTGTACGGATGTGGAGGCGCCCTGGTGAGCGGTACAATTCATCCCACACTGTTCTACTTCACACTGCCCGTACAGCTGGTGTAATGGTCTGGGGGGCCATAGCCTATGATAGCCGGTCCACTTTAATTGTGATGCGTGGAACCTTAACGGGCCAACGTTACGTTGATGATATTCTTCGACCCCATGTAGGACCTTTCCTAAATGGTCTCCCAGGGGCAATTTTCCAGCAAGATAATGCTCGTCCACATACAGAAAGAGTTGCTGAAGACTTTCTACGTCATTTTTAGACTCTTCCATGGACGGCCCGCTCCTCCGATTTGTCCCCTGTAGAGCATGTGTGGGATCAGCGA
The DNA here is from genome assembly GCA_019973935.1 of Trichonephila clavipes. Taxonomy (NCBI): domain Eukaryota; kingdom Metazoa; phylum Arthropoda; class Arachnida; order Araneae; family Nephilidae; genus Trichonephila; species Trichonephila clavipes. The sequence continues at coordinate 1,144,256 of BMAU01014878.1, forward strand.
AAACGGCAGATGCCCTCGTTTCCCTCTGTACATGATTTAGAGTTGGCTGTTCAAGATGTGTGGGCCCATCTGCCTCAGGACAACATAAGGTATCTAATCGACTCAATTCCGGACCGTGTGGCGGCATGTATTGCAGCTGGAGGTGGTCCAACGCGCTATTGAAGTTTCCCAGTATTTGTGTCATTGCTCACCCTGTATTGGTTTAATTGTCTTGTTTTTGAGATCAAGTGAATCTCTCATCTGTTTCATTATGTGTATTAAATTTCATTTCAATCCGATGCTTTCTTCTTGGGTCGCTATTTTCAATGTTCCTGAGTGTATATAGATTTTACATTCACTGAAATTAAACTCTTCATAAATTCTTTTAAAAACATTAATTCTATATGGTTTCTATGGTACCGGTAGCCGAATGGTCATAGTCGCAAACTCGTAGATAGCGATCGTGAGTTCCAGTCCTAGTGTGCAATTGAAGGTCCGTTGTTTTGAGAGGTTGAGGCACATTATATCTGTCGAAGCTCTACTTTTGGCGTAGTTTGGAGAATGAGTGTCAGCTTAGGTGTCGTCCTCGGCATTTGATCGAGTTTCAGAATTACGAAATCAGTCACCAATGACCCTGTCTCTTTGGATTGCGACGCTAATAAAAATCAAATCCATTCTATAAAATTTTTGTTGTTGTGACTAATGCCACCTGCTTAACGGAGTCAGATTAAGTCCCGTGAAATTCCAAGTGGCTAAGGGCTAGAAATTTACGCCGATAGTTGACCTTAGCTTTGAGCACCATGCAGGTAGGTAACAGTACGACTTTTCTAGGCCCCAATTTAGAGGGAGAAAACCCTGGGGTGGGCAGGGTCCACCCACCTCTCTTCGTCTTCCATCGATAATACGAGAGGACTTGCGACTCGACGGCTATTTACAGTACCCCCATGCCTCAAAGGCACTATATATTTACAAACATCCATGTCTTCGCCGGGATTCGAACCCAGGCCCTACGGCACCGCAGTCAGCGTCGCTAACCATTATACCGGTTGGGTGACATGAAATTTTTTCAGAGCTATGCTATTATACTCGTTTTTTAATGCATTAAAGGGCATCTGAAAGAGAGGGGGAAATAATTAGAGTTTCTACGAACTTACATTTTTCCCCAAATATTTTTAGTTGTCCCGAAAATTCATAAGCTAATTCTTGAAACAACTCTAAAAGTACTTTCAGAAATCGGAGAAAAAATGTAATTATGTTGAAACCTTCTCTCTCATTACCTTTTTCATTCACTCCATTATTACCTCGAATTCCTTTTATTGGATTTAAATGTACATAATAACTTGGATTTGAGAAGGAAAGTATAAATATTCCAAAAGATTACATGATCCAAAACTCAAAGTACCTTGTGGACGTAACCTTTAAATACAAGATTAAAAAATATCAGTATCTGAAAAATATCAAAGTTATCAATGTATCTTTTCCGTAACAGCTGGAAAAATGTTGCTCCTTATTTACTTTTTGCATTTTCTTATGTTTCTCTATTAGACTAAAATGCATTTTTCATTGATCTGGCAAATCTTGGTTAATTAAAAAATCTTGAGATTTATGATTCGGTGATGCCTGTGTGTGTGCTCTGTTTTTCTACCATAATTTATGCTGGCCTTGGCAAACTGATAATGCGCCTCATGGTTGTCTTATCACTCTTTCTACGCCCCTTTCTTTTTCTTGAATTTTCAGAATTTCTTCAGGATTACTTATGCATGCTACCTTGTAAATTAACGTTTGTTAGACGTAACTTATTAAAATATGACCATTGGATCAATTAAATCAATCAATTTTGGAATAAGTCACTCTAACAGGTTGTTCCTGTTTAAAAGTCCACAGATAATGTATTTATTCCTTTTTGTCTTGAAACAATATTCTTTTAGTTTACTGTAATGAATGCTTCTTATCGTATGTATCTACCCAACTCAATGTTCCTATAACCGCAGTGAATACAGCAACAGTCAGATGGCGAATGATTGTTATTTAAGGTCGCATTTTGAAACTACACCAGGATTAATGGCAAATGACCGCGTAATGAGGTTGATTCACAGACATTGAGACGCCTAGGCGAAATCACGTGACGAGGATAGCAACATATCCCCACGTTTTGAATCAGTGTTTAAATTTCGTATGCTTGATATGTTTACTTCTTGTGTGTGAAGCTTATTTCTGAAATTTGATTTATTTTTATTATATATTTTTGCATTATCCTTGTTTAATAATTAGGTATGAAGTATTTTTCGTAATTTTTTAGCATAATTTTTGTTTCAGTTTAGTATATTTGTCATTAGGTGTTAGTGTGCGAAGCCGGTAGCTTCTTGCAGTGTTTGTTTATATATTTATTAATAGTTCTAGATTATTTTTAGCATCCTAATAATCAGTCCTTTGTTTTCATGTAGTTTATGAAGTTTATTTACGCACGAAAATGATTTACGGTATAGAATTGAGACCATTGAATTTGGAAAAACTTCTCATATGTGTACAATTACTTATTGGTACATATAGTGTATCACTCCTCATAAATTCATAAAATAGTGTAATTTATTAGAAACATGCAGATATAAAATGGTCCCATTTTGAAATGTTAATGTTTATACCTTTCATTCTCTGATTCCCTTAGTAAATACCAGCTACAAATATTTAATGTTTTTAGAAATACTATCTCTATAATTTCTCATAGAAGAGTATGGAACATTCAGAAACAGGAAAAGCAAGTAAATATAATTTTGGAAATGAATTTATAATAAAATTTGTCAATGAGACATGGATATATTTTTGTTTATTTAAAAAATTTCATACCTATTTCTAATGTATAACAAGAGATTTATACTTTTTGAAAGCAGAGTATATAAAATAATAGTTGGTTAGTAATGAAAGATTTTGATTAATAATTAGGAATTCTTTTGTGATGGAAATGAAATTGTTTTAACATCATTTAAAGGTTTGGGATATCTGAAACAATCTCATTATAAACAAACATTTGATATGTTTTATAGTTTGACTTCCTTTGTAATTATTACCCTTCAAAAGATTTGAATTTTTTTAGAAATGCCTGTCTCCAACATTCAGAAAGAAATGAACTTGACTTTTTAAAAATAAATTAAGAAACATGCTTAAAGAAATAGGCTTTTTAATAAAATTATTTTAAAGTAGAACAAATTAAATTGTTTTCATGAAAATTTCTCATATAATGAAGCAGAAAATTCTTATCGGACAGCTTTATTCAATAATCATACTCATTTTAACATGCATTATTTATTGACACTTAATTTTAACATTACATCAGTGCTTCTCAAACTTTCAATACTGGCGCCCCCCTTTTCAATCACAATTTTTATCGCGCCCCCCTTATACATAATAATTTACTGAATGCAATAATAATGCACTTTTATGATAAAGCAACGATATTTATTATAAACCGTACAAATTCATGACATAAGTATTAAATTTTGTATATGTTACTTTTAAGCAAAAAAAAGTTAAGTAATAGGATAATTACTAAGTTATTTTTCCTTTCTCTGATTTTTAAATTGGAACATATTACAAAATGCGGTGGTTGCTTAGAAGACAAAATATAGATATCAGCTAAATATAGAAAATGAACTCAGAGGGTCAATTTCTTATCTTAAAACTCCTTTCAAAAACTTTGCTCTGTAAGACAAGCCCATGGAAGTAGCTAATAATTATTAAACTTGTTCTTAATTTAGTATTATTTAATTAGTCATAAAATACTCTGTGCACCACTCATACATTAGAAGCAGTGTTTCTCAAACTTTCAATACTGGCGACCCAATTTTCAATCATAATTTTTGTCTCGCCCCCCTATACAACAATAATGTATTTACTGCAATAAAAATGCACTTTGAGAGAGAGACGCTAAAGTTACAATACGATCTTAATTATAAACCGTACAAATTAATACGATAAGTATATTAAATTTTGTGTATATGTAACTTTTAAGTAATATATATTTTAAGAAAATTACTTAAAATATATATTACTTAGAATTATGTTATTTTTCTTTCTCTAATTTTTAAATTGAAACAGATCGCAAAATGATGCATTTAATTAAAGATTTATTTCCTTCAGCATTCATTTCTCAAGGTACAAATGTCATTAGAAAAATAGTCTAGTCAATGTCGCTCTCTATCATATCCATCACATCTGGCATTATAGGGTACGTTTGCGTGAGTCTGGGCAAACTATCGGACGTCTGCGCAAAACATGTAAAAATGCTTTTCCTCGTTCAATTCCAGTCAGTTTTGGTCGACTCGATACTCCTATAGCTACCGAATTTAGCTTGAATGTACATTTTTTTTAATTTCCACGTTAATTGTAATTCACGGTAATTAAGTATTTACGGCAGTAGATTAAAACAATATCATACATACATTTTTAAGTCGTAAGCAAACATTCGACCATAATAAAGAATCAACAAGTACACAGACGAACGAGCATGGTTCCGAAAATTAAATCAAGGCGATTTTCTCAAAAATACTTAAATTTTGGATTTACCACTACTGAAGTAAATGATGGAATAAAAGCCCCAGCTCAATATGTGTTAAAACTTACAAATCTGTAGAACATGTGAAAGTTGTTTGTAAAACATGTAAAATCATTTAGGTATGTTGGCAAAGAATTTTAAATGTATTTTCTGGATGAGGACAGCTTGGTAGCAAGTTACGAGTGGATTAGGGATCCATTTCAAGATACTCCAGAAGGGCTCTCAACTTCCGAAAAAGAAATCTTCATAGATTTCACATCCAGTGAAAAATTAAAAGGCATTTTTGTAATAAATCGCTCTTTGAATTTGGGGTAGAGGTGGATGAGGAATTATCTGTACTGAAAACAAAAGCACTTCGTATACTATTACCATTTTCAACATCCTACCTTTTTCAAACCGGATTTTCTGCAGTGGATGCCTTGAAGACAAAATATAGATTTCAGCTAAATATAGAAAAATAACACTTTAAGTGTCAATTTCTGATATTAAACCTTCCTTTGAAAAACTTTCCTCTACAAGACAAGCCCGTGGAAGTCTCTAATAATTATTAAACTTGTTCTTAAATTAGTAATAAGATTGGTGGCTGCGGTAGCCGAGTGGTATAGGTATCGGACCGTGGCTTTCTTTGTCACGGGTTCGAGCCCAGTACCACTAAAGACCCGCCGTGTAGGGCAGCGATGCACGTTAAATCTGTCGAGAGCTGAAACGTCCTCCCGTTGGTGTGGTGTGGTAGTTAGGAGAGGGGGTGCCAGCTCAGGCACCAATCAATTAGTAATAAGATTGATTGATTGAATATTAACGTCGCACTGTTCAGCTGCACGAGGGCTTTTGACGACGGACCACGTAATTTTGAACCATCGTCAAGTGACGTGGATGGCACCTGAGCTGGCACCCCCTCTCCTAACTACCACATCACACCAACGGGAGGACGTTTCAGCTCTCGACAGATTTAACGTGCATCGCTGCCCTACACGGCGGGTCTTTAGTGGTACTGGGCTCGAACCCGTGACAAAGAAAGCCACGGTCCGATACCTATACCACTCGGCTACCGCGGCCAAATTTTTTAATAAGAAATTATTTATAAAATACCTTCTTCAGTACTGATACATCAAAAGTATACTAGCTGAAACACCGACTCTTCGCACGAGTTCATTTTTTAAAAAAATAAAACATTATTCTTGATATAATAGCTGAACTGTAAGGAGAGTAAAACTGTGTGCACGACATTGTATACAAAAATGTAAAATGATTTTTTTAGATAAATGCTATAATTGTAATTAACTGTTTAAAAGAACTGTAATTTTAAACCTCACACACTTAGCATTTAGAATTAATGTTAAATTACGAAAAAGAATATATAAAATTCCGATGAAGAATAATTGTGTTACTTTCTAACATTTAAAGCGAGAGGACTTCAAAATGTTTTAACCCGGGAGCAGGCGCGTACTCGATACTAACATTAATGGTAGTGCGGGGGGACTCAGTCACCCCAATCATTTGTTTAGAATTATTTTTACTGTACACGATACAAATCGGAATTCTAGTGAATATTTTAATTTATAGAAAGTATACTTACCTTCTTTCAAGGACTATTCAATTCTTTGATGATTTGAGAAAGAATCCAATAAAACTGAACTAAAATGATTCAAAAGTAAAAGACCATAATAAAGAACGCAAATCAGACACTTCAATTATCCTACAGAAATGTTAAACCAATCAATTCTTTTCCAAATATCGCAAAACTCAATTATTTACAATTTCCCTAAGCGAAAAGCAAACGCATAAAAGATGGGAGGGAACTAATATTGATAATAACCATACCATAACATTGAAGGTCAATCAAATGATTAGCAAACGTACTATGCAGCCTGGCTGAAAAGTGAATCATGACTTCCTTTTCTTTTTCTACAACTAATGTACAGTATTTCAATAATAATTACAGTGGTGAATTGTTTATCTTAGAATTTTTCTCAGGGTCTGGGTTTCGTTTTTTCTTTTAACGAGTAATATTTTATGTTAAAACGTAATAAAAAAATCTCTCATTGAGGAAATATGGCAAATAAAACAAAATGGTTTTTTTTTCTTTAATTTGGTTTTGGGATCAAAGATAGCTATTTGATGACGGAAAAAAGCCAGTTAATAAACATAATTTATGTCAGTGTTGTGTGTATTTTTTTTATTATGGAAGAAAGCATTTTGTTTTACTTCTCTTTCCGGTTATTTTTTTTAAAAAAAATCTTTAAATTTTCGATACGCTCGCGCCCCCCTTGTAGGGTCATCGCGCCCCCCAGGGGGGCGCGCCCCACACTTTGAGAAACACTGCATTACATGAATACACTATAAGTAAAGAAAGCAGACTCTATGAATGTAACACTATACTATAAGGACAAATAGTGTACAAATAGAGGATCTAACTGACTAACTAACCACATTAAATGAAATATCCTAAGAATTTTAAAATTTCAGATCGTAAATCTATACAATCAACTTTCTGAATTTACATAAAACAAATTAGAATACTTAAATCATGCAACTTATAGAAAGAAGTTTCGAATAAAAAAAACAAATACACATATAAAATGGCAATGTAACTATTTTTTGTAAAATATCTCGATACAATTTTTTTCATATCCAATACAATTTCAAGTACAATAAACCTTTGTATAACATTTGTGTGTATCATACCTTTAAAATTACATATTAAATACTAAAGCTTATTTTGTTTATTTTTAAATCACTCTAATTTTTATTTTTATTAATAAATCTTTACATTGCATATACTACATCAAAATAAAATTGACGAAGGATTTTCCTTTTTTTTTTTTTTTTTTGAATTTCGCACTAATTACAAAATTCCTACAATCTGTTCCTTTAAAATATACGAAGCATTATCTTCTGTTTTAATGGGAATATTTGATTTTTTTTACACTGAACATACCAACACTTAATGCATACCTATTTCTACCAGTTATTGTATGTGTAGCGTTAAATATACTTCAGTGCATCAAAAATTAAACTTATTTGGATTAATGTATTGACATGTTATTTTGTTATCACTGATTATGCATCTTAAGTATCGTCCGTCGCCAAAAGCCCTCGTGTAGCTCAACAGTGCGACGTAATATTCAATCAATCAATCAAGCATTTTAAGTATCCTTTTATACATAGTTATATTTATATTTAAAAAAAATTGAAAATGAAACAACATTAAGAAAATAGATTCAGAATTCTTGCTCTAAAGTTTTTCATGTTTGAAAATATATTAACTTCAAATATAAAATTAATTACTTCAAAGTTCGTCTAAGAAATTCTAAATCAGTACTCATACCATTCCAAAATTTGGAACATACATATTAAACTGCCAACTAATTTCGCCAATCAAAAAGACATCCGAATTTAAAAAAAAATTATATCACTATAATTACTGTATTCAAACATGATCATGAACAGTTTCTACTATTGGTTGTATATCGTAGCATTTGGCGGTTTTATGATTTTAAGAAATTAGAGAGTCTATATTATAATATACAAGTGCTCCAAATTTGCCCTCTCAATACACGTCACACAAAAATATCAGTGACTTTGGACAATTAACCCATTAAAAATAATTTCGAAATTTTTCTGAAATTACCTCTTTTTTTTTTACTGAATTTTGCAGTAATGTAGATTATTGCGAACAGCAATTTGTCAAGTTATTCCTTTAAGGGTAAATAGAGAAATGAAAAAGGTTATATTAAAATTTCGAATACTTCTATTGCTTTTAGAAAGTAAATATTCTACAGATTCAAATGTTTATATGTAAAATCATATTTGGTTTCATGATCTTAATTACTGATAAATATCATAGAGAACTGATCTAAGAACACTTCTTGGGTCAATATTTGTAAATAACTCAATACACAACAAATTTATTCAGGACTTAAATTTATAAGCAGGATAGTATCAATACAGATGAACCTTTTAGACTTTAATACTTATGTAAAAATTAAAATCCAGAGTATTCTTATGCTTAATACATTTCAGCTGGGTTGCATAGATTTCTTCAATAAAAACTGTGTTATACTTCAATAATATGTGTATAGTCTATATGTAAAACTTATCATCAAAATTAATGAATTTTACATTTTGATAACCCTTCTGCAAATACCAATAAATGTTATCCATAGTAAAAAAAAAATTGTACACACACACACACACACATCTGTGTGACAAATTTATACCAGTCAATTCTGAAAAACAGATGTGTTAAGAAATCCCTATACTTCATAATAAATACATACACCACACAAATATTTTATAATTTTTATTTTTTTGTGTAAAAGAATTATGAATTCAAAAATGACATTATTTTGACCATGCAGGAGAGAACAGGACTTTTATATTCAATATATATACACACCAATTTATCTTCCATAATATATACAATTTAATTAAAAAAATTTTAATGTCTTAATTTTTTACCACATTCAGAATGAAATTCTCGATAAATAATATCTTTTTACTAAAATGGTGTGCGAATAAAGGCTTTAAAAATGTTGCATAAATTTTTTTACTTATAACTTTACAAAAGGTAAATGGTAATTTGCATTTCTAATGTTTGAAAATGGTTTTTAATTTATCTTCAAGTATAAACAAAAATGAGCTTGTAGTAAATTAAGTTATTTTTTCATTTCTATAGTGAATGCTTTTCGAAATTTGTTTCCGAAAAGAATAAAATTATATAGTAATACATATTTGGTCTCTCTCTCTCTCTCTCTCTCTCTATATATATCTCTCTCTATATATATATATATATATATATATATATATATATATATATATATATATATAATACATTATATATATATAATACATTATATATATATATATATATATACATTATATATATATATATACATTATATATTATATATATATATATATATATATATACATTATATATAGAGAGACAAAAACTTGTTTTAATATATGACATGTAGGGTTACATATTAGATTCTTGTGTTTTTATTTTAGATAATTTAATACAGAAATATCTATTAACTACTCTGAAGATGAGTAAAATAATTAAAATTTAAGTTAACTAAATATATTTTATCTTTTTAGGTATGTTCTCTATATAATTTAATTTAAAATAAACAAAAAATATTTACATTCCTGTAGATATCTATCCAAATTCCTTTTAGCAGAAGTTTCTTTTGTGAACACAAAAATAGTATAGGAATGGAGCTGGCGACGATTTCTAAAAATGTTTGGTATTGAAAACAAGATTATTCAAAGTGGTCAGAGCATAATAAGTGAGGAGATGGTTTAAAATCCTTACGTTTCATCACGTTAACTAAACACTCGAATTTTTTTACCGGGATATTAAAAACAGATTTTTTTCCTTTACAATTATCTGATCTTTTACTGTAATCGAGTTATCATGTAAAAGAGCAAGAGCAAAATAGTACACAAAGAATTATTAGGTTAGAGTTAAGCGGATACAAACCAAAACATAATCACGTGCTCTCCTCGTCACGTGATCATGACCCAAGAACGACACCAGAACTGTTCCCAACTCTTCAAACTGTCACACCTCTCCAACGTGAGGTCTTTGATCCTCGACAAATGTGATGTGTATGCCTTTATGTACCTTAACTCGATTTAAGTGGCGAGTCTGGTCTTAAGTGACACCTTGACTCGATAAAGCCACCCACAATTTCACAACCACCACAATTTACAGTGGCTAAATCAAATGGCGAGGTTGGCCCCGGCAACTCATACACACTTCACATCTACCCAGTGCCAATGTCCGTATGAATTTGACAGATTTAACAGACAACAACTATCCTGTGGCGTAACATGCACGCCTGCAACCCCCGCATCATGGTGGGGCCCAGGATTCTAGGAAGCCCAAACCCTATGTAGTGATTTTGCAATCCTTCGATAGATATAACTTGGGGTTCAAAACCAGACTTTGCAGGAAGGCCGAAATATTCTTCGTTACGCCACTGTTTCTGTCTGAAGGCTCTTAAGAGTAATGAAATGCGTGTTTGACATTGACGACCACTTGCTCGATACAAAGATAACCAAGGTTCAACAGCTTTTCTATTAGTTACTGTAATTATTTGCTCTATCTCATTGCTACTACAAACCGTCATCGAGGGGGCCAATGCTCATCAAATCTGGTGAGGCTCCAAATCATCACGTTGGTATTTAGTGAGTGAATATTAACATCGCGCTATTCAGTTACTCGAGGGCTTTTGGTGACTTACCACGACATTTTGAACCATGGTCAAGTGACGAGGACAAAACCTGCTATGGCAACTCCTCTCTCAACTTCCCCACCACAACAATAAGAGGACGTTTCAGCATCGACAGATTTAACGACGTTGGTGTGGAAGTAGAGAGTAGGAGGTAACTCAGGTGTCGATCTCGTTATCTGGCTGTGGTTCGAAAATTACAGAAAATATTGTCAAAGGAGTTAGCGGCAGGGCCACATTTACACATTTTTTAGCCCTAGTTCAGAAATTGCGATAGCCGTGTAATCCTGATGGAAAACTCGTGGCGAGATTTTTTCTGGCATGGGATCGAGTGTGGTACTACAGAAGATCTATCGCGTAGAAGGCCTGATACCCGTTTAATTTCTTGAAGCTCAATGTCCTCATGTTAGCGCGATGGGAAGTCTGATTGGGACGAATCTGCTCGGGTGTGATCCTTGTCACTTGACCATGATTCATAATTACGAGGCTCGTTGCCAATAGCCTCTACGTTGCTTTGAAAGGCAACGTTAGCAGACATCTCACACCTTCTCTAAAAAAGTTATTAATTCGAATGTAAAGGGAGGAGGTGTTTTTAAAAAGAATTATTTTAGAAAAAAGCATCCCCATTGTACATATTTAATCGTGTGAGTCATCCTGACGTCTATGCTTTGAAATAGTTCCAATTGTTTAAGCTGATCAATAGGACCCTGGGCCGTTCGCTGGAGTAACAAAAGCAACCGGAAGCGTTCAATGAAACGAAAAAAGGAAAAAGTGTTAAAGCGGATTTGTTAAATAATCTTCGATTGACCCACATCACAATCGAATAGAATCCAATTTTAAAATCAAAATCTACAAAATATGTAATCTAAAAAAACGCGTTCGTGCTTTTCACAAGGAAAACACCCCTTTCATCTCGCCGAAAAGAATTCATCGCGTGATTGGCGCTTTCACAGATCGCATAGCGTCGGTGTCTCTCGCATTGATGGAGGCGATCACTTTAACTAATGAGAGCAGACAAACAAAAATCCGCGACCACGCAACGGACTCTCTCTACTATCATTGGTGTGACGAAACCCGTGGGTTCGTGACTACCAAAAATAAATGAGAAAACGTTCGAAGTGATGCTAAAAAAAAGGAAAGCAAAACAAACGCGTCGCCAGGGCTCGTTTACACGCGACCCGTCGTTCATACTCGCCATGTAAGTCACACAAGGGCATTTGTTTACGGAGATGTCACACAAATTCGAATACAAATGAATAAGGGGGTCTTCAATTACGCATTTTTCTTTCTTTGTAAACGAATGGTCCGATCACGTCAACGGTTAGTGTTGGCGCATGATACCCGTATTTGATTTTCTAATTTGTCAGCGCAGCAGAAACAATAAAAGAATTCGTTAATGTTACCTGGAAGTTAATTTGTTAAAATGTCTCTCAAGAGAGGGGGAATATAAATAGAGTGATAAAGATCTTTATATTGAAGTATAGTTGCTTGTCATATTTAAAATGTTTCCATGCTCGAAGTAAAAGGGTTAAAATCATTTGCAAGAATTATAATTTAACAACCTTTTTCAATTCCTACTATTACTTCAAACACTCCCTATATATATATATATATATATACACTGGTGTGCAAAAATTAAGGACGAAGTCGAAAAATTAGCATATCAGCTGAACGAAGGGGACAAAAAGCGGACAAAAAGACCAATCAGGATATTAAGTAAGGTGATGTACGGTAGCACATGCACAGATATGCAGGTAGACGTAATGGGGGAGTGTCTGAGTAGTATAAAGCATGTTGTCGGTGAAAGATCAGTATTTCTGGCAAAGAGATTGCACGCCGTATAGCAGTTAAAATCCCACCGAGTTGCTGCCTCAGCGAGAAATGGCGAATAATCAATCTGTTAGATGACATCTGGATGCTTTTACCCGAGGTCGAATCATTGGGAAGTTGGAGGAAGGCCGCAGTGTGACAAGTGTGGCTGCAGAGTTCGGAATTGCTCACAGCATCGTTTCACGACTTTGGAGACAATTTCAAACTACAGGAACAGCTATCCGGGGGTTCAGTAGTGGTCGTCCACGAGGAATCACACCCGCAGATGACCGGTACATTGTCTTACAGGCCAGAAGAAACAGGCGGCAGACAGTGGGAGAAATCGCTAGACACACGACACAGGCGACTGGACGACCGATATCGCGTTTTACTGTGGCCAGAAGACTGCGCGGTGGTGGTCTGTTTGCACGACGCCCTGTACGGTGTGTACCTTTAACGCCTGCCCATCGGAGAAAGCGTTCTCTGTGATGCCGGGAACACCGGAATTGGAGAGACAATGAATGGGGACGAGTACTCTTTACAGATGAGAGCAGATTCAGTTTGAGTAGCGATTCTCATCGCATACTCATCTGGAGAGAGCGGGGAAGCCGCAATCATCCCTCGAACATCATTGAAAGGGACAGGTATGGAGGTCGCGGTGTTCTCGTTTGGGGAGGCATCATGCTTGGTAGTCGTACAGACCTTCACATCTTCGACGCAGGTTCAGTCAACGGGACCCGTTATTGTAACGAGATTCTTCTTCCATATGTGCGTTTTTTAGAGGCGTTATGGGTCTGCAGTTCCTTTTCATGGACGACAATGCACCATGTCATCGCACAGTAGCTGCCGAACAGCTCTTAGAGAGTGATGATATTGAACGTATGGATTGGCCGTCACGATCTCCGGATCTCAATCCCATCGAGCATGTATGGGATTTTCTAGGCAGACGCTTGGCAGCTCGTACCTTACCACCAGTAACGATTCGGGAGCTTCGATTGGCGCTGCAAGAAGAATGGGCAGCAATGCCTCAACAACTCATTGACACCCTCATTCTCAGCATGGGCAGACGCTGTGAAACCTGCCTAGCAGTCAGGGGAGATCATATCCCCTACTAAAGACCGGATGTTTCTTGCTGGACACCCATCACAGGGATGTTTCGGCCTTCAGTCGCATTGCGCTCCATGCTACTTTTTCAATAAAGCTTCTTTTTATCCCTCTGATTTCTCTTTTAGTAAGTGTTGCTTACATTACACATGTCCTTACGTATTGGGGATCTTACGGTATTAAATGTGTTGATTTGGAAAGCTTTCGTACAAAGTTATATAGAAAAAACCGTCTCGTCCTTAATTTTTGCACACCAGTGTATATCTTGTTAAAATTTTCAATCGTTAATAAAATACTTTCTATTCATCCATTCAAGTTCAAATACATTTTTTAAAACTTGTAGTGGATGACACTTGATATTAATACAGTTTTTCAAATATTAATTCATTAATTAATGAATAATTAGTAACAGATAAAAATAATAGTCTAACATCATATACAGAAAGGAAAATCGCTCGTTGCCTCCCTGTGGCGCAATGGGTAGCGCGTTGGACTTTTTATCGAATCCCAGCTAATTTCTGAGAGAATGTGATTTTTTTAAATATATACTATTTTATTGGAATAATTCAATTTAATGAATGAATAAATAGCAACAAGCAAAAATAATTGTCCTACATCCTATATTGAAAGGAAAATGGAAAATCACTTTCTATTTTGCCACTTAATCTTGTGATTCTGTTATATGTATATACATATTTATATTAATTGTAATTATTTAATAAAAAATAACTAAAATAAAAATTTTCTTTATAGACCTAAGTAGGAATTGAATTAAATTTTTTTTTTGTTTATATTACTTCTTAGTTACCTTTACTCTCAATTTAAATATTTTTAAAACGATATACTGATATATAATTGATTATTTCGCACAGTTTATACCACAATAAGAGCAACAAAATAGTTAACAACAGTTGCTGATCTATTTCGCGAATAAACACTGTCACTTCACCGTTTTAAGATTTGCAAATACATTTTTTTTCTTCCGAATTTGTTTTCTGACTCCATAGTAGAATAGTAAATAGTGAAATACGTTTAATGCGAAAACGCTTAAGACGAAGCATTGGTTAATACGAAACAATACAGCGGTCCCGACAAACTACTACGCATTTTTAAGCATTTTTTTCTCTTAACACAAAACGAAAATCACTTAACACGAAAAGACTTCCCTTCTGAGTTGATTGATTGAATATTAACGTCGCACTGTTGAGCTACACGAGGGCTTTTGGTGACGGACCACGTCATTTTGAATCATGGTTAAGCGACGTGGACGACAGCTGAGCTGGCACCCCGCTCTCCTAACTACCACACTACACCAACGGGAGGATGTTTGAGCTCTCGACAGATTTAACGTGCATCGCTGGTCTTTAGGGGTACTGGGCTCGAACTCGTGACAAGGCAAGCCACGATCCGATACCTTAACCACTCGGCTACCGCGGCCACTTTTCCCTTCTGAGAATGAACAAAATTCGGAAAACTCCACCCGGATTGGATTGTCCTACTGTGTCTCCGGAAGAGTTCATTGCAGGAGATGAGGACATTGTGTATATAGTTCCAATGATGGCAGACAAAGACAATTTGGAGTTGGTTCAAAGCTCAAAAAATATCACTGGTGCAGATTCCGACGATGAAAATGAAATGAATAATGTATCTCCTGTTCCATCCGAAATGAGGAACATTATGAAAAATATGCGCAATTATTTAGATACACATTCCAATAGTGAAATGAATAAGAAAATCGATGGCATATCGAACAATTTGTTGGTGAAAAAGACAATGCAAAGAAAATTTTCCAAAAACTCAATAAATATTTGGTATTTTCAAAAAGCTTATATATTTTGTATTAAATTTCTTTAAGTTCTTGTGAATGATTTTGTTTCTTTGATTTTTATTTGCATATCTATGTAAAAAAAACTCTAACAAACTTAATTTTGTTAAATAAATGGGGAGGGGGGTGCAACATCCTTTAACACGAAATTCTCTTAATCCGAAAAAATATTTCTGTCCCTTCAGTTGCGTGTTAAGCGATTTTCCCTGTATGAGTAACTTCCATTCTTATAATGATTTTTCATGTCGCTTATTATTGTTTAAAGGGGTATACTTTATTCGTTTCTTCAATGAAAGCCGATGCAACACATTTTAAGCTACCGTTTAGGCAATTGCTATTTTTAAGCAAATATTCTCTCAATAATTACACTAATATTTTTAATTTAAGAAAAAAAAATCTTTTAAAATCAAAACCAAAAAGAAGACCCTGAGATAAATATCAACACCACATATACAAAGAAATTTATTTACAATTAAAACAAACATTGATAACAGTTTAAATTGAGGCTGTCTTCGGCAAATGTTAAAGAATAAGGTCCAAAAATATTCAGAATATTTTTTCAGATATAAAAGAACTCAAACATTAATATTATATTCTGGCTTTGCTATCCTGTAGATTTAAAAGTAAAAGGCTGAGCTGTTTTTGAAGTGGATTTAAGTGAGATAAATAAATTTAAAATAAATATTATGGAAAAATAGTATCATACTCTCTCTCTCTCTCTCTCTCTATTCGTTTTTATTCGAGTAGACACATTTTTTCTTTTATAAAATGTGTGTTCCGCATTTCTTCTCCTATGCCGTAATACTAAATGAGAGAGAGCTATGCCTTTACATATCTAAATAATTTTTTAAGAAATATTTTGAAATTTTAAAAACACTGTATTAGGAACAAATGTATGAGATACAAAATCACAATTTTTTTTTAATAAAAATTGAAGCATTTCTTTTCCTGTTTGAAATGTGCTGTAAGAGTAAAGTTCCCGCTCTCGTACATACTTTGAAAACAGCCTTAAGGTAATGAAACATAAAAATATTTCAGAAAAAATCTATTAGAAATTTGTCGTAGTCTTGAAAACGGGCTAGTGTATCTATAAACCAAAGGTCCAAAACAATATCTATTTTATTTTACTAACATTAAATTTAACAATCAATTTCTCGCTCGTAATATTTTCAAGCAACTTTTAAAACTCGTTATATTGTCTCTGTGCAGATAATTTGACTGGAAAGAAATTTTTTCCACAATGCAGTCACAAGTATTCAGAATTATTCCCGCTAATCGGGAAGAACGTTTCTTCACGATGCAGTCGCAAGTGTACAGAATTACTCCCGCTAATCGGGGTGTGCTAATTTTTTATCCCAAAGGTCTGCATATTAGCTACTAAGCCTTTGCAGCAGTGCCCATTTAAGCTCATCTCGGACCCTTTGGCACTGGATGATCGAAATTCATAACCAGACAATGTGGTTAAGTCTACCTCCTCTGGGCTCTTCTAGGGTCCTACGGGCCCCTGGGCGCCCGCCCTAAGCCCCCAATGGAAATGGATAAACTGGCACTGCTTTGCAGACATGGCAAGGCCCCAAGAGTGGAAACCCTTTCCTTGGTGACTCCATCTAGTGTGGCGGCTACCACTACCAAATTGTGACCAGGGACGTCTTAGGCAAAGGCCAACTGGGCCCGGGCCTCGTCTCGTTCTCTACTTAGCCTAATAAACGTTAAATCGAGATCTTTTTGTCAGCTTAGGTATCCTTAGGTTCCAGCTTAAGTATCGTCCTCGTCACTTGACCGTGGTTCAGAATTACGGGGTCCGTCGTCAACAGCCCTCGTCTTGCTTCAGAATGCGACGTAAATGAAAATGAAATCAAATTACCTTCACTTAAGAAAATTTATGATTCCATATAAATCTATAAATTGAACTAATAACTGAAAAATAAATCAAATATTGGGGGGAATTAATTTAATAACTTGAAATGAGTCAAATAGTAGAAGCCTTAATCAAAACTGGGAGAAAATAATTGAATAGCATTATTTTGTAAATTTTTACCTAAATTAATGCATTATAGGGATAATAGCCTTTGTTGCTCCATATCCCACAAAACCTGTGTAACTGTAACACAGTACACAATAACAGAATACCCAACACTTGATTTTGTCTTGGTTGAATTTAATATAAAAGTTAAAATGAAGTTTCGATTAGAAATGTATTTGATGCATTTATTTTTATGAATAATGAAGGTAATTTACAAATTTATTTCACGTCTGAATTCAACATAAGGTAAAACCTTGTTTCTATTTTTGGTAGATTTATTAATAGCAACCAAAGGGTCCACAGAAAATCAATAAATAACTCTTGCTTCAATGCGGAATTTTCTCAATTTATCAAATTAAATGTGTGAACGTGGACCTTTCCTATGAAACTAATATAACAAGTAATATAAAAAAATTAAGTCAATTCCTACTTATATAGATCAACAAAGAAAAATTTTATTTTAGCTACTTTTTATTAAATAGTTACAATATAACTATGTATATACATATGATAGAATATAACAACATTAAGTGGTAATTAATTTTTATTAATTATCATTAAAGTATCGTATTGTCATCCAAAACAATCGTGTACGTAAAATTTCAGTTCAACTGAGTGCTTTAAAACGTGAGGAAAAAAAACCTTTTCAAGTTTTGACACAAGTCGCCAAAAATGATGCCAACGTGGCTGTATTTATAATTCTTTAAATAATTAGTTTTAATCAATTTTGATTAATTCTAATTAAATTAATGTATTGTCATCCAAAATAATCACGTATATAAAATTTCAGCTCAATTGAGCGCTTTAACATGTCTTTTATTAACGATTGAAAATTCCACGAAGATACCGTAAAATCCGGCGTATAACGCGCACCTAGACTTTCAAGCTGCACTTTTTAATTTTAAGGTATATTCTCCGTATAACGCGCATCCCCCTTTTTTTAAGAAATAACCAACAATGTATGTTAATAATGTTATTATGTTTTAAAGCCATTTATTTGAGGTATTATTCAAGGATTTTAAAAAATAGTATATTTCTAGAAAAGCAACCTTTTATGTTCATAAGGTATGACATTCCTTTTAAATAAAAACAGTATTCCGATCTTTGTAGAAGTCTAAGTTTTTTTATAAGCATTGCTTTTTTTAAAAAAAATTTTGAAGCTATCATTTTTATACCCGGCGTATAACGCGCACCCGTAAATTTCAATCTCAATTTTGTGTTAAAAGTGCGCGTTGTACGCCGAATTTTACGGTAAATAAATAAATAAATATAGAATGTGAGCTAATGGTAGGAATCGAAAAATGGAAGAAATGAATATAAAGTAAAAAGGAATGCAATCAATACATCAAAATAAATTTATTGAAAAAATTAATTTATACATCAATCACAGTGATGGCACAATTACAGAAAAAAAATCAGTAATATGTATGTTAAAAATATCTACATTATTAAATAAATAATCATTACAAATTTAACAGTCAATAACAGAAGTATACATAAAATTTAAGCATAAAACATCTGCATCCTGAGTTTGTACATTAAATGAAATTGTTTTAAAGAAAAAATAAATTGCCAATATAAACTATTCAAAACCTTCATAGCTGTTTAATTTGGGTCCACGCCTAACTCATACAGCTTACAGCTATGATTGGTTACAACATATCATTAAATCAATTTGTATCTGCGTCTGTTTTAATCATCTTAGTTTACTTCTGTAAGAAACGATCTTTAAAATGAATTTACCTACCCTATTTTTAAGCAAATTTTTTCCCTGGATTCAGTCATTTTTTTCTGTTTGAGTATAAGCAGAGTTTGCTGATGCTGGCGAATTCTACGCCATGCTCATTCATTCATTTAAAATGAATAAATAACTAGTAAAGTGCTATATAATATAAAAACCTTTGACATATTAAATAACATATCAAAGACATCTTTTCAGAAAAACTCGATTTTCAAAATTTCAGAAATATAAGTAACCTCAAAGGTAAGCAAATTTGCTTTCTTTGCAAATAATTATGGGAATATTAAGTAAATAAGGATTATAATAATGGTCAATTTATTTTTCAGAATAAATTACATACATATTAAGCTCAACTTAAAATTTTTACAAGCAAAAAGTAGAAACTATACATATACACCCAATTCTGTTAACACGATTTTAATTTAACACGAAAAAGAAACAAAAAAAAATCCTTTTTATACAAACTTATTTCAATTTAATACAATTGATCTTAATTCTAAGAAGAAAATTTTTGCTCTTTACTATTTTTATAATTTTAATATTGGAGACAAGGAATGTGTTGCAATTTCCTTTTTTTGAGAATTCTCCAAATTTTATAACATTATGGTATTTTGTCTACCTTACGAATATCAATATATTGATCATGAGAAGGAGATATTCACCTAGACCTAGAACCAGTACATATAATGGCAAGCCAATCCAAAACATCAGGATTATTTAAATAAATCACATTTAAATGCACTGAAACATCAGCAACACAAGAGGCTAGTCCTAACTTTGTTCGAGATTACAGAAAAAATTTCACCACTGGAGCAGAAAGATGATGGTAGTAATATTGCAGTCTTATGCAAATGCAGGCCTTTTTGTCATAAAGTGACAACAAATAAAATGTTTTTGTGTAACTCATTATTTTGTCTAATTTTATGTTTATGATTTGTGATGTGTTTAATTTCTTTATTTTTTTTCAAATTATAATTTACTTTGTAGGATGCATGTACAATATTTATGAAAAGAAAATGTTTAAGATCCTAATATGAAAATTTATGCTTTGTTGTATTATTTTTGCTGATTTCTTAGGTCTGGAAACAATCATATTTTTTAAAAGATGTAATATGTTTTTCACAGGAAAAAGTATCTATTGTGTAAAAACAGAATTAGGTTTACATTTAGTTCAAAATAGTTTTCTTTTCCCACACACGCACAGGTATAATAATTTATAATGTCCTATTTATAAAAAATTCTTAATACTACATGTAAAAAATAATACAAATAAAACACAGAAAATTACAAAAATTTTGAAATATAGAAGAAAAAATAATAGAATAAGAATAGAATAATAAAACACAAAGAATTATAAAACATAAAGAGTCATATAAAACTATAAGTATCATGTTATGAATTATCACTGTAATTAATATTTAATATCTATCTATGCATGAAAGCAGTTATTATATTCATGATTTTTTTATTTCTGATAAACTCATTGGTTACAGCAATATAATTAATGTCTTCCAACATTATATCTTTTCTCTTATGATTCATATATATTCTACATCACAGTTTTATAAAAATACATTTAGCTGTTTTCACACAAGCAAATGTTTAACAGTATATAAAATTCTTTTCATAAGTCACATGTATCAAATTTGAGAAATGATAAAAAATACCAAATATGTGTAAAAATAAACAATGAAAACTTAGACTCTCTTCATATAACTAAGAGACATTTGTGTCACACAATTTGAAAAACTACAAAACAATTAATCCAGGAAAATTCCTAAGAAATATGTTATTTAAGTGCTTGAATGTGACAATTTTTCTCAAGCAGAAAATTCTTACATTTTTTTTTTCAAAGAAAACATACTAATTTGTTATTATAGTTATATTTTACTTGAATAACATACAAGATTTAAAAAAACTTGCATTAAACATTTATCAAATAATGTCAGAAAAAAGGAAGCCAACAGAAATATGTTAATTAGGTATAAGAATAAATAAAAAATAGAAACAGAATTCTTGATAAAATAAACAAGTTTCTCTCCCTATAAGAACATTGTTTTGCTTCAAAATCAGCAATATCTTGGATCAATGCAGCGATTAGCAATATCTTACCAAATGATTCTAAAGAGATTTGTTTCACACAAATACACACACACACTTTTTATTTACTTTAATTAAGATCTACAAAGGTAGAGATTTATCTAGCATTTTTTAGCAATTCGGTCTGTTATTGAAACATGCGGCCAAGAGCTAAGTGGTTGTGGTCGCCAACTTAAGGCTGGCATCAGGTTCCTAGTGCCACTGCAAACTCACCATATGAAGGGGCTGCTGCAGATTAAAACTGCCCAGGCTCAAAGTCCTTACATTGGCACGGAACGAATTTTTTAAAATGGAATGTCAGCTTAGATATTATTCTAGTTACTTGACGGGGGTTCAAAATCATGAGGTGTATTGCCAATAGCATTTGCATTGCTTTAGAGTTCAGCATCAATCAAAAATCAAATCTATATTAATACCACTAATATTTAGAAAGATAACATGAGTATGCTCGTATACAAGGGATACACTCCCATGCAGAATTTTTGGGAGCTTAAAAACAATCATGATACTGCTATAAAATCTTTGAATAATGAAAAATTGTAGACAACATTTTCGTCATCCAGTAAAAATATTCTTTTTTTTCATTAAGTTATATGATTTTTTTAGCATGAAAATAGTATTAACATAGCGAATTTTTCCAGATTAATTTATGATTTAAAGTTGTTATTAAAGAACCCCCCAAAAAAAAAAAAAAAAAAACTTTCAGAATAAATATTAAATATTTTCTATGTTAACTGCTAGTGTGGTATACATTATTCCTAATTTTGTTGGACTATTATCTTCAGAGGAAGATTAGAAATACAATAAATTTTTTTTCTTAGTTTATTTCAGTATTTGAAGTTGAGTTGTCCTTGTAAGGTGAAAAAATTTATTCTTAAAATAAAAGTATTACATTTGAGGCACCGAATTTTTCTCCTATTATAAATATTGTTATTCAAAAATATATTTGACTTACAAATATTCTATACTTGTTCCCTTTAAAGATTCCTATTTATGCTGAACATGTTTGTGTGTAGATATATAAAGCACCATTAATTCAAATACTAAATGAGAACTGGCAATATTTAAATAATAATTGAGTCAAGTCTTTTTCCTCTGAAAATTCAATACTGTTGTATATTTTAATCTGTTTTCTTCTAGCACTTTTTTAACACATATGGAAAAAAATTTAAATGAATGTTTATCGATATAAAAAAACACGTTTTTATTCCAATTTTTTTAAAAAATAATTTGATAAAAAATAAGTTTAAAGTATTGCACTGATTAACAATACACACACACACACTATATATAAATGTATATAATTTAAGGTAAAAGGTCCTTGTCTCTAATTTTATTATCCAATAAATATGTGTTTAGTAGTCATCACAAGAAATCTTATTTAGAGTTCCAAATATTGCACATAAATCAATAACTAATATTCTCTAAATGTATTTTTCTTTTGCTTTACCATTTAAAAAGTATCATATAATCCCAATTTTTTATGTAAAAAAATTACAATGATGGTTCTCTATATATTTTACCAAATCTAATTAATAATTTCTAATTAGCCCTCTAATGAAATAATTACTCCCCTAAACAATAATTAATCCAGAGTAACAAATCTCATCATTGTATGAAACACAGATTATAATACCACAAACACATATATAATTACATTTTTGCTACTTTCAGACAAATGTAATCAAATTCTAATAGAAATTGGCAAAAGCACCAATATGGATAGCTTATTGTAATTCTCAATATAAAAGAAATAACAAATATTTAATCTATCTTTCTAAAACGTAATTTCATGAATATGAGTAAAAAAATTTAAGTTTAGTTTTATTAAATACTTTAAATTTACTTTTATTTTATCCTTTGTAGCTTCAGTAGAGGAGTTCTGTAATGAAAAAAATCAAATGAAACATATATATTTGTGAAATTGTGAACAATTTATGTATAAAAAGAATCACAAAAAAAGTGGACAATACTATAATATCTTCATTTTTTTTTATAAATTACTATAAGTATTATTGCAATATGTGAGTATCAAAGCTGTTCCAGTAAAATATTAAGTATAATTGTTTACTCAGTCCTATCAAAAAATACTTGTTTGTAAAAGCACATAAATGTCTCATTAATTACCAAAAATATTTTTGAAATTATTGATCTCAATCACATTGATATAATTTCTATTGCACAATATTACAACACTCATTTAAGAAATTCTAAGATAAATTACCTTATCATAGAAATTATTAGCCTATTTTATAAATTTTAGCCCTCTACAATAAAAAAATTTATATAAACATGGACATACATTTATTATATTATGGTTAGATATTTTTCTTCTTTTTTCAAACATAAAATAAATTAATTTTCACGTATTGTACACGTAACAATATTTAATACACATAAAGCAATATATATATATTCAATTAGTACAAAACCAATTACAATTAAATGTAAATTTCAAAAAATATACAAATTCTCTACAGAAACTCTGGAAGTGCTCAACTTTTATAAATTTGTTTTGGAGTGAACAATTAAATAGCATTTATTTAAATATTAAACACTGATCTTCTATTCATAATAACATATTGCAAACTTGATCAGCCATATTTTCATACATATATTCTTATAAAAAACTTTAAAATTTATTCTTAAAGAGATGATTTCACAGGTTCCCAGTACACAGTCTTTTCATCAATGAAAGACTGAATTTCATTTTCTTTGAATCCAGCTTCAAGAAGGATTTCTTGAGTATGTTCTCCTGGGTAAGGGTCACGTAGACAGGGTTCAGCAGGAGTCCGAGACAATCGAGGCGCTGGTATAGGAGCTATTTTCCCATCCTTTTGTAGAAAAGACTGGTTATGAGCATTGTGGGGATGTGTGTGTGCTTCTTCAATTGGAACAACAGGTGTAACACAAGCATCAGTAAGGTCAAATATCTTGCACCATTCTTCTTGGGTTTTGGTAAGAAATGTATTAGCTAATTTCTCATGGATTTCTGAAGCATTCAATTCTTGTGGATTGTCACTGCTTGTTAAATCCATGCCTAGAGACAGTGTAAAAAAATCACAACATGAATAACTATGAAAAATGTATAACTCACTCAGTATACAAAATAAGATTTCTCCATAAAAAAAATAAAATTACTAGTTTTATTTATAAAAAATTACAACTGTAAATAAAATATTTGGTAGGATACTTGAAAGCACTTCTTCTGCTGAAGGGAAAAACTTGAAGAAGGAAGGATGTTGATAATAATTTTCATGTTTCTTTTTTCTTCCCTTTTTATGACATTCTAACAGCATTTTTCCTCGTGAATTAATTTGCACTTTATATATAAAAAGCAATTATGAAATTAAGTAGAACCTTTTATAAATCTTGAAGATTGTTACATTCATGTAAAATGAATATCTATATCTTTTTGTCTAACATTTAAAAAAAGTCTGTATTCCATAAGAAATATGCTGTCAACTCTTTTCTGATTAGCTCTCACATTTAATGATAATGTATTTTGTCTTAAGTCAAGGATTGTACTTCAGAATTATCATAAATAAACTTGATGTAGGTGTAGCAGCAAAAAATGAGGAGTAAGGTAAAACATATGCTAAAAAATGCAAATATTTGAAGCTCATTTGAGATCATTTTACTAGTAACTGACTGCATTTAATACTGAAATGAATAAATTGCACAAATAAATATATAATATTTGGAACACAATATTCAGATTAGTCTTTGGTTAGATACTATATGCAGCACTTAATCCTGTTGGGTTTTAATCTTTGAAGAGAGAAAATTGCATGTACTCTGCTTTCTGCTTTTGGTTGTACATATCTAAGAGAAAAAATCTTTTTTCATTACAAAAGAATATTTTAAGTAAACAAAGAAATTTTTTAACAACTGAATGCTCAGAATTGTGTCAAATTATACCCTTGATTTTGTGATATGAAAATAGAGTAGTACAAGCATTAGGTTCTCATTAAATCTTTTATTTACCTTTTTATTTAAGTATAATGAAGGAAAATACTTATTTTACATTGCCTACTTCTTATTTTAATATGTTTAAAAATACTTGATATATGTACAATGTTAATTATTTTTATTTTTGCTGAAGAAATATACTTTATGCTGCTTATTTTTATATTAAGAAATATCTTTAAATGATTCAAAAATAATATACAGGGTTATCAGGAATGAATAACCTGATTACAAAATTTAATAATTCTCAGATGAATAAACAGAAAATATGATAATTAATGTCATTATAAAGATACAATATGAAATTTTGAGTTTGTAACATTGTTTTAGTCTAATAGTTGGAAGCACTGTTGGAATCAAGAAGCTTTTAAAATTGTGAACAGAAGTGGAAATGGCATCACAGCAGGAGAAGGCAATTTGTATGTTCCCATTTGCAAAAATTTTGTCATTAATCAAGCAACTTTCTCCTTTGAGGATTTATGAAAGATCTGGTGTTTATATATGCTACTGTTGCGTGCAACTTTGCCTGAACTTCAACAATGCATTTGTGATGCTGTACAAACAATTAAAACTGAAACATTATAACGTATTTATCAAGAATCGCAATATCCTAATGATACTGTACGGGATCACATTGTCACATAGAAGTCACATTGAACACTTGTGAAAACAAATTTTACATCAACAAACATTACGCACAAAAAAAAGTTCATGTTGTATCTTTACAATGACATCTGAATTATAACTTTCTGTTTATTCATCTGGGAATTATTAAATTTTGTAATCAGATAATTTATTCCGATAAACCTGTATAATAAAATTGTAAATTTATATTATTGAACTCTACTCTCTAGCTATGCATGCATTATCGTGGGAATCTAAATGTTTCAATCATGTTCTACTGTGTGGCATGCTGAATCTTATCGGTAGATTGGTTTGGCATTCCAGAGCTAAAAGGTAGCCAACCTCTGGTCTAGACAATCTCCATCTGGATGGTAGCAAAGAAGTCTGATGCTTTAAGAGAGAAATTTGAGCAAAATCAGTACTTGTTCTCTTTTAACATTTGGGATATATTTTTCAATTTGTTGTATAGACGATGTCGAAAAGTTTTAATGCATTTTTACAAATGGTTTTTATGAATTTTGTTAGCTGTTCCGAGATCAGAAGGATCTCAAAAACCAGTGAGGCTTTAGAATTTGTGTTGGAATAATAGAGAACTTCTGAGCAAATTAATGCTGGTTTTTAGTGCATGATCCCAGATGGGAAAGGCATAGATTAGGCCAGGTATACAAATAGCTTATAAAAGTAAGATGGATAAGCAGCTTATTACACCTTCTTAAATTAGATGCATGAAATTTAGGGGAATAATTTATGTGTAGCATTATATTGTTTTCTTGCATGTGTAATATGTTAGTTGAAAGTAATATTTTTATAAATGACGAAACCGAAGATATTTGGCATGCTGAGAGCTAGGAATTCAGTTGCTTTGAAATTGAATATCAGGAGTTAGAATTCATCAGGAGAAAAATATTGTTTGCATTCTAGATGCATTGAGTTTTATTTTCAATTAAGAAACACTCTTCAAGGCAAACCAGGTACCTATTTAAGAATGTGAGTTAAAAGCTTGTATTTTTGTGTTGTGTTAGTATGGAAATATTTATCACCTGCAAAGATACACAGGAATATCATTGATACAGATAAAGAATACTAGTCCCAGGATTGAGCCATGGTGCACACCTGCTCATATTGGTCTTCAATTAAAGAGTTCTATTATTTTTTACAGAGATTTTATTGGAGGTAGGAGAGAATTAGTGTAATAAAGGGGAGAAGGATTTTACATTGTATGAGTTTTTGTAAATGAGAAAAGAGAGAGAGGGAGAGGTCTGTGTACTATACCCTATAATAAATGCTTCATGGACATCCAAAGATTGTATGCATATAAATCTTTCTCTTTATGCCTGTATTGTTAAATTCTCCTACTTGTTAATCTCACTTTCAATTCTACTGTTGTGGTCAAAAGCCATGTTGTACCGGTTGATTGATTGAATATTAACGTCGCACTGTTCAGCTACACGAGGGCTTTTGGCGACGGACCACGTAATTTTGAACCATGGTCAAGTGACGTGGACGACACCTGAGCTGTCACCCCCCTCTCCTAACTACCACACCACACCAACGGGAGGACGTTTCAGCTCTCGACAGATTTAACGTGCATCGCTGCCCTACACGGCGGGTCTTTAGTGGTACTGGGCTCGAACCTGTGACAAAGCAAGCCACAGTATACTCGGCCACTATACCACTCGGCTACCGCGGCCACCCATGTTGTACCGGAACCAGAATATTATTATTGTTGTTTAAGTGGACAATGAGTTATGTGTATTTTTAGAATTATTTTGTTAGCTTATTTACAAAGAACAGGGAGTAGAGAAATTGGTCAATAACTTTCTGAGTTGGTGGAATCTTTCCCAAGTTTAAGGATTGGGACAACAGATGCAGTTTTCCAGGATTTAAAAAATATTCAAGTTTAGCAGATTATTTACTTTTTTAGTTATTTTTAAAATACAGTCAGACCTCTATTTAACGAAGTCACTAAATCCCGAAAAAAAATCATTATGTGGAAATATGTAAAATAGAAATTCATTTTTCAATATACTTAATATGCTTGGTTCCAGGGAAAAGTTCGTAAAGTAGAGATTTGCAAAATAGAGGTTCGTAAAATTGTGGCCCGGCTGTACGTAAAATAGGTAGATTTTTAATTTTTATATTTTGAATGCTCAGATTAAGGGCTTATTTAAAAAAGTCAACTTTTAATCACTGTGATGGGAAACAGCTCACCATGAAAACTTGCAATATTTTATTTATGTCATAAGTGATAAAAATTTTAATCAGTAAAGATTTGACAACAACTGCCCCTAATCTAAACAAATGGTGTGGATCCTTGACTTCAAATCTTTAAAAGTATTTCAGATTCTAAATGTAAAAAAAGAAATGAAGGGGAACTACTTCTCAGGAGTTGGTTCAAACTTCAGAATACTGAGTTTAATACTAAAACCTTTTAATTTTCATCAAAAAATCTATTCATTTCAATGCAGTCAAATACTTCTTTCAGAAATTCAGATTCAGCTTTACAAGAGAGAGATTGAGTAAAATCTCTGATACATCAAAATACAACACTCTCTTGGTGTATATATAAGACAAAGTCTGATTCAATAAATCCTATCAACTTTAACTTTTCGAAAATCTACATAATATGTTTAAAATATTTCAATACACATACAGTTTAAATAGTATGTAGATAACATTCCTAATCTTATAGTATTCAGCAAATTAGATTTTAAATCTCTTAATTCTAATGTTTTTAGGAAAGAAAATTTGACTAAATATATGTATATCTAGTCAAAAACTTTATCACTGTACATGCTGCAAATGGATAAGTACTACAAAAAATTAATTAACACATAGCAAAGATAAAATTGGTATTATTAAATTCAAAAACTTCTAATGAATCTCGAAGTATAAAATCAGAATAAAAATTACAAAGCATTTAAACAAATCTACCATCCCAGGATGAAAAATAACAAAACTACCCTTCACCCACTTAGCTTTAAAAAGAAAAGAAAAGAAAAACAATGTAAAGAAACAACATTATTAAGATTAATCATCCTTTAAGGCACAATTACAGAATATACAAGATTATTTTTATCATAGAAAAAAAAAGTTTCCAGCTTAATACTCGAATGTCTCTCTAATATTACTGCTTAGTTAATGAGTTTATAGAAAAACAATCACTAATTTTGTAAAAAAAAAAATAGATGCTATCTTGCAAAAAATTACTAAATTTATCTTAGGAAAAAATTTTTTCTTGCATCAGGCAACACTGCTTATAGAAGAATGTGCCACAAATCATGAACTCAAATGTACCTTCAGCATGTATTATTGTAGGTTGTATTGTGTTTTTAAACAATTTACATAACCAAAGCAAAATTTGTAAAGTATAAGTCGAAACACAGCACTAATGAAATTAAGAAACTCGAAGCAAGCATCAAGTTAAAAGTCATGAAACTAACCAAAGAATCAATTAGTAATTTGTTTTATTTTACAATGGCTATAAATTTATGTAAATTTTAACATTTTTTTAACTGTTCTGTAGGAGGCCTCTGCATTTTAAAGAACTTATTTGCAGAAATATAAGAAACTTTTAAAATTAGCAGCATTATTGTGAATTTTTAAGGTCCTCTTTTCCCCCAAACCTCACCTTTTATGAAAGTTTCATAAAAAGGCAATTCAAGAGCTCCTACTGCCATAAACTTCTTATCTTTAGTTTCATATGTCTGGTAAAAATGAGCACCACCATCCAACAAGTTCTTGCCAGTGGGATTTGGCCACAATGGGTAAGGGAATGACTTGGATCGAGTTGTCCAGAGCCAGCTGGACACATAAGCTGACCCCTCAACCTAAGAAAATAAATTTCTTTTAATGCTAAAATATTGCTTTTCTTTTACTTATTGTACTAATTCATTTAATAATGAAACTCAGGATAACAATGCAAAAACTTTTTATATCTAATCCAAAACTTTTTTAGAATCATTATTGCAAAAGGAATTTAATACATATTTAATTAGTTTAAATCATACACAGTTAAAAAAAACTTTTGAATTGTGATATAAAAATACTTACATAGTATTTTTAATTCTAACTAGGGGGATAATACCCCATGTTTACCAAACAGGGGACCAACCCCCATTGTACAAATTATACAACCGTTCATACTCATTGCTCAAAATATAAAACTGTAATTTACATGTATTATGTAATTCTATTTATATGCGGGTTTTTTTTCATTAAATTCTCCTTATTGGTGTTCCTTTTTAGTTAAATTCATCAATCAATGAGAACATGTACCGTCGGCTTAGAAGTATAGTTTATGATCTATTATGTCTCGGAATTTTTTGATAATATGTTCAGAAGTTGTTCTAATGAATTATGAATTGCATTATTGAATTATTGATGGTTAATAAAGAATTTTCAAGGGCATATATGGTCATTATTCAGGTTTTCTTTACTGTGCAACTCTGCTGCCACGTAGTTGTGGCAAACACTCCCGATCTATCGCCAATCGAAAACTTGAGGTCCATTCTTGCACAACGCCTGGCCCGGGATACACCACCAGCTGCTACACCAGATCAATTTTGGCAATATGTGGAAGCAGCATGGACAGCCGTACCCCAAGGATACATCCAAAGCCTGTTTAATTCTATGCTGAGGCATGTGGCAGCAGTTATATTCAACAATGGAAGCTACACTAACTACTGATTTTGTCATCGTCCACATGTCACAAGAGGTTGTAATTTTAATTGTTTGATCTTTGTACAGCATGTTATCAGCTAAACAAATTTTGCTGTGATATCTCTGATCTTTCTTAGTGCTTATTTTGTGCAGCCAGAAGTGCATTATTACAGAATTAAGTATCTCTTTTCATTAAGATATGAATACAATACATATAAAAATAGAATAAATAAAAAAATTTGAATACTTTAAAGAAGAATATAATCGAATATATCACTACAGGGTGTCCCAATAACCTGTATACCTCTTCCAAATGTTTTTGATAACCACACAATAATGGCTGAAGACAAACTAAACTTTGAGCAAAGATAATTCATTTTTAAATAATAATGGAAAACTGAGAACATAAGTGAAATACAAAGACAGTTTAGACAGGATTTTCAACGAGATGCACCAAGACACACAATTACTTGTTTGCAAAACAAGTTTGAGGAATAAGGGACTATTAAGAATATCCATTAGAATGATTTCAGAAAACTAAGATCATCCACCAGCCCCACAAGAGAAAGAAAAGTCAGTAAAAGGTTTCATCAATCACCAAAAAAATTTGTTCGGCAAGGGGCTTGTGAAACAAGTGATGGAAATGAGTCTAATTTGTTAGAAATAAATCCAACATCTTTTTCTTTAAAGATCACCAATTAAATTTTATTATCCCTTTAATAAAACTTAATCTCTTTTATTCTCCTGCTTGCTATCAGGTAAAAATATCAGCCAATTCATTTCATAAATCCATGAATCATGTTGTTGTTCATTTCTACCACCAGGTGGCCAAGTTGCTTATTTTTACCACCTGGTGATCATATGTTTAAAGATAGGTAGTATTCTTGTTATTTAGATCAGTCAGCGGTATGGTGCAGCCCGTTAATGTTTAGTTCCTTTTATATAGTTCCCCTTTTTAAATTTATTTTATTAAATAAAGAATGCTTAAAATGAAGTAGTCACTTTTTCAACTGTGTGGGTTCCAAGTTCAATTATATTTAAAAAAAGAATTCGAAAATACAGCATCCATTGCATTTGGAAGTATGCCCATTGGAAAAGTTTTATTCCTAGATTAGTCCATGCTCTCAATGAAAATGATAATGATGAAGAATTGAATCTCTTGAGTGTTACCAAGCAAAATAAGCAGAGGACAATCAGTTCCTACACAAAATTGTTAAGAGAATGTACTCAAACACCAACTAAAATGGTTAGGAATGTTTTGGATTCAATCAATCAGCATTATTAGCTGTGCCTGGGTCCCAATGATAGAACTTCAATACTTTTATTAAATGCTTGATTCCGACATTTGATCACATTATATTGATTTTTTTAAAAACTTTTCTGTATCATAATAATTATTAATGTTACAGTTCATTCAAATACAGTATAAACTATTAGGACACTGTATGCAACGAAAATATGCATTTCTTGGGGCATGTATTTAATTTATTCATAGAGCTGCAGTAGCCCAGTGGTCAAGGTATCGGATCATGGCAGGCATGTTATGAGTTCGAGCCCAGTACCAATAAAGACCCGCCATGTAGGGAAGCGATGCACGTTAAATCTATCAAAAGATGAAACATCCTCTCATTGGTGTGGTGTAGTAGCTAGGAAAGGGGGTGCCAGCTCAGATGTCGTCCACGTCACTTGACCATGGTTCAAGTTTTGGTCTTGACACAAAATGTATAGCTACATTTTTTATATATAAAAAAATGTTGTTATATTTATTATTTTTGAACTGGAGAAGTATATCTACAGAAGCCTAGTGGCTGAATGGTAGTATATCATGCTCCCCTGCCACAGGAGCAAGGTTTAAATCCTAGGCTGGGCAAGGTCGACTCAGCCTTTCATCCCTTCAATGGGTCGATAAATGAGTACCAACCTTGCTTGGGAACTGAACACTGGAGGTTTTGCATCAGACTGACCACTTGACTGAAACATCTGCAGGCCTTGGCCCTCATAGTCTGTTACACCACTGAGTTCAGTTCAGTTCAGTTCAGTATATCTACAACTCAACAGATTTTAAATCAAAGCAAATGTTCCTAAACATTCTTTTTTCCTTACTGCTTTTTTGTTATTGTTTAGTCAGACTACATTGTTTGGTATTAGTTTTTCAAAAAGTATTGGATAATCATTTATATTTATTTGATAAACCATTTCTTGTGAATTTATCAATATGAATGGTAAATTAGCTCAGAGATATTTGGATAAATGGCAAAACAAATGGCAATTTCATGGAAAACAACTTTCCCAAAGTAAAACATAGGAACCGGTAGCTGCCAATTGATCAATTTAGACATTTTTTAGGAGAAATATCGAAATATTTGATATGCTGTTACTGTGACTCAAAAGTAGTGCTAAAAGAAATTTGGATTAGTATCGGAGTTTTACTTTGAATGTACCGTATTTTCCTGTATATAATCTGCATATTATGTGTTTAAAAAGTTTCAGATTTCATTGTGGGTATTATACGCCGCCGTGGATTATCTGAGAAAAAACATTCTACTATCAGAAAAGCTAACAATAAAGTTTTGAAAGAAATGCGGCTTATGTTTTATACAATAAATAATAGATGGCGCTTCCATGACTCAGTTAATGTATTTCAGACATAACTACACTGGTGTGCAAAACTTAAGCAACAATGCAAAAATTTAGCAGATAGCCATGAAATTGCAGAAAAGGTGGTCTGGAGATCAGTACAGTGAACAAGTAAGTCAGTAGAAACGTCATGCGTATGCAAATATCAGGAACCAAACGTCAGAAGCGACGTGAGCGTACGCAAAGCGCGTGATGTCGGAGCGCGCTGCTCAACAGTAGAATAAAATGAAGGACGGAGACGCAATTCAACATATTCATTGCAAGTGCCAGTGAGTCAGTTCATGAAATATGGCTAGAAGAAATCACCTGAACAACTTCACACGTGGAAGAATGATCGGAAAGCTGGAGGAGGGGCGTACCGTCACCAGTGTACCTGCAGAGTTCGGAATCAACAAAAGTGTCGTTTCGCGTGCTTGGAAAGCGTTCCAAACCACAGGTACAGCTGTTAGAAAGGTTGGTGGTGGCCGCCCGAGGACGACAACTGCAGGGGATGACCGATATATCATCCTGCAGGCGAAAAGAGGCCGACGGCAGTCAGCAAGCGTCATTGCTCAGCAACTCTCTACAGCAACGGGGCGACAAGTGTCGCGGTTTACTGTGGCCAGAAGCCTACACAAAGGGGCCTATTCGCCCGCCATCCTGAACGCTGCCTCCCGTTGAAAGTTGACCACCGACGCCACCATTTACAGTGGTGCAGAGAGCACAATAACTGGACAACTGTTCAATGGAGTCGTGTGCTCTTTACGGATGAGAGTCGTTTCAGTACCAGAAACGATTCTCAACGCGTTTTGATTTGGAGAGATCGGGACACGGTTTTATACCAATAACATCAAGGAAAGACACCATTACAGTGGTCCTGGAGTTCTTGTCTGGGGAGGCATTATGCTGAACGGGCGAACTGAGCTCCACATTTTCGATAGAGGGTCTGTAACCGGGATCGCTATTGTGAGGAGGTACTTTTTCCCCATGTGCGTCTGTTCCGAGGTGCCATTGGCCCAGACTTCATTTTTATGGATGACAATGCACGGCCACATCGGACTCTTGCTGTTGAGGAGCTGCTGGAAAGTGAAGATATCACTCGAATGAATTGGCCAGCGTACTCCCCAGATTTAAATCCCATCGAACATGTGTGGGATGCTTTGGGGAGACGTATTGCAGCACGCTTACATCATCCGGAGAACACCCAAAAACTCAAACAGATGCTAATTGAAGAATGGGTACTCCTACCGCAAGAAATGTTGCACTAGCTGGTTCTGAATATGCGGAGACGGTGCGAAGCAACCATTGCAGTGAGGGGAGGGCACATACCATATTAAGGAACATCTGCTTGTTGTTCTTCCTGTTGGATAGACCATCATGAGTAACGATACTATGCGTTCAATAAAGCTTGTTTTTGTTTGATTCCATACCGTATGCATTGTATTTCTTTTTCAGCGCCGGTGCTTTCGTCATCCTTTACGCACATAATACTCTCCTTCATTTTTGAATTTCATGTCTCTCAGATGATTTTTCGTGAAGTTATGGCAATAAACCCACCTGTCGCTTAAGTTTTGCACACCAGTGTAGTTTTTGTCCAATTACATTCAAAAACAATTTGGTTACTCAGAAGGATAAAACAGTTACTAGTCGCTGGCGCCATTTCCAATTATTTCTTGACTAGAGCTATTACCTCCTTTGAAAGTTTTCATCATGTTGAAGTGAAAACGTATAAGTTACACTGCAAACTTCAAGTTAAAAGCTATAGAGAAGGCTACCAAAATCGGGAAGCTGCAAGGTATTTCAACGTTGACGAATTGAATATTCGTTTGTGGAGAAAAAACAAGACCAACTTTGAAAATTGAAATCAACGTTAAAGAGCTGATCGTCATGGAAAACCTCACTGGCCAGAATTAGAGGAAGAAAAAAAATAAATGGATTTTAAAAGAAAGAGGCAATAGGAAAGCAGTCTCGATCTTAATTTTTTTGCTATTAACTTGCTAAATTAAAGAATAAAAGAAAGATTTTTTTTCGCGTGCAATGTTTTGTTTAACAACTCAAAACATAGATGGCAGTAGCAAAGAATTTTTTTGTTTTATTGAGATTATCATAAAAAGTATTATCATACATATTTAAAAAGACGTTTCATAATAAATTTTGTTTTCTGTACAATTTCTTCTTACTTCTATTTTTAATTGTATTGTGTATTTTTTTATCTTATGTGACACTCATTATCGGCAGTTTATATTTTGGATTATTCACCATGAAAACAGCCGCGGATTATACGGCGCTGCGGATTATATACAGGAAAATACGGTAATTCATGTGCTGCTCCACCTACCTTTAAAAGCTTACCTGTATTTGAGTAACCATGATTATGAAATAAACAAGAATTACATATGCTATACAATAGGGGTATTCTACGTGGAATTAAAATTTTTAGTTTGGTAATGGATTTGCCTCTCCGCCTCTTTCACAAAAATCCGATGACAGAATTTTAAATGACATAAAATCAATCAATTCAATTGTAGCTGGTGCTTCAATGAATATAGCAATAAAAGAAGAAATTAAGGCAACTGAAAAAAATTAATCATATCAGTGGTGATGAAATCTGGGAAACTCAGGGCATTACATCTTGTATTGGTACATGCAGCATTATTGCTGACATAACAAGTAAAGTAAGGCCTAGTGGTTGAGTGATAGTGTATCGTGCTTCACACCACAGATCCATGTTCTATTTCCAGGCTGGGCAAGGTTGACTCAGCCTTTCATCCCTACTGCAGTGGGTTGAAAAATGAGTACCAAAAAAAAAAAAAGCTTGCTTGGGGACTTAAACACTGGGGATCTTGCTTCAGCCTGACCACCTGATTGGGACATCTCATGCACCTCAGCGCCCAATGGTCACGTATACTGGGATAGGCACAGTAGGCCTTGGCCCTCATGGGCTGTTGCGCCACTTAGTTTGAGTTTAACAAGTAAAGTTATTGATGTTGAAGTTTAATCATCATACTGCAAAGGCTGTGATCAATGGAAAAGTTCTAAATGTCTAATAGCATATGAAGAATGGGGGCATCAACAACATTGCATGAAAAACCATTCTGGTTCTTCTAATAAAATGGAAGCGGAGGGAATGAAAAGAATTTTCAAAAGATCAGTGTTGAAAAGAATGGCCAAATATGTGAAATATATTGGTGAAGGAAACAAAAGCACATTTCCAGAGTTGTTAAGTACAATGTCTTACAATTTGGAGGATATTGAGAGTGTTAGTATGTTTTATATTTTTACATGCTTTTATAAGGCTAGTGCGAATTTTCTGATTTCATGCGGTTAATTAGTCTTTAAGATAATGGTTATGAGCAATCCAGGTTCCAACAATGGAAATACGTTGTTCCTACTGTAATCAAACTCTTCTATTATACAAAAATAGGATTTGTGAGATCATGATCAAACACAGAATGAGAAAGATAACCCCATTTGCAATTTTTAGATTTTTTTTTTTTTGCTCACTTCTTGATAATACAATAATAAAGAAATGTGTGTGACCTTGACTGATTTTTTTTAAAACAAATCCATATGTTTCCCTCTTTCCTGAAATGAAATTTATTGATTGTCAACACTGTGAAAACTTCAAACAGCTATTTACTGTACCTGATGATGCTGAGAAAGTAAAATGATTTAGCTTTACTGTCAAACTATATGTTTCATTATTTATTACTTCAAAGGAAATATCAATTGAGATTAAAGTTCCCTATATATATATTCAAAGCAACAATAAAAAATACAAATATATTTCAAATAAGAAATAAATTTTCTGAACATAATGCCATACAAATTTCATCTACTAAATCAATCCAGGAGCAAATACATGCATCTGATATTACTACCCATTCAAATAATAGTACAATACAATACACAGTTTTAAAAGTAACTTCAATTCAGGATCCACCTAAAATTTTGTATCAAATATTCATATCTGATTTTACAAAAATTGAATGTATATGTTATTTCAAAAAACTGAATTAAGGAGTAATTCAATTTTTTTTCTCTAGATTTTATGAGAACTCTAAAAAATGTGCATTTGTAAGGTTATAAATTGTTGAAAGAATATTACGAAATCAGTTTTTTCTCTTTTACTAGATATAAAAATTTGAAAAAAATGAGGAAATAATTATCAAAATTGGTCACTTAAGATCTTCAGGCTAAATTTAAAAAAAATAAATAAATAAACAGATTATATATCAGATATGTGATAACTAAAAGAAACATTACAAATATGGCAAAATGAAATGTTTTATCTTACCATGTTAGCATCAATCACTTGGCCTTTTCCAGATTTGTGCCTCTCCAGTAGAGCTAAACAGATGCCTAAAGCACAGATGAGGCCCCCACCTGCAAAATCTCCCATTAAATTAATTGGGGGTTGAGGTTTCTTCCCTCCAAGTACAGAGAGAACACCTATAAGAAAAAGCCAGGTATTATTTACAAGAGAGAGCATTTCAATTAAATATTAGAAGTATATTAAACGAATTAAGTCCATAAAATCCATAACATATTGATCTCTATCGGCCAATTTCTAATTGCATAGCTTAAGAACATTAGGAACTGCACTATTATATACAATACGATTTCAAATTTTTTCTTACTATAACTATAAATCATTAAAAAAATATTTTAATGATATAAATGATGTAACTTTCATGATTTTCTATGTTAAATGCATGATTGTAAATTTTACCTAAATGATATTTATGATAAAACGAAATATAACAATTTATGCTTTTATTAAAATAAGATTTTAAAAAGCTACAGTTCAATTGCAAATATATTGAAACTTTTAACAGAATTCAAGAATACAGTTTATAAAAACGAAGGAAATATATACAATTTAATTTATATAGTAACAAACTTGCATGGGTGAAAAACAGCCCACGATGACTTCAATCATCTATAAATAACAACAGGTTTATTAAAGAATAACTAACAAGTTACAACTACACAAAGAGAAATTCATGTATAACACAAAGAGATCGTATAACAGATCATTTACATTAATGAAAAATGTACTCGTTATAAATAAGCTTTACAGTACTACAGAAACGGCTCTAGAACAGTTCCAATAGAAGGAAGCCATATATAGTCTTTCTGTCTTATCACAGACAACGCACAAGCAGATTAAGAATTTGACTGACTCACTGCTGAACTCCACTGACCTTTATATAACCACACGAAAATTTCTTGGTGACTTCTTGAAGGTTCCTTGGCTATATAATCTTTGGTAAAATCTGTTCATAAGGTTGATAAAATCACTAATCTGATTACCATTCTCACATTTGCTGGGGTTGCCACATGATCATACTTTTCAAGTTCATACTGGGAAAAGGACTTTTCCCTGTAAAACTCAATATTCCACAAGCAATGTATCACTGCAGGAAAAACAACATACGTGTTATGTTTCAATATCAATGTGCTCCCTTTCTCTCTCCCACACACATATACCCTGGACTGTCTTATAAAAACTGAATTCTCGAATAAATTTTTAAGAATTTTAACTCATTATAAAAAAGCACACTAAACATAATTTAATATTTATTTCACAAATTTATAATTTTTCAGTTACCAAATGAATTGAAGGTGACATCTTTACCATTTAATGAAAAAAATGCGTATTTTTTGCTTAAAAAATTAAAAAAACAATGAACTAATTGAAATTTTCAAAACGCTCTTTAACAATAATTTATAAAATTCTTATTTATTTATCCAACACCCGTGCTTGGCTTCTTGACCATT
Source organism: Trichonephila clavipes (assembly GCA_019973935.1). Lineage (NCBI taxonomy): Eukaryota > Metazoa > Arthropoda > Arachnida > Araneae > Nephilidae > Trichonephila > Trichonephila clavipes. The sequence continues at coordinate 1,183,282 of BMAU01014878.1, forward strand.
TGACGCCGAGCCTCCCAGTACCATCTGACGATGTCATCAGCCGAGTATTCAACAAGTTCAGTGCATTGGAGCAGGTGGTCGCCATCCATTATGGCAGAGCGGGGAGGCCTCGTAAGCAGCCACGCCAAGCCAGTGAAGGTATACTCCCAAAATGTCATGTCCGGTAGTTAGGTGAAAATGGGCAACAGCCTCGGCTCTCTCCAGGTGCCTCGGGATTCGGCCCACAGTGGCCAGTTTCCCATGGCTTTCCAAAACTCTTCGTTTTTTGGGTCATGGCAGTATATTTGTCAATGTGTGTGGAGATGATGCTCTTTGCTCTTCTGAGGGTCAAAGGGACTTCCGGTTGAGTCGACTCCGTTCCCTGCTTGGCTTTTTGGTTGGCTCTTTCATTGCCGGGGATCCCAACATGACTTTGGACCCACTGGAAGTCCGCAGTTCATCCATATAAGATGAGCTCTGCAATTTTAGTTCGGCACTGAATTGTGCTAAGGCAGTCAGTTGGTGTATTACTGCTTTAAGCTAAAATTGCAGCTTGGGAGTCTATGAAGAAGACAACTTTTGCAGGAGTTAGGCAGGTAGTAAATGCGTTGTAGCTTCACAGACAGCCAAGACCTTACCATTGTAGTTGGTGGCGTTCTTTCCCACGGCCAATGAGCCTTCAAACAGCCTACAGAACCATCCAGTGCCGGCTCCGTTCGTTTCTGGCAGGTATGAGCCGTCAGTGTAGATACGGAGCCACACGTTTGCTGGATATCTTTCTTCGATCGTTTCCAGAGCGCAGGATTTTAATTATTCGGGAATGGCATCAGCCTTATTTGATGTCACGTTAGTTAGGCTGAGCCGTTTAGATGGAAGAGCAGTAGTGACTTTGGAGTAGAACTGTATAGGAGTACGGCGAATCATTAGCAGCGGAAGTTGGTGTTTCTGAATTCTTCTGACAATATTCTTAATGCTGTACTCTTCAGGTTTAAGGGGAAACAGCTGAGAAATGAATATAATCTCGAAGGAAAATACTTATCAAATATAAATTTAAAAGAGGCTTATGTTATATTTTTTAAAAAAAACTTCAAAGTGGAGAATTAATTGAACACTTAACGGACGGTTCGAGAATATGTTTTTCCCTTCTCTGTTACCGGTAATTTTTAAGAGAATTAAATAAATATGTGTATGGGTTACTGGGTATATCTTTTGTGCACCAGAAGAGCAAAGAGAAAAAAAAAGGAAAAGTTTCTACAAAAACATGTTTCGAGGTTCCGTTTCACTTGTATTAAAAGCACTACTTTTAAATTTATTTCTGAATATTTTGAAGACAGAAACCTTACCACATTTTTTTTCTGGTAGCAATAATTTGACCCTCATCACTAAAAATATTACACTGCTGGCCACCGTAAATGCAACACCAAGAAAAACAAGAGATAGCACAACAAAATTTATTTTGTAGATAACATGACAAACCTAGTATCAAATGATTAAATTTATAGACTTCTGTGAAGTGTGGTTCCTGCCAGAATCAGCAGCCAGAGTAGCCGCCACTGTTGGAAATCACCGCAGCCACACGCCTCGGCATTGATTCAAAGAGACTTTGGGTGTGTTCTTGGGGTACAGCAGACCAAGCAGCTTCCACACGTTGCCAAAGTTGATCTGCTGTGGCAGCTGGGGGTGTAATCTGGATCAATCGTTGAGCAACCATGGACCACATGTTTTCTATCGGCGCGAAAGATCCAGAGAGCGAGCCGGCTAGGGAAGCAATTCAATCTGGTGATTGACGAAGAACCTTTGGACAATGCGTGCCACGTGTGGTCGCGCATTATCCTGTTGAAATATGGCTGTGGCCAAGCCCTGAAGATAAGGAAGGACAACTGCCTCCAACATCTCGGAGATGTAGCGCTGGCTGTTTAAAGTACCGGCAATGTGTACTAGAAGAGTGCGAGAGTGATATCCAATACCGCCCCATACCATAATACCCGGTGCAGGACCTGTGTGGCGGTGCATAACGCAGCTGTTCAGCATGCTCGTCACACTATTCAGCTGCTCGAGGGCTTTTGAACGACGGACCTCGTAATTTTGAAACATGGTCAAATGACAAGGACGACACCTGAGCTGGCACACCCTCTGCAAATTACAACACCACGTCAATGGAAGGACATTGAACCACGGCAGATTTAACGTGCATCGTCCCCTCTATACGGCGGGTCTTCAGTGGCACAAGGGCTAGAACTCATGAAACACCGACCGCTAGCTCGCGACCATAACCACTAGGTTACTGTGACCTTTTTGTTGCTAATGAAAAAAAATAATTTAAAAAAGATTTTTTATAAACATTATGAATATTTATATGAGGTAACTATGACTACACAAGACATATACCACCAATAAAAAGAAAAATTTAAACACCGAGAAAAAAAAATTAGGATAATGAAATTTTGGCATTTGTTTAGGTAACATATTTATATTTGATTTAAGTTTCAAGATCGCAGATTCATTTAAGCGTGAGAAAAGATATTTCAAATGTGAAATGTGGTACATTAATAACCACAAGAATTTTCAATACAAGCATGCAAATGTGCTTGCATTGAATCATGCAGGTGCTAGATGTCAGTTTGTGGAATTGAGTTCCGTGCCGATTGTACTTGGTTGATCAATGCAGGAACGGTTAAATGCTGGTTGTAGATGACGCTGCAGTTGTAATCCAATGATTTCCCTTACGTGCTCTATAGGAAAAAGATTTGGTAATCTAGCAAGCTAGCATGCCGACACTCTGTAAAGCATGTTAAGTTAGAACCGCGATCTGAGGGCACGCGCTTTCCTGTAATGGGTTCTATCAGCGCCTTTTACTGATCCTCTGTGGGAAAATATTTTTTTAATTGTTGTATGTTTATAAAATCGCGTCCCGTGGAAGAACCATAATTTATGTAAAGATGAGTCGATATTGAAACTCTAGCGAAGTGGGAGAAATATAATCAATTGCCGTTGTGCTACTACAGAATTTGGATTATTAGAATCGAAGCTTCAGAATTTCAGAAAGAGGATCATATGTCTTACCTAACAAGTTATCTCGTTAAGCCAGGACGAGTAGCATTACGTCGGATCTTAGTGAAAGATAAGTGATCCAATAATGTGTTACAGATATTTAGGTTAGTACAGTAGAACGTCGTTTATCCGAATCAATTGGGGCTGAACACCGTTCGGATAACCGAAAACTGAATGCAATCCCTGCAGTATCAAGGAGCGTGATACAAGAATGGTGGACTTTTTCGACCATGGACCCCCATTGAAAAATTCCTGTGTGTGCTACTGAACCGAATACTATACGAATATTGAAAATCATCACATGTGCGGGAAACGTGCTTAAAGAAAAAGCAAAATAGGTGCAAAATGTCGCAATTTTACCTTTATTGTGGAAAATAATCACTTACTTTTCGTTGTATCATAGTACACCTTCGTTTTGATCTTTGAAATCAGCCGAACCGCCTAATTTCTCGTTAAGTTCCAGAGCTTTTTCGCACAACAGAGGACCCGATGTCGGATCCTCTTTGCTCCTTCTTTGTGAAAACCACAAGTAGAGTGCACGATCAAGAACAACATCGTTTGCTTCCCTCATGGTTTTCCTTTTCTTCCAGCCATCTTCTGAGTCAAGTTTTAACGCAAAATTTAAAATGGTTTCTCGGCTTTTTTTTATATCAGAAACTGTTGACTTCCCAACATTATAAAACTGTGCTAGAGACGCTACACTTTCTCCCTTCACGAGACACTTCAATATTTCAAGTTTTGTCTCTATGTTCAAGACGTTGCGCTTCCGTTTTGAATTTGAAGACATGGCAGTTCACAACTCAACAAAACAGCACATATACACCCCCTCACTTGGAGACAAACTGACCTAATATTCCGAGCAGAGTTTACCAAATCACACAACTGAAAATCCCCAAATATCCCTGACCTTGGGTTTTCCCGTTACTTTTGGCCTCACGCGAAACAACTGTGCAGCATTACACTGTTCGAAAACATATTCATATTCAGTACATGTAATTGGTCCGGATATTTGACGCTCCGGATAATAAACGTTCGGATAAACGACGTCTTACTGTAGTTAAATTGGCCGCTTTCTTGGTTTAAATAAACCTCTGATAGTAAATTGAAAGTAAAGTAAAAGTGTTGATTTCGTTATAATGTCTGTTTATTCGATGTCCTTCTACTTCAGCAGCGGCTGCAGGGTCATGACAATTCTGATGGAAAGCACCCCCTTGAAAAATGTTCATGAATGGCAGCACAATAGGTTGAATCCCAGACTGACGTACAAATTTGCTGCCAGGGTGGCATGGGACAACCACACGTGCTCTTGCTGTCATAAGAAACTGATTCTCAGACTATAACTCCAGGGGAGATCAAGTGCGTCTAGGCTGCAGATAGATTGGTTGCAAACCACACCTGGCCTCTATCTAATACACCGTCATCATAGGAATTAAGTTAATTGAAAATTCGTACGGCCAATAAGAATATGCATATTTCATGTTGCATAAGCAACCAAGAGCTTCCATTTCAATAAGTAATTTTACAGCATTGTAGACAATGATGTACACATACTTCTCTAAAGGATAGAAAAATATCAGTAACCATAGAAAAATATGCTTATTTTTCTCCTCTCTTCTCCCCCCCGTAAGCATTCTTCTTTATTTGTTATTCCTGTATATGGGATAAATATAACAATATCTATTTTTTTAATATAATTGATGGTTTAAATTCTCAGATGAATTAGGCTTACAGGGGATTTTTTTTCTCTCGCATGAATTGATATCTTTTAAAATTTATTATTCATATGTATTCTTTCAAGAATATTTTCATATAACATTTAAAGGTGTATTTAATCAGAATTCATAGCTGCAAAATATTTTTTTTTATCAATGTACTTTTACTCTATAAAAGTTTATATCATACTACACTGGTTATCAAAAATTCAGAAAAAAAAATCACAAAAACAAAGTCGCCCCAAAATAAGTCAATCTCAATGAAATTTGAATATGTAGGTAATTAAAAGGAGCTGAACGATATTACATGATGCAAAATAGTGACGATACATTCGGAATATGTCATTTACGAGGAGCATGAAAATGGATATCTCACAGCAAGGCTGCAATTGTCGCTGCGTGTCTGAGATTAGAAATCTTTGTATAACGAAATTTTAGCAACGACCTCCAGGAATAATTTGACCGAAAAAGGGCGACAGTGGAAGCTAGAGGCTGGACAAAGTCAGATAGATGTGGCTAGATGGCTTATTGTAAGTCCGTTTGTGATTCATAGGCTTTGGCAACAATTTCTAACTACGGATTCAGCCTCGAGAAGGACAGCCACGCGTTACCACGAGTGCCAATGATCTATATTTGTCATAATATGCCGGAAGAATAGAACCGCAACTCCGGCTGGACTTGGATCCTACCACGTTCCATGCTGCGAAGGCTTCACAGACATGATCTTTGTGCGAGGGGACTAGCCATTTGCGTTCTGCTCACGTGACGCCATAGGTGGGAAGGTTGTATTGGGCCCGTCAACATGTTCACTAGACGCGTGACCCATTGTGGGCTAGGCGTATTTCTATTGGAAGAGAAGGTGTTTCATGCATGACACATCCATGAAAGCGATGCATATGGATCAGGCAGTGTCTGTGTTTGGGGTGGTATCTGCACGCACAGACATCCATGTCTTTTCCCGTAGAAATGTTATAATGCTCACTCCAATAGAAATGCCATCGTGGATGCTTGTGTGCTTCATTATGCCGGGACATTAGTCGACGCTTTCGTGGATGTTAATCTTGACATCGCTTGCAGTTGCCACCTCGATCACCGGACTTTCGAGTAAAGACGTTTAAATTCTGGAAAACGAGTAGACACAAACACACCGAGGTGTAATCTTTATGCTAAAAATTTCTATGGGGGGAGAGACATGAGTGAGTGAATATTAACACTGCACTGTTCAGATACTCGAGTCCCTCGTCATTTTGAACCCTGGTCAAGTGACGAGGACGACAGCTGAGCTGGCACCCCCCTCTCCTAACTACCGCACTACACCAACAGCTCTCCACAGATTCAACGCGCATCGCTCCCTTACACGGTGGGTCTTCAGCGGTCTAGATTCGAACTAATGACATGCCAGCCACAAGTCTATTACCTTGACCACTAGGCTACCGCGGCTTCGTGGGCGAGAGGTAGTGCCAAACCTAAAATTAGGTAAAATATGGACAGAATTCACTCTACTTTTACAACACATTTTCAGCACTTTTATTATTCGTTCCATAATAGTTCATTAGCTTATAAAAAACACTAATTAAAGAATCATTGCTTTGATCAGCAGTAAATTCAATGAAATAATTTATTTCTCATGTTGTTAATGCAGCTGATTTTGATTATTAAGTTATAAGTTTTTTTCATTATTTACTTTCAAACAGAAAAAAAAAATTAATACAATTTATGTATTTCTGAATGGATATCCAATTTAACACCTGTTCAAAAACTACGTCTCATATCCTTTTTTCCTCGCTGATTGTGAATTCTTTAAAAACTAACAAACTAGTTAAATAATTTTAATTGTTTTTTAATCGCATAAAAACCTAGCAACTCGCCACATAATCTTACTCCAATCTGCTTTTAAGTTCTTTGAAATTGATAATCTTGCATATTTTTATCGTTCTCTAATGAAACGGAGAAGACATAAACGCACATGAAATAATCTGATACGCATAATATTGAGTTTAACGCACACTTACTTTGAAAAGAAACTGGCAAAAAAAAAGTGGGTGTGCTTATGACCACACGATAGAAGTGATAACTTCAAATTTTGTAATGTTATTTCAGGGATTAGTTCGGTGAATAAAAAACAAGGGGATATTAGTATTGTCCTATAAAATTATTTATTCATATGTCTGAACTCGTAAAGTAACATTTTTGTGCGAAATATAGAATCAAATTTGGGAATTAATTGTATTCTAAGAAGAAAATAATAGGTTTATGGTAGCTGTAACAGGTTATAAAATCCTTTAGATTCAAAATATTATTTAAATATGCATAAAAAAAACTCCGTCAAGCGTTGTTCAATGCTTCCTCGTGCTTCATTTGTATCATTGACATAATTAAATTGAATTTTGATTTTAAAAAATCAACTAAAGGTTTTGATTTATGTCAATGATACAAATGAAGCACGAGGAAGCATTGAACAACGCTTGACGGAGTTTTTTAATATATATTTTAAATAATATTTTGAATCTAAAGGATTTATAACCTATTTCAGCTACCATAAACCTGTTATTTTCTTCTTAGAATACAATTAATTCCCAAATTTGATTCTATATTTCGCACAAAAATATTACTTTATGAGTAGAGACATATGAATAAATAATTTGGTTGTAATATTCTCAACTCTATCCATGAATTAATTTAAGCAAAGGAATAGTAAGACAGGTAGTTGATTGAAAAGAGAGGAATCTAGGTCAAAACCTTTAAAAAGGGATTTAATCAGAAGACTTACCGTATTTTCCTGTATATAATCCGCGGATTATGTGTTTAAAAAGTTTCAAATTTCGTTGTGCGTATTATACGCCACCGCGGATTATCAGAGAAAAAAACATTCTCCGTCAGAAAGGCTAACAATAAAGTTTCGAAAGAAATGCCGTTTATGCTTTATAAAATAAATAATAGATGACACTTTCATGACTCGGATGACGTATTTCAACCATAACTAGTTTTTGTCCCTTTACATTCGAAAACGAATTCGATTCTCGGAAGGAAAAAACATTTACTAGTCGCTGGTACCATTTCCAATTTTCTCTTGACTAGAGATATTTCGTCCTTTGAAAGTTTTCATCACATGTTGAAGCGAAAGCGTTAAGTTAGTTACACTGCAAACTTCAAGTTAAAAGTTATAAAGAAGGTTACCGAAGTCGGAAATCGGGAAGCTGCAAAGTTTTTCAACGTTGACGAATTGAATATTCGTTTGTGGAGAAAAAACAAGACCAACTTCGAAAATTGTAATCGACGTTAAAGAGCCGATCGTCGTGGAAAACCTCACTAGCCAGAAATAAATAAAAGGATTTTAAAAGAAAGAGACAATGGGAATCGATCTTAATTTTTTTTTGCTGTGAACTTGCTAAATTAAAAAAAAAGATTTTTTTCCACGTGGAATGCTTTGTTTAACAACTCTATTTTTGTTCTATTGAGATTATCGTAAAAAATATTATCATACATATTTAAAAATGCGCTTCATAATATAAATTCTTTTTTCTGTACAGTTTTTTACTTCTATTGTGTATTTTTTTTTATCTTATATGACACTCATTATGGGCAGTTTATATATTTTGGATTATTCGCCGTAAAAACTGCTGCGGATTATACGTTTTTTTTTACTCGAAAAAAAGGCTTTGCGGATAATACGCCACTGCGGATTATATATACAGGAAAATACGATATATCATATAATCTCTGGCTTATATATACTAGCTCGTTTGTCATTGTATGACAGTTTTGTACAACTATATCCGGTGCTGCTGCAAAGAAAGTCTTAATTATATTTTGTTTTCTTGCATTTAAATTATTTAATGTAACTTTTTCTTAATACCTGTATACTTAATTTTGTGATTTTAAATTTTTAATTGTTTTAATTCTCTTTTTAGACTCAAAGTATATTTAAGTAATATGATTAAAAGAACTATTTGCTCATTGCTATTCCGATTCACTTACAAAAATAGATTTTTATTCTTAAGACCACTGCAAATTGCTAATGATAATTATACTATTTACTTAGTTCTATAAAAAATTGTCTTTTTTCTACTTTTTATGTTTAATTTTAGTGTAGGATCTCTCTCTCCAAGCCTATTTTTCAATTCCTACTATTAGCTCAAACACTCTTATATATTTACATTGGTTGAATTTTCGATCGTTAATAAAATACATTTTAAAGCGGTCAATTAAGCTGAAATTTTATATACACGATTATTTTGGATGACAATACACTAATTTAATTATAATTAATAAAAATTGATTAAAACTAAATATTCAAAGAATTACAAATACAGCCACGTTGGCATCATTTTTAGCGACTTGTGTCAAAACTTGAAACGGTTTTTTTTCTCACATTTTAAACCGCTCATTTGAGCTGAAATTTTCTATACACTATTGTTTTGGGTAAAAATACGATAATTTAATTATCATTAATTAAAATAAATTGACTGAAATTAATTAGTTAAAGAATTACAGATACAGCCACGTTGGTTTCCTTTTTAGCGACCCTTTTGGTGACTGGTGTCAAAACTTGAAAATGTTTTTTTCTCACGCTTTAAAGCATTCAGTTGAACTGAAATTTTATATACACGATTGTTTTGGATAACAATACGATACTTTAGAGATAGTTAATAAAAATTAATTACCCCTTAATGTTGTGATTCAGTCATATATATATATATGGATAATTAAATTAGATTAAAGATTAAATTCCCTATCTAGCACTTGACTCATCTGTCTCAGTTTCCATCTTCAAGTATCAAACTAATCACCCATTTATTTCTTCCGAACATATGGCCTAGCCAATAAACATGTCTAATTCCAGATCGTTAGATTTAATAGTCACCATATGTCAGCATTAACTTGCAAGCAACCTCTTCAAAGCAGCGATACTTACCATATGTTTTTCAAGTGTTATCCACTTGAAACCACCACCATGGCGTGCTTTTTCCTCCCTGCGCTCGGTGTCAGAACAGATGTACAAATGAAAGAATAAAGGTCGTCTTTTCCCTTTTCTAACTTTAATCTGATTCTGTCTTAAAAATCATGACAGAATTAAAGCCGGTAGGATTTTTTTTTATCTGCGAGTGGATTTCAAATATTAACGTAAAAAAAAATAATCTTTTTTATAAAATAATCTTAAAATGAAAACGACGCAAGCTGCCGTAATAGATGCAATGGAGAGTTTGATGGAACTTCGACGGAGCCCTACCTCTTTGCTGAAGACGTCAGGTTGCCGGAATTAAAAGGAATACTGCTGTATGGTACGGAAAAAGAAAAAAAAATAAAGGCGCTGGTTATCCCCGAAAGAACATCACTCTTAACACCGAGAAGAATGCAATGTTTACCGCAGAACGAACGATATTCTATCTTTGCTGAAGAGGCCATTCAGTTTACCGTGAATGGAGGAAACGTTCTAATGGAGAGAAGGAAAAAAAAGAGGGGGGAAGCGTGAATTCCCTAACTCCATGATGAAAGACATCAATCCCTTCCGCCAGAATAGATAAAAAATATGTTTTTTCCGAATGGTATTGTGATTTAGTTTCAGTGATACAATGAAGGAAGGACCAATATTGAAAGAAAAATAAACGGAAAAAAATCTTCTCTTCGCCGGAAAGTCTTCACAGTAATACCGTGAATTGACCAACATCGCATGCCATAGTGAAATACCAATATCAAAATAAATAAAACTTAACTAGTGAAATAACGTGACAACAGCATCTGGATTACCGTTCACCAAGGGTTTCTGCCGCTGCAAAGTGGAGGTCAGTTAAATTGTATGTTTCAAATTTTAGTAACATTGAAGTAACTGAGTTTTGTTGAACAGAACTTAGCGAAAAAGAATAATATATGATATGATATGGTGGGGTGTGTGTGTATTTAATTTTTATAATATAGTTGTGTTATAAATGAGATATTTTCTTTATATTTTAATTGAGAAAACAAAGTATATAGGTTTAGTCATACAAAATTTTAAGAAATTTTAATATACTTCTCATAATTTTATCTTAAGATGTCGAATGAGTTAAGAGTTATGATAGAAATTGGTGTTTTAAAGTGAAAGATATAAATTAAGTTTTTAGAAAAATGATTAATGTACTAATACTAATGATATTTTGATAAGAGCACAAGTAAAGTCACGTTGCATTCTCTTTTCTCCACTGAATTCAATTGTTTTGTTAATTATTTTATTCAGCAGTAATCTTATTGCATGTCATTTAATTTTTTTTATTTTGAAATTGTGTGTTTTGATATACCGGCCATATATCAGGATTCACTATTTCTTAAAATTTTCCTTATCTAAAATTAAAATTAACTTAATAACTTGAAGTCTAATTTTGGATATTATACAGTGGATAAGGGAGAATACAATCATTATAATTTTGTATATGTCTCGAAACATTAAGAGAACAAACTTGTTTAGTTTGATATGTACACCTCTCATTGTTTCTTATCAGCATCCCTGAACATCTGTGAGTTGATGACGCAGATTTCTCAGAGAGATGTGTTCAAAATTAAGTAAGGTGATACAGTTTTATTAATGAATGTGTGATGCAAGAGAAACTCAAGAATGTTTGTCTATGAAACGTATTTTTAGAAGGTTACGGAAAGATTCAAAATATTGCATGCGATATTAAGTTACAATGAATATTGTAAAAAATTTTCAGAAATACTAAAAGTTATTATTGAAGTGAGTCCACTTTTCCGACTCAAAATAATAAAAAAGAGCTCTTATATTCTTATAATTTTTATATTTTATAACGCATATGAAATAAAACATTGTTTGTTGTGTTGGATAGTGCATAGAAGTTGTGTGTTCTACACCGTTTTCATATTATTAATAATTTCATTTTATTAGCGTCTATGTTTTTTTTATCTTTTTAAAAAATGTATTTCATATATGCAAAATGTGTGTAACAATATAAGGTATTACTATGATGGCGCCAGAGTAGATTTTTATACAAAATTATTATTTTAACATTTGTATGATTTCATGTATTTTTATATTTACTATCTTATTGTTTGATATATTATTTTCCAACATAATTTTTTTGAAAATATCTACCAGCTATAATACGAATCTATTACTATGAAGGAATAGGAGGAAACGCGAGCTCTTATTCTAGATGTCGAATAGATTTAAACAAGCTAATCTTCAATTATATGTATGGAAATTCATTTTTATCAATTAATTGTCATTACTGTGTTTGTTATAGTTTCGTTTATTATATTGCATTTTGATTTTAGTATTCCTATTGCTTAAATATTTCTACTGTGTGTCATATGTCTTTCTAAATAACTATGTATTGTTTTGTGTTTGTTGAAAATTGATTAAGTTTGTAAAGAGAGAAACAACCACGCCATGACTCCCTTTTAAAATTGGGGGGCAAATGTAAGGATAATTAAATTAGATTAAAGATTAAATTCCCTATCTGACACTTGACTCATCTTTCTCAGTTCCCATCTTCAAGTATCAAACTAATCACCCATTTATTTCTTCCGAACATATGGCCTAGCCAATAAACATGTCTAATTCCAGATCGTTAGATTTAATAGTCAACATATGTCAGCATTAACTTGCAAGCAACCTCTTCAAAGCAGCGATACCTACCATATGTTTTTCAAGTGTTATCCACTTGAAACCACCACCATGGCGTGCTTTTTCCTCCCTGCTCTCGGTGTCAGAACAGATGTACAAATGAAAGAATAAAGGTCGTCTTTTCACTTTTCTAACTTTAATCTGATTCTGTCTTAAAAATCATGATATATATATATATATATATATATATATATATATATATATATATATATATATATATATATATATATAATGTAACTATTTAATAAAAAGAAGCCAAAATAAAATTTTTCTTTGTTGATGTAAGTAGAAATTGACTTAATTTTTTTTATACTACTTGTTAAAAAATATGACGTTTCAGTTTCATGCTTCCACTAGGATTAAAAGAAGCCCGCATTCATTTCAGTAGAAAGAGGTGGTGGGAGCCCCACTTAGGTCGAAGCTAGGAAATTTATTTTTACGGCGTATAGGTATGTGGGGAGGGAAGAGGGCAAACTACAGCGTGTCAGAATGGTGGAGGGAAATGTCCCTCCTTTCCTTTTTAGGGGTGTGTATGTCCGAATGAGAGCGAAAAGAGCCGAATGAGCGTTACATTCCTGAGCGTGACATTCATTCAAGTTCACTCTCCTCGTCGGATACCTGAAAGATCATGACGAACTCTCTTCCCTGAAGGAGCACAAATTGGGTGAGTTAGCTTTGATTCTTCCTTGCCCTGTACAGGATTGCCCGGAAAATATTAAAAACTCTATCAACCTAAATGACCCACCAGAAACTAATGCGAAGCACTCGCATCAAGCGAGCCGCGATAGCAAGAAAATTGCAAACCCAAATACCGATGGAGGTTTCACCTCCCCCAAAAAAGTTGCGAAAAAGATAAAACTTTTTGATCCCATTGCCGGGACCAGTCAGCCTATCAGCGTTAAGAATAAATTTAGTAGTCTTGCCGGAAAGGAAGCTAACGTTACTCCCCCGATCTCAAATCAAACATCGGACCCGAATGCCGCTCGCCCTAAAGTCCCCCCAATTATGTTGAAACATAAAAAAGAAAATTATAAAACAATCATCAAAGACTTAAATAAAGATTTCCCCAACTGCGACGTTAAGTTAGCAGGAAAATACCTCAAAATCTTCACGACAAGCACCGATGAACATCGTATTGTAACGCTCTACCTCAAAGAAAAATGCGAGGAATTCTACGTGATTAACCCGCCAGATTCCCGCCCCCTGAAAATCGTCCTCAAAGGACTCCCGGTTTCCACTGAAATCGATGAGATCAAAGCAGATTTAACCTCTCAAGGATTTCGTGTCGAAAAGGTGGCCCAGCTCACCAGATCGAAAACAAAATCCCCGCTCCCCATTTTTATGGTCGAGCTCGAAAGGAACCCAGACTCCCCAGATATCTTCCAATTAAAAAAGTGTTGCTACCTAGCGGAGCAGGTCGACAACTTTAACTTTTTTTTTACGAAAAATGACCTCCAAGGGGCGTTGAGGGCGCTTAAGGGGCGTTATACATAATTATTTCCCTTTTTAAGCCTACACAGTACCCTAAAAATTTCATTTTTACCGAAATTTTTTTTTATTTTTTTGCATGTTTTGGTGTCCCATATCATTGAGATGCTTGCCACGAAATTTCAAGATCTGTTAGCAAATTAGTTTTTAAGATATTTGAAGTTTTATGAGCTATGGTTTTGGTTTCGGTTTCCTTTTAAAGCATTTTTTCACACTTAAGTTGAATTAATTAAAAATATTTTTGAGCTTTTATAGTTTGAAATGGTTATTAATTCCAATTTTCATTACTAAAATCATTTCTGCTTGATTATGTTTTGAGTTTTTTGAGTTCTCATAATTAATTAAAAGATTAATTTCATGGCCAATTTTTGCATTAAAAATAGTTTATATAACTTAAAAGCTTTATCATTAATTTTTTCCTGTAGAGAAAATGCCATGGTAAATGCGTTCTGGGTTTCTGTGAGAAACAATATTTCGAAGAGATGGAATACTACTGAAAATGATGTATCTAAAAATCAGTCCTCAGCTGATTCTGCAATTAGACTTCCGAATACAAGTATTCTGAATTCAAATGTTGCAGATATAACTGAATATATATTTCCTTGATGCACCAAACTACATTATACTAAACACATTGTAGTACTATATTTTAGTATTTTAAAGTCGCACAAGAGCTATAACTTCCTAAACTGCCCTAATTTAAAACTGAAAAAAATTAAATTTTATGAGCAAACCTGACTATTTTTAGCTTAAGTTTTAGTATCATTATTATTTTGTACATAAATTCTTTGTGTTTCAAAACTTTTGTGAAAATATTAGGTTAAGCTAAAGCTGAATAAACTGATGCCTCAATAAATGCTATCAATATTATGTAAAAATATTTTTTGAATTAAAAATATAATTTTCAGTCATATTTTATAAAAATAGTATTTTAATGTAGAACATACATTGGAAAATAACATATTAAAAAATTAGAGTTATACGGGCATTATGAGTTTTTGTTATATGACTTAACAAATTTTAAATGCGATTTTCTCAGACTTTCAATTTTGAAGGTATAAGTGTTTTCTAATCCCTAAAGCTTTTTTCCTGTTCAAGATAGAGCTTTGAATTTTTTTGTATATACTCCCAAATGTATGTTCTATAAAAGTTAGTATGGATTTAGGGCTGAGAACTCTAGTTATTTTTCTAAAAAATGCTAAAGTTGATATTTTAAAAATTTTCGTTTTTCCAGGTTTTTCTAGAAAAATAATTATTAAAAATCAACAAGGGAATAGATTTTCAAATCCATACTAAATATTGTTTGTAATTATCTAAGAATTATAAATAACTTAAAATTACTAAAAAATTTTAAAAATTGAGTATTTTATAAAAGTTTGAAAAAACTTCAAAAATTCCTAATTTTTAAAATTGTAAAATAATGGCTGGTCAAACTAACTTTTTGCTTACAGAATTAGCATAATACTATAATCTAAATATAAAACATCAATTATTTTTACTGTATCAGTCTCGAAAAAATTTTTTTGAAAAAGGGTACCGTGTAGCCTTAACCTATTAGACGTACACTCTTGAAATTTGGTAAGCGGATTCTTTTAATAGAGTACAGATCCGCTGCAAAATGGGTTTTGTCAAAATCGACTCCCAAGGGGCATTGTAGAGTACTAAGTGGCGTTATAGGCAATTAACTCCTTTTTTAAACTATTAGACGTAAAATCTCGAAATTCAGTAAGCCAATTCCATTCATTAAGTAGAGATCCGTTATAAGGTGGGTTTTGTGAAAATCGTTTCCTTAGTGGCGTTGCGGGGACTTAAGAGGCGTTATAGATAATTATTTCCATTTTTAAATTATTAGACGTACAGTCTTCAAATTTGATAAGCGGATTCCTTTCATATAGTACAGATCCCCTACAGAATGGGTTTTGTGAAAACCGACCCCAAGTGGCGTTGTGGAGAATTAAGGGGCGTTATAGGCACTTGACTCCTTTTTTAAACTATTAGACGTAAAATCTTGAAATTGAGTAAGCAGATTCCATTCACTGAGTAGAGATCTGTCATAAGATGGGTTTTGTGAAAATCGTTTCCTAAGTGGCGTTGCGAGGGCTTAAGGGGCGTTATAGATAATTATTTCCATTTTTAAACTATTAGACGTACAGTCTTAAAATTTGGTAAGCGAATTCCTTTTATGGCGTAGAGATCCGCTACAAAATAGTTTTGGGGGATATTGATCTCCAAGGGTCACTGAGGGGGATTAAGGGGCGTAATAGATAACTATTTCCGCTTTTCAACTAATAGAACCACCTGCTTGAAAATTAGTAGGTATGTTCCGTTCATGGAATAAAGTTCCTTTACAAAGATTTTTGCGAAAACGGACCCCCAAAGGAGTGGGGTTGCGAGGGATTAAGGCGTGTTATAGAAAAATTCCAGTTTTTGAATTTAACTCATTTACTTGAAATTTGTTGAGCACTTTTCTTTAGTTGAATAGTTCCAGTAAGAATGGATTTTATGGAAATCAACTCCAGGAGGAAGCGGGGAGAGTTATCGGGGCGTATTGATAGACAAAATTCCCGTTTTTGAACTGCTAAGACTAAAATAATAAAATTTGGTCTGCATGCTTCTTTTGTAGAATTGGAATCCGCTAAGAATGCCGTCAACGAGGAATGGATGACAAAAATTCCGTTTTTGCTCTGTTAGATTTAAACTTGAAATTTAGCACGCATGTTTATTTTATGGAGTAGAAATCCACTGAAAGTTGCTTTGGTGGAAATCCACTTGATTATTAGGTTAAGTGAGCGAAAAAAATATTTCTCCTTCTATTTTAGATATAAATAGAAATTAGATATTTTAATTGATGTCCTTTTTATATCAAGGGGCGAGAGTGTAACAGCTATAAACATATTTTTCAATACAATCGAATTCTTAATGCTAGATATCAATAATTAATATATATGCAAACAGTATACATATATACAACATCGTAAAATACCCAGTGAAGCGGGTGGGTAACGGCTAGTTTATCTATACTTTTCTTCAACAGAAATAAAAATGTAGTAGTATTTATTTTAAAAAAATTATTAAAAAATTTCATTTGTGTGATATATTTGAAAGCAAGGTGCCGTACAGCCCCAACATTACTATTATTACACATAAAACGACTATTTTCTTTTCCTTTGCACAAAACACAGTGCAATATTTGGCAAGGGCTTCTTTTCTTGGTGTTGGTGGAAACAAACTGAGAAAATGACGCTCCGTTAGTCGTAGAATTCCAGAAAGTTTTTGTGGTCCACCCAATTTATTATTATTTGTATCGCAATGACAATTCTGTATCTCTTTCTACTAATTTGATTCAGAAATCTAAATTTTCTCACCTTCATTTTTTTTAAAAATTTAAAACATATGCGTTCTAAGTGCCGATGTCTAGCAAATGAAGGAATACTTTTTAGTAATATTTATTTAAATTTAATTTAACTTTATCTAAATTTAAGAAAACACGATGGCGGATCGCAGTCAGCCAGAGACAAAATGAGTAGAGTGACAAAATTACAGAAGTCTAAAATACGACCCCGGCTCGAATAATCTCCAGTGTGCACAATTTGCCCTACTTAGCGCGATCGAATTAATTCGATCACGCACGTTACGGGGTGCAATACGAAGGGCTATATTGTATACTAGCTGGTATACCCGTTCTTCGCACGGGTGAATTGAAAAATTAAACAACACAGATTGAAGGATAAAGAAGTTTTTAATGAGTTAATTTTACGTGAATTGCAAATTAAACAAAAAAAGCTTTTCGCATATCTCAGCTGAAGAAAAAAAAGAAAGAAAAAAATACCTTTGTTAAATTTTACGTCTGTAGATCTAATAGCTGATAAAAAGAATTTTTTTTTATATTTATAACTCCCCGTAACACTCTTGAGGGTCGATTTTTGAAAATACCTTCCTAAGCTGATCTCTGCTCAGCAAAAGTAACACATTGTTAAAAGTTTTGTGATGCTTAAAATATTGTAAATAATTTATATCTGAAAGTGTCATACATTAATATTACTTTCTGTTGAATTTATTTTATGTTAAAATTGTAATACTCGCAAGCAACGCCGTTTCCTAAATAACAATGGCGATATAGCGAAATGTTGACGATAGAGTCAAGTTGGCAAATGTCTAGCTACTTTCATAGCTCGAACTTTATTAGAGCTTTGTAAGACCCGCCGTGTAGGAAAGAGATGCACGTTAATGCTTTATCTAGCGCATTATGATTTACTGCAATTTTTTTCGTGCAATATTTTTTTAGGTCACTACATTGAAAATTAAAGGACATACATAAACAAAATACTCGACTTGGGGAAATTTAATCGGTTAGAGCTAATAAATTAATTAAAGATATTCTACAGTAAAATTAATTATATACACCGTTCACTTAAAATAAATAGTCAAATCGTTTTTCTAAGGTCTCCATTAACATACAAAAACAAAAGACACTTAAATTCTGACATTAACTATTTTTTTGGGACAAAAATGATAATCTTTGCAATCCGCTGAAAACGCTGTCAGCTGAAAACGCAATATCTGCTACAAAACTATTCGGCTGCCCCGCTACAATACTCATCATAGAACCCGTGCTGTCATATATCTTGGAAGAGTGGATTTCAAAGAATATTCCAGCTAAGTATTGGTAGAATATTCCTGCTAAATTGGTGTGGTGTGGTAGTTAGAAGGGGGTGCTGGCTCAGGTGTCGTCCACGTCACTTGACCATGGTTCAAAATTACGTGGTCCGTCGCCAAAAGCCCTCGTGTAGCTGAACAGTACGGCGTTAATATTCCCTCACTCCAAAAAATACAGTACAGTAGTTATTATTAGTTTTATACTTAAAAATGCAATATCTGCCTATTCAATTAAAATTATAGCGTTATAATTAACTACTAAACACACCATCAAATTTGTCCAAATGATGTAGTGTGAAAGAGAAAGTTTATTCAGACAGACAACAAATGTGTCTTATATGTATATAGATTTGTTTGAATTCGTGTGTATTATTCCTTTTGTAAGCCTCATGACATACTTTATGGTGTACCAGTCTTTTAAAGCTGACTGAGCCACATCAACATTTAGCTGGGTATATAGCTAGTTATAACATAAAAATTAAATCTTAAGAAGATATCAAAAATGAAAGACGGCTCAATATTTTGAATAAATCAGTATAAACATTTTCGTACAAACACAATATATAGATTGTAAAATATTTATTTTGTTATTTGCATTTCAGACAGACATCAAATAAAATTTTAAAAATTGTCAAAAACAGATTAAAAAAAAACATATTTAAGAAAAATACCACTGACTAATTTTGCCAAAGACATCGCAATGTGCAAAATTATTTGCAGTATATAATAACCAAAAAAAAAAGAAAAATGTAAGTACTAAAATAAAAAAAAAAAATTATATATTGAATTAATTAAGGATTACTGGAGGGAAAGATAAAACAGCCTAAGGTAATACTCATAATATTAATTTCATATTGGTTGGCTACACATTTTTGGCATGATTTTGTAATCACGCCAAATTGGTATGTAGCGGCCAGTCTAATGTTATAGTAATGTACAGAATTAAAGGTACTTACGTATTATCGCAACCTATTGGTGACATTATACAAAATGAAGCACATGATTGCCAATTCAACGCATACAAAGTTGAGATTGCCAAAGTGGCGAGTTGTCTTGAACGTTGGCGATTGTGCACTAATAAGCAAGTACTAAAAAAACTATCCAAAGTATATATATCCCGAGCATAAAAATAAATTGGAAAATGAAGTACAATACTAACATTAACTGACATAAAAAGAACTGAACTAACTTTATCAATGCAAAAGCATAATTTGAAAAAATAGGTACTTACATATAACCACAACCTATTGGCGACATTATATGAAACGAAGCACATGACTCACAATTCAGCATATATATGACATGCGAAATCGGGGTTGCCAACTTGGCAAGTTATTTTGAACGTTGGCGATTGTTAGGATATTACATAAATTCCAAAAATAATTTATCTTACGACTACCTGCTTCCTCAACAGGTATTCAAGCCTTTTGTCTGTTTTGATCATTCTCTGATGCCTATTCCAGTTTGATATGTAATTACTACCAACACTGCTTTTGCTTGGGCAGTATGATTACTCAAGTTTGATTTTCTGCATGGCAATTTTATGCACTGAAGCCTATAGTATACCCTTAAAGGTTAAAATAAAGACACATGAAATTGCAATGAACCATATTATTGGATCAAATGTAGTATAGGGGGGAGCTACTTGACGCAGTCCTTTATTTTGGTGACTAAAAGTGGTCGCCAAGGTACTTTTTTCGGTATTATTTATTTTAGAATGAATTTGATATCTTACCATGATATTTAGATAAAAATCGAAAAATCCGAAGAAAAATCACCAAATCCAAAGTGGTCCTCCTATACTACACTTGAACCGAACTTAAATATAACACTTATCAATGAGAAGTTTTAGTTTGTCAAAATTATAATCTTCGCATTCTAAAGAAATAAATAATTAATTTTAATTTGTAAGCAAAATTACACACATAAACATCCCGCGATAATACCAAATGTTGCCAAAACAACGAAACAAAATTTTAGTTGAAAGAATAATCCTTAAAAAATGATTTATTCGAAAAATAATCCTAATTAAATATCATAAAATAGAAAAATTTAATAAATATTCCAACTGATAAATATAGCTATAGTAAAATTATGTAATAATCTTGAAAAACTGCGTGTAAAGTATAAATTTTCCACTTAGTGAGAAACGTGACATCATATGACGTCATAACTGGAAAATCACTTAAAAATTAAATTTTAAAAAATTCGGAAAGAATTATGAATGCCAAACCTATTTAAGAGCCTTCCTCGTGTAATTTGTGTACGTGTATCAAACTTCACGTTATTTAGTTGTCTGGATCTTGAGTTATAAGGGAACAGACAAACAGACAACAAATGCGCCATATATATATAGATAGATACATTCATGGACAAAAAAATTTGCGCACCAAGAAGGAGACATCAAAATGAAACAAAATTTTACAAACGTAATGACTACTTTGATATAAGTACATAAATGATTAGCAAATCAAAGAAAAATGATCATTTATTTCAGAGAAAAAGTCAACGGAGGATTTAATACCCTGTTGAACCCCTTGTAGCGCGAATACACAATGCGATACGATCGGGCATTGAGACATACAAGTTCTGTATGATGTCTTGAGACATTTCGTTCCATATTTGCTGTAATCTTGCCTCTAGTTCGTTTAAACTCGTGGGACGCCCAACTCGCCGTCCCAAATGATCCCAGATATGCTCGATTGGAGACAAATCTGGAAATCGGGCAGGCCAAGGAAGGGTAGTAGCAGTGAGGAGACAGTCTTGTGACACCCTTGCCGGGTGAGGCCGAGCATTGTCTTGTTGAAAAATGACTCCTGGGAGCCATTGCATGAATGGCAACACATGTGGTTGCAGGATGTCATATATATATACTGCTGGGCTGTCATGGTGTCACGGATCTATACTAGGGGTGACCGTGTATTGTAGGAAATGGCACCCCATACCATCACATCAGCTGTGGGAGTGGTGTGTCGCTGTAAAACAAAGGCAGGATTGAGACGTTGACCACGGGGTCTCCACACACGAACACGATTGTCATCACTGCTGAGATTGGATTCATCGCTAAAGACGACCTGGTTCCATTCCTCTGCAGTCCAGTTTCCTCGTGCGCGGCACCACTCCAAACGGAGGCTTCGATGGGGGCGTCAAAGGCAGGTTTCCTCGTGCGCGGCACCACTCCAAACGGAGGCTTCGATGGGGGGCGCGTCAAAGGCAGCACAAGTAATGGGCGCCGCGATCACAAATGTCCTTCAGCCAGGCGCCTTCATATGGTTCGAGAAGACACAGGGGCCCTTAATGAAGGTGCTACCTGTGCCTGGCCAATGGAGCAGTTGGCTGTACGCATGCATTTCTTACGATGTGGCGGTCTTCTCGACGACTGGTCTGAGCCAGGTCTTCCAGTAAATGACATCTCTCGGATCCACTGGCCCCAGCACCTCCTCACAACACAATTAGAGCGGCCTAATTGACGAGCTACTCGCCTAGCTGACCACCCAGCTTCCATCATGCCGATGATTCTCCCCTCTCAAACTGCGACAGCTGCTCATATTGTCTTCGAAAACGGCGTAATGGCATGTCTACCTCAGCTCTTCCTTTGTAAACGATTCAGCACACTGAAACAAGCTTTGGTTACATGTTTTATACTCCACGGAGAACTACGTTAAATGCCCTCTACCGGCTATACGTAATGGGCAATCACGCTGTATTTCTAATCATTTGCATATCTCCCCGACGTGTACCTTCAGACCAAGTATCGTTACGATCCCGTAATTATTATTATTATTCTTTTTTGCGCTTTTTTTTGTTGTTGTTTTGTTTCAGTACATATTCAGTACATATATTCACTGTGAATCTATACCGCGGAAATACTTTCTCAGTTTCGAATGCTTTTTTTTAATTCCAATTCTTCATTCATCATACCTATGCTAAATAATTCCTTTTCTTAGTAGTTAGTATCTTTCTTCGCATAAGTATACGTATGATGGGGGAATGCAGAGCATAAATTTGATTTAAAAATTAAAATATCTTCGTAGTTAGCTAGTAAGACTTTGAGAGAGCCGCTACCACTATACGAATGCAATATTTTATCAAAGCTCCAAGTTAGTATTACGTTTATTATCAGTTATTGCGTTTTATAACTGTCCACTCATAATCGAGCTGTTCTGAATAATTTATTTTCTACTATTAAAAATGTTAAATTCAAATTTTTTTTTAACTTAACATTTTAATGTCAAAAAATTTTTGTGTCTGTGCACACAAACGTGCGTCAGCTTGCGCGAACGTTCATGGAGGCGAATGAAGGCAGTTGGTGACTGATCTCGAAATTTTGAACTGCAATGAAGTGATGAAGACGCACCTTTCCAATCTACCACACCTTAACAACGGGAGAACTTTCAGCTTCGAAAGATTTAACGCGAATGAGTCCCTCTGCACAGCAGATTTTCAGTGGGATCAGAATTCGAACCTCCAACGATTGGACAACGCAAGCCGACCATAAGTTTGTGACCATGACTGTAGGCTATTGCGGCCAAGTGAGCGTGCATGAAGTTGTCATTCTACACATCACTCTGTATCAGTTTTAATTTGCTCAAATAAAAATAACTCGTTTCTTAGCAGCACTATCGATAAAAATTTTCCGACGATCAAAAATTTTCAGATACATTATCTTAAATTTATTGCAAATTTTGCATAATAATCGACAATTAATCACAGAAAAAAAAGAGGATCCTTAATAAAAAGATAATTTATGAAGATAAGAGAAATAATTTTTATGAAGATAAGAGATGATTAAGAAGGAGAATTTATGAAGATAAGTTATGAGAAAAGGACCTTATCTCGAAAGGCACATATGTAAAATGAATGCAAAATCATAAGATTTAAAAAAATCAAAACCTTTAATCATTATAATTTTGTTTGGGAATTAAAAAAAAAAAAAAAAAAAAGAAACCTTAAGAATTAAAATAGAAAGTTTTATGAAAAATTAATAGATATTAAATAAATTGTTCTAAAAAATGGAATTTGAAATTTTTTTAATGTTTTAAATAAAAGTTGAAAATTTGGAAAGGAAAACCATCTTTGTGTTAAAAAAAAACTTAAATAAAACATAAATATAAAAGTTTAAATTAATGTTGCTTTTAAAAATAGTGCTTATAAAACCACTGCTTTTACACCTTTTTACTTACATCATGAAGTGAGTATCTGTTAATGGCACACTTTGAAGCTCTGTTAGGACTACTAGTGGTGGGCCTTGTTATTTTGAACCTTGGTCAAAAGTAATGAGGATGACACCCAAGTTGAAACCTCCCTCTTTAAACTATCCCACCTCATCAATGTGGGAACTTTGAGCCTCAAGAAATTTGATGTGCATCAGTTCTTAGACATGGCATATTGCTGCAATGGTATATTCCAACAAGGATATGCTGAAACAACTTTATACACAATGTAACCATTTTTCCCAGATGATTATATTTTTAAAGTTACTTTTAGGACTGAAGAATCAATTCAATTAGTCAGACACTGGAGGCCCAAGGTAAAGGAAATCTTATGATATAAATCATATAAACATCAAATGATGTCCTATGCTTCCCGAGAAATCTAGTATGAGTGCATAGCTCTGTCAGAAAAACTTTTAAGAATTTTTTGTCAATATTAAACGTTGTATTGTTTATGGGATACAGCTTACAAGATCCTTGAATTTTATTTGCTCTCCTGGAGAAAAAAAAATCTGTTCATGTTCCACGTATGAGTCTTGTCCTGATTCAGATGAACAGAGGAAAGCGAAAAAATCTCAAATAAGATGGTATTTTACCTAACAAAAGCAAGATTTCATAAAGAATTATAGAAGACTCACACACACATGACACATTCCTTAGTGAAAGTTTTTAATACTTTCTGAATGAACAGTGAGACACTATCATCTTTCAATGGGAAATAATGCCACATACTAAGAAGTTTTTACTAGCAATTACCATAGCCCAGAACACATGACTTTAGATCTGAACATCCCTGATCTAGCAGTTTATTAATTTTCAAGAAGCTTCTAGATTTTTCTGCAATGTTCTCTGAAGACTACTTTTGAATATTCATCTTTATTTTATTACAATTAGTTTGAGCTATTAGTTGTTTCAGTTAATAAAACTCCAGTATCTATAATTTATGTGCATAAAATAGGATGTGGCAAATAAAATGCATTTAACATACATTATTGAATAAATAATTTCCCACTCTAACTAGCATTTTAAATTTTACTCAATGCATGTTTATTAGAACAAGCAAATGGCTTTAGCAGGACAATAGAGTTTTTTTACATAAACCTGTTTCTCTCCTGTGTTCTTTTCTTCCCCTTTTTTTTTCATTGGTAATTTTTTTAAATGCAAATACATACTGAACCTTCCTCCCTTTCAAATTCTTCTTAAAATATGTAAACAGAAAAAAAAGGTTATCTGATAAGAAATATGAAAAACACCTAATCAATAAGGAAGTCATAACAAGATTGAGAACGATAAATGATGTAACATTAAAAAAGGATTAAAAGCTTTTTCAGTAAATATAAAAAAAACAAGCATGAACAGTTTTTCCTTCCTCTCTATTTCTTATTTAAGTATACATTAACTACAAATTGATACTACAAAATATTAAAAATATCAGAACTTTTTAAGAAATTAAAAAAAATCATTTATTTGCATCCATGTAGCTAAATATTTGTTAAATAATTATAATTATTTAAAAATAAAGGCAATAATTTTGAAAAATGCATGCAATACATAGTAATTACTTCAATAAAGGAAGTTTTCACTCAATACATTATGACAGAGACTAATTTCTCTAATTTTGAGAAATTATGAAACAGTATGTAATTTTATATAATACTCACATTTTGTGATACTTAGTGTTTCTCCCTTTAAAAATAACCTTTATAAAGAGGTAAAACAGTTAAGGATTTTAATAGTTTAAAGGAGTATCACTTGTGCTAAATAAAGCAAAAAATTTAATTTCAAGAAAACAACATTCAGGAAGGATAAACAACATATGTATAAAAAACAAGTTTTTGTTTCAATTTACCAGAAATGGCAATGTAATTTATGTCATGACCAGCCATCTTAGAAAAAGGACCGTTCTGGCCAAATCCTGTCAATCTTGCATAGATAAGTTTAGGATTCACTTTGCATAAATCAGAAGGACCCAAGCTAAATTTCTCCATCACACCTTATAATAAAAAAAAAGTTACAATTAATAAATTATACTAACATAACATACACACACACACACAAATCATGCAATAAATAAAACTTAAAAATATGATAGAAATTAATTCCAAAAACATTTTAAAGTGCTTTTCAGTTAAAATGCTTAACAAACAATTATTCTCTCTATGAGTGTTATAAATCATATTCATAATATTCTTTTAATGTAATTTATTAATAATCATAACTTTTTAATCACATCTGATACAGATATTTGATTAAACTGTTTTATCGTATAAAAAAATCTGAGCAAATATGAAAATAGTAATTATAAAATAAAAGCAAATAAATATAATTTTAGAAATTTTGGAAATTTACTAAAAAATGCATTCTTTATTATTAAATAAAATGAATTTCTTTAATTAAGATATTTACTACCAACATTTAAGCACTGGCATAGCTAGTTCTGAGGGGGCCCTGTATCAAAATTCCTCCGGGGCCCTTTTTAGATATGAGAGCCCTGTTAGTTAGACTGCAGTTACACATGTTGAGGCCCTTGTAGCTTGGGGGCCCAGTATCATTGATACGGTGGAAGATACACCCCTGCATTTAAGTATAACTACTAGTACCTATGTTTATGTTACCTAAAAATTTTAAAAAGGGAATAAAATACTGTAAATTTTTATACAGAAGTCTTATTTCAATGTTTCACACAAGACTGTAAATGAATTAGTTTTATTTTATCTTTTACATTTCAATTTTTTGCTGATTTTACTAACAGTGACAAGCAGATTAAATATTCAATAATTTTCATGAAATCTAACAATTGATAATAAGATGGTATAATTTAGATGCTACTCTCTCTCATTTATTTTACTTCTTTCAGAATAGATTTTCAATCAAATTGCTGAAATACCTTTTTAAATCAGAAGCAAAATGGAAGAAAAAAATAATATTTAATGAAATTTTTTATTTGTATAATGCTTTGTTTTACATTTCGTAACTTAACAGGAACATAAAAATAGCTTTAATACATGTTTATCATAACTATAAATAGTCATTTCTCAGGTTATATCAGTATATGAGATAACTAATACCCTTCAAATAGAGAAAAAATGGAGGTAAATGAAAATGCTACCTGGACGGAAAGGATCTATTAGAACATCTGCATGAGAACACAGCTTGGTTAAAATTTGTGAAGATGCTGGTTTTTTGAAGTCAACTACTAATGATCTTTTTCCTCTTCCTAAAGAGTCAACATTAGGCATTGTGAAGGGCTAAAAATAAATACAAGTTTCTTAAATGTTTTACAAGAGAAATGTTAACATAAGCATATCCAAAATCTTAATCAGTGGTAAGATTAAGAGAATACAAGACAATTTTATAAAAACCTTACAGCATATTATTTAAGTATTGGTATGTTTCCCAAAGTATGGTTTAAGTAAACACTTCATTTAAACTCATACTATTTTAATGAACTTATTTAATTTAGGAGAGGGTACAACAGAAAGGGAAAAGATGCTTCCAAAATTATTTTTTTCTTGATTGATTAATTAAAAACCGATGGAGCATATCGAAAGTAACTCACCTTATCTACTCTTATCACAGAAGCACCATGATCTCTTAATATCATACCACAAAAAGGTCCAGGAGCTAAACCAGCAAATTCAATTACTTTATAACCCCGTAAGGCCATTTTTAATACTCTATTAACAATGTCTCACTCTTGAGAAAAAAAGTTTCCGATTCCCTTTCTTATAAACTTCCCAGTCTTGTAAACGGGGAAAACTTTCAGGAATGCATAGGCGCAAGAACTGTCAACCCTGCGTTTCCTTCTGACGCGTACTGTTAAGGAGAGGGTGAAATGTGAAGTTGCTCTCAGCTCTTCGGTCGTTGGGGGTGGGTTTTGATGAGTGGATCAAGACAGCGCTACTGCAACCCAGTTAGATTTTCTTTAATGCAGTGCTATCGCCATCTGTTGTCCAAAATATTATTTATATTTGTGAATATATGTCATGATTATTTATCAAACCTCAGTTTAATCTGCAATTAATTTAGTTAATGAAAATAATTTATTGTATCATAAAATAAATATGACTGAAAAAGCCAAATTTTTTTGAATTATTTAAATTTCATTAAAATATCTACACTTTTGCTTTGCACGAATAATCCGTTTCAATTTTTCATATTTAAGATTTTCTGTTAGTGTTTTGTTTGTTCAGAACTGTTTATGGTAATTTTATCAAAATTAGGGCTTAAATTTCTGTTTTAGATAACCTTTTAATTTAAATAAATATTTCTATAAGTATGCGTCCTTTATAATTTCTATTTCAGTCACACACAGTTTTATATTTGTTTATTTCCTTACTTATGATTGTAGTGGGCATAAGTTATATGATACTGTGACTCAAAAGTTAGTTTTTTAGCTAAACAATAATTTGTGAAGCTTTTCCTAACACAATCTTAGATCATTATTATTTATTCGCCAAAAAAATCTTTTACACAATTTCTTTCTGTCGGAAAAAAAAACATTGCTTTTCTTTGTTAATTGACAAATTCTAAATCTTGCTTATTCTAACAATAAAGTAGGAAATCCTAGCTAGCAGTACAATAAAAATAAATTAGTAAAAAATTTTAACTGATTACTATTAACAGATTGACAATATTTGAAAAAACTACCCTCTTTATGTCAACTGGATTTTGGCATTCTTCCTAATGTTGCTGTGTTTGGCCTCATGGTTTTGATAACCGAAAAGTCCTTATGGAAAGATAGTTTATCCAAGTTTTCACTGAAACTATCGATGTGATTGAATGCACAACAAAGTATTTTCTTATGCACTTTAAAATTCAGTGTTAATGCAATTTCTGTCGTGTGGCATCATGGTTTGATTTTAATTAGCAAGTTCTGTTTTTTTTTAAGTTGGAAAATTGTGTATTTAAGTTGAATAAAGGTAATGAATGGACATAATGGTGTACATTAATGTCGTATCTAACATTTGGTGGTCTAAATATAAAAAAGTTAGTACTTTTTGCTAATGATTATTTAATTGAATATTAACTTTTGGTTGTCATGGAGTATCTTGTGAAGAAGCGATCTCCGTTACGTGCATCTTTTACTAAGACATATAAAAGTTTAATGTCTCTATTTGATGATGAAAATATAGAAATAAGCTATGTTAAGATTAAATTGCCTACTTTAGAGCGTATTTCTGCTGATTTAATGACTCTTGACAACGAAGTTTTAGGACTTGCATTAAGTGCAGACGATAGCGGTAAAAGTTATTCCGACGAATTTGAATCTGTAGAAGAATATAAAATCAAATATGATGAAGTCATAGTTTGTGTTAATTCTTTTATAGAAAGTAAATCACAACCAAACGTAAGTATATTAAGTAATGAGAATTCGAAAATAAAACTTCCCAAACTTGAGTTAATGAAATTTGGCGGTGAAGTTAAAGAATGGTTGTGTTTCTGGGGTCAGTTTAAACGAATTCATGAGCATAAATATATGGAGTTAGAGGATAAATTCCAGTATTTGATCTAATGTATGTCGCCAGGCACAAGAGCGAAAGAGATCATCGATGGTTATTCTCGTACTGCAGAAAATTATACAAAAGCGATTGAAAGCACGATTTGTTCGTGAGGAACTGTTAGTAGAATATTATGTTCATGAACTCTACTAACTTTAGTTGTTAAAAATTCTACTAAGTTGAAACTAAGCATTACCCCATTATATGATAAACTTGAATCCCATCTTAGATCATTAGAGTCAATCGGAATGACTTCCGATACATATTCTGCGATGCTCTTCCCACTTGCATTGAATCGTGCATTGCAGAATACATTTTTAGGAGTTTGGCTAAGGAATTCTGTAAGTGAAGAAAAATCCTACAGTGCAAGACTGACCCAGCTTTTAAGTTTTTAAGGGCTGAGGTGAAAGGGGAAGAACGAATAACTCTTGTTAAGTCAGGTATAAATCAAAGTGATTCTTACAGAAAAATTCATAAAGATAAGGAAGAGATTGTTATTCCTGCTGCGAGCAACTTGTTTTCGGGAGCAAAAGAAAGTAATAGCAATAATATAATAAGTTGTATATTTTGTGAAAAATCCCATCAAAGCAAAGATTGTTACAAAGCACAAAATTTAACTCACGATGAAAAATTGAGAATTATGAAAGAGAAAAATTGATGCTTTGCGTGTTTGAAACCAAATCATAGAGATAAAAATTGCAAGAGCAAAGTTCAATGCGTGTTTTGCGGTAGGAAGCAATACATTGTTTGTTGTCCGGATATTAAACAGAAATCGAAAGCTATTGCTGAGTGCAAACAAAAAAATTGCGAAAGTAGCACTCTTTCATCAACATGTACTTCAGGAAGAGTTTTTCTTCAAAATTTAGTGGTTGCCTTTCAACATAAAGGAAAGAAGTTTCATCTACGAGCGCTGATAGGTACTGGAAGTGAATATTCCTATGTTTTAAAATCACCAGCAGAAACCTTAGGACTACGATCAGAAGCTCATAGAAAATTGACACACGTTATGTTTGGAGGAAGAACATCTGATATGAATCATAAATGTTATTAAATCAATCGGCGTTGTTTTGTGACGTCAGTCTGCGAGCTGACGAATATATTCAGAGAACTGGTAGCACTCTCGGCGCTTGACAAACGTTTTTTTTATGTATCATAATGTGCCGTCCTCAGTAGAATAAACGAATAATTATCTTGAAAGACGTCTAGTCTTATT
Source organism: Trichonephila clavipes (assembly GCA_019973935.1). Taxonomy (NCBI): domain Eukaryota; kingdom Metazoa; phylum Arthropoda; class Arachnida; order Araneae; family Nephilidae; genus Trichonephila; species Trichonephila clavipes. Next base: position 1,213,713 of record BMAU01014878.1, read on the forward strand.
TTGACCAAAGTTACTCAGCATCTAGTAGATGCATCTGCAATTGAATTTCTAGAATCTAGTTCGAATTTGCTTTCGAAAATAGTGGCATCCGCAACAGGATTCGAGTACTTTGGATTTGAATATTTTATTTGAACTCAGAATTTTGATATCGAAAATGAATTTAAATGCTTTAAAAGCACTACGAAAAGGACTGAGGATGGCTTTTTCTAATTGTTTGAAGAAAATCGAATCTGAATTACCACATTAACTCTGCAATTTCCAGACACTTTCGGTTTTGAAAATTAAATTCAATGATAAATTTGCGAGAATGGACTCTTGCCAGAACGCTATTTCAGAAACATTGTTGTTGTCTGATGATGGTGAGCGTTTATTCGCTGAAGATTTGGAAGATGCTGAAATCTACCGAGAAAAGTTCTCGGAACTTACTTCCAAAATAGAACTGAAGTCACAAGAGTGTACTGTTCCGAGCGATAAAGAATCAAGGAAATTTAAACTGCCAAAAATCGAACTAAAAAAGTTCAATGGAGAGGCGAAAGAGTATTTGACCTTTTGGAGCCAATTTCAAAAGATACACGAAGATAGAGGAATAGCGGCAGAGGATAAAATGCAGTATTTATTACAATCGATGGAACCAGGGTCCAAAGCAGAGAGATTAGTACTAAGTTTCCCTGCTACTGCAGTAAATTACCCAAAGGTGATAGATCAAGTGAAAGAAAGATTTGGACGAGAAGACTTATTAGTACAAATCTACGTTCGAGATCTGTTAACTTTGGTTATGAAAAATGCTGCAACCAGAAAAGCGAAGGCAGACTTGCCCTTGCTTTATGATGAACATGAAAGTAAATTGAGATCCTTGAAGAGTTTGGGGAAGACTCAAGATAAATACGGAGATTTTCTGACGTCCTTAGTGGAGAGGTGCCAACCTGAAGAAGTGTTGGTCGCCTGGGAAAGAAACAGAACTCATCAAACAGAATCTGAAGGATCCCATTCTCTAGAACAGTTGATGAACTTTCTTCGGCAAGAGGTGAAGGGAGAGGAGATGGTTCTTTTGGTGCGGACCGGCCTCACCCTCCACCAGAATCCACGAAAAAAGGATTATCATGCGACACAGGTAAATAAGGTATAAACGACGACAGCAGCAGCTTTGGTAAATATGGACAACCCAGGTAAGAGAACTTAAAACTGTATTTTTTGTAAAAAGTCTCATCCAAAGCGAAAAATGTTACTCGGCAAAGAAAATGAAAATAGCTGTTAAGCAAAATGTATTGTTAAAAAAAGGGACATGCTTTTCTTGTCTCAAAACTGGTCATTTAAGTAAATTCTGTAATATTAAAAATCAATTAAATAGTTCTCATTGTAATAACCATCACTTTGAAATAATGTGTTCTGAAAAAGAAATGAAAACGAAATCGATTCCAAAATCGGAAAGTTCTCTTACTCCAGCAAAAGAAAAACTGTATTTTTGCAAATGCTGTGCGTTATTATTCGGTGTCAAGGTCAGGAAAAATTGATCCGTGCTGTGATTGATAGTGGATCTCAAAGTACTTACGTTAGTGAAAATGTAATAACTTATCTAAAAGCACTTTCGCTTAGAAGCGAAACAGTGATCCATGCACTCTTTGGGTTAGTGAAACAAAACCAAAAAAAAAAACATGATATATTTCCGGTAGAGGTTAGTAATATAAATAGGATGTATACTTGTAGTTTTGAAGTTCTCTCTGAAATAATGTTTTGCGGATGTTCTAGAAATTCAATTGCAGGTAAATCTACCAGATGCTGAGTAACTTTGGTCAAAATAAGACTAGACGTCTTTCAAGATAATTATTTGTTTATTCTACCGAGAACGGCACATTAAAATACATAAAAAATAAACGTTCGGCAACCGCCGAGCGTCCAACCAGTTCTCTGAATATATTAGTCAGCTCGCAGACTGACGTCACAAAACAACGCCGCCTAGTGGCTCTTTTATTTCGCTGCATTTTGCAACATCCTCCCCCCCCCCTTGAGACTCGGAAAGAGTCTCAAGCACATAACAAATTCTATTAAATAAATCCAGTCTCTTTGGTTTCTTCACACATCTAATGGATGAAGTATATTTTTTAATTAGTACCTCATCGGATGACAGAGTTTCAGATAGAGTGGGAATTGATTCCTCCAGACCCCTTTGAATATTTTCATTTGAGCGTATCTCCAAAGGGTAGATACGCTGTATTGGTCGCAAAATTTTTCCGTGTTGAGTTTTAAGTTTAACCGTGCGAATTTTGCCATCTCGCCCTGGAATTAATTCAATAATTTTGGCTAATGCCCACAAACCAATCGTTTTTTGTTATCTCCAACTAAAACTACTTCTACAATCTGAGGTTCACGCGATTGCTTTTCATTACGTTTTTGTATAAGTTGACTAAGGAAAACATTCCTCAAGCGTTGGCGTAGATCTTTTAATAGTTTACTGCGATATTTTATTCTTTTGTTAAGGCTGTTCGAATTTAATTCTTCAATATCCTCAATGTTTGAATTTTTATTACCGATAAGAAACATGCTAGGGGTAAGAGGAATCAATTCTTCCGGATTTTCTGACATATGTTAATGGTCTTCGGTTTATAATGGATTCACAATCACAAAGCACAGTATACAGTTCATCATATTTTAACACTGATCTACCCAAAGTACGCTTTAAAACAATTCTTTTACAGTGCGGACCAGCCTTTCCCACCAGCCTCCCCACCAAGCCGCAGTAGGTGGGATAAATTTCCATAATATTTTTGGAGTTCTAGTTTCTTCCACTATTTTGCTCCAATCCAATTTTGATAGATCATTAAAAGCGCCTCGAAAGTTAGTTCCGTTATCGCAATAGATTGTTCGTGGCCGACCACGCCTAGCAATAAGGCATCTAAGGGCCAAAAGAAAAGCATCGGAAGTTAGGGAATTAACAAGTTCAAGATGAATAGCACGGTATACCGCGCAAGTATATAGACAGAGGTTTTATTTTTATTTTTTTATCCACACTTTTCTTCCATCTTTCAAAAATAACGGCCCCGCCAAATCTATTCCTACAATTTCAAAAGGCGCACAGTCTGTTACTCGGTCTGGTGGTAAAGGCGTTGGTTCGCTTGACATGGATTTAACTTTAAAGTGTTTACAGATTATACAATTATACAGAACATTTTTAGAGCTTTCCTAGCTCTAATTATCCAATATCTTTCTCTTAACATACGTTGCATCATTTGAATTCACGCGTGACAATTTTTCTTATGTACATCTCTAATTAATAGCTTAGTGAACTTATATATATATTTTTCTGGTAACAATATTGGATACAAAAATGATCTTTCATCGATTCGATTAAGAATTTTAGTTTTCACCCGTAAAATACCTTCATCATCTATGTATGTCTCAACATAATTTGAAGATTTCACAACAGGAAGGTAATAGCTCTGAACCAAACGAATTATTTTCTTTTCAGAATTTTCAATTTCTGATTGTGAAAGTTCAGAATCCTTACATTTTTCATTCAACAAAGTACAATTATTCACAAACCTTAAAATCCATGAAAAAACTAATCCTTTTACTATAATCAGATATAGCATACAAATGCCAAGGAGGTGCGTCTCTTGAGAGATCAATATTTACCACTTTTAATTTTTCCTTTCCAATTCTACTTCCTCCGATTCTCCAAGAACGAGAATTACCTTTACATCTGATTTAAACATTGATCTCACAAAGACGCACGCTGCATACGCCTCATTGGAAACGTCAACAAAAACATGTAATTCAGAAGTGTGGAATTAATTATCATACATCTTGACAAAGTAACATCTTTCAATATATAAAAATCTCTAAACCATTTTAAAAATACATTTACATCATTAGGAGACAATTCACTGTCCCAAGCAATTTTCATTTTTCACAAATTTTGTATTAATAGTTTTGGAAGCAATGTAGCTGGAGTTAATAAGCCAATAGGATCAAACATTTTCTGCACAATTGCCAAAATTAATCTTTTTGTGATTTTTGTTTCACAGGTCAAAGTATCCATATCTGTGCAGCACTTCTCAAGGTATCAGTTACTAAATTCCAAATTACTCCCAAAACAGAAGTATCGCCTGAGCTTCTATCAACATTTTTGCCAGCCACATTGCTTTCAAAACCACGCAAGTTGAAACATCCATTCAACATGATCAATTTCGCATGTTCAATGAAACGTCTCTGCTCGTCAGTATTAAACACGCCAGATACACAATTGTCCACATAGAATGAACATTTCAGTTTCTGAGCAACCTCTTCGTGTTGAGGTTGACAATTTTCTAAAAGATGCATAATAGATGCATTCAGCAGAAAAGGGCTAGAAAAAACCCCAAGCACAACTTTGCAGTGCCTATACACGATCCTCCCTTCACTACACGGGGAAAAAATCTAAGAAAATCTCTGTCTTTCGGTGCTACAGACAGCATTAAGAAAGCCTTCTCTATATCCGCACTAATACCGATTGGTAGCATTCTAAATCGATCGAGAATATCAGGTATTAGCTGTATCAAATTAGTTCCCTTTAATAAACATTCATTTAAAGAAAGTTCCCCTTTTTCGGAGGCCTAGGCGTCAAAAACGGGGCGAATTTCGGTCCTTTGACTATCTAATTTAATAACTGGCCTGTGAGCCAAATAATGGCATTCTTTATTCAATTCTAAATCTGGTACGCGTTCAATAATGTTCAATTTTTCCCAATCCTGAAATACCTTTTGATAATCCATAAAAAATTTCCCACATCCAAATCTGTTTATCATTCATTCATGTCATTTCCTGACCAATTCTTTATTACTTGGTAACTTCAATGAGTCATACTTCCAAGGGAGTTCTACTTCATACCTTCCATCAGGAAGAATTTTCATTTAGTTATTAAAATCATTTAAGCAAAGTTCAGAGAGAGAGAGAGAGAGAGTTTTCTGTTTTTCAATTTCAGTAGGACTGGAAATTCCTAAAACATCAAGGTCCCAAAGTTTATTAACTGGTATGTTCATAGAATGCATCGATAATGTTGTTACAATATCATCCTTTACACATGAACCCTTTCCAAATACTGTCCAACCTAGTTTGGTTTCTACGGCAGTTAAGCCGGACTCTAATTCTACAGAATTGTCTGTTAATAAATTGAAAAATTGAACATTATTGAACGCGTACCAGATTTAGAATTGAATAAACAATGCCACTATTTGGCTCACAGGCCAGTTATTAAATTAGATTGTCTAACGACCAAAACGCGCCCCGTTTTTGGCGCCTCGGCCACCGAAAAAGGGAAGCCTTCTTTAAATGAATGTTTATTAAAGGGAACTAAGTTGATAGAAGCTCAAGCAATACTTCCATTTTGGGAGTAATTTGGAATTTAGAAACTGATACCATGAAATGCTTTACAGATATGGATACTCTTTGTCCTGTAAAACAAAAATCACAAAAAGATTAATTTTGGCAATTGTGTAGAAAATTTTTGATCCTATTGGCTTATTAACTCCAGCTACATTGCTTCCAAAACTATTAATACAAAATTTGTGAAAAATGAAAATTGCTTGGGACAGTGAATTGTCGCCTAATGATGTAAATGTATTTTTAAAATGGTTTAGAGATTTGTATTTTTTGAAAGATGTTACTTTGTCAAGATGTATGATTATTAATTCCACTTATGAATTACATGTTTTTGTTGATGCTTCCAAGGAGGCGTATGCATCGTGAGTCTTTGTGAGATCAATGTTTAAATCAGATGTAAAGGTTAATTCTCGTACGAGCCAAGGCTACAGTAGCCCCTCTAAAGCCTTTGAATATACCTCGTTTGGAGCTGATGGCTTTTTGCATAGGTTCTAGACTTGCGAATTCTATTTTGTCAATGCGCTTAATTTACCGAACTTAAGAATCACATTTTGATCCTATTCTACTACATCCCTTTGATGGATAAAGAAAAAAGGGAGTTAGTCCGTTTTTGTAGAAAATAGGGTTAAAGAAATTCGTCTCAACTAACTCGAGGTTATTTATGGAAGCATGTACCCGGAAATCTTAACTTTGCAGACTTATTATTATGTGGTTGTTCTCCCCGGCAAATGCTTATCTCTAGGTGGTGGGAAGGACATTTGTGGTTGCGAGAAAGCCCTGAATATTGGCCTCTTGGAGAAACTCATGGCGAATTGGAGGAAGTAGAATTGGAAAGGAAAAATTAAAAGTAGTAAATATTGATCTCTCAAGAGACGCACCTCCTTGGCATTTGTATGCTATTTCTGATTATAGTAAAAGGATTAGTTTTTTCATGGATTTTAAGGTTTGTGAATAATTGTACTTTGTTGAATGAAAAATGTAAGGATTCTGAACTTTCACAATCAGAAATTGAAAATTCTGAAAAGAAAATAATTCGTTTAGTTCAGAGCTATTGCCTTCCTGTTGTGAAATCTTCAAATTATGTTTAGACATACATAGATGATGAAGGTATTTTACGGGTGAAAACTAAAATTCTTAATCGAATCGATGAAAGATCATTTTTGTATCCAATATTGTTACCAGAAAAATATATATATAAGTTCACTAAGCTATTAATTAGAGATGTACATAAGAAAAATTGTCACGCGTGAATTCAAATGATGCAACGTTTGTTAAGAGAAAGATATTGGGTAATTAGAGCTAGGAAAGCTATAAAAAATGTTCTGTATAATTGTATAATCTGTAAACGCTTTTTAAAGTTAAATCCATGTCAAGCGAACCAACGCCTTTACCACCAGACCGAGTAATAGACCTTGCGTCTTGTGAAATTGTAGGAATAGATTTGGTGCGGCCTTTATTTTTGAAAGTGAGTGAGTGAGTTAATATTAACGTCGCACTGTTCAGCTACACGAGGGCTTTTGGCGACGGACCACGTAATTTTGAACCATGGTCAAGTGACGTGGACGACACCTGAGCTAGCACCCCCCTCGCCTAACTACCACACCACACCAACGGGAGGACGTTTCAGCTCTCGACAGATTTAACGTGCATCGCTGCCCTACACGGCGGGTCTTTTAGTGGTACTGGGATCGAACTCATGACATGCCTGCCATGGTTGGATACCTTAACCACTGGGCTACCGCAGCCCTTTATTTTTGAAAGATGGAAGAAAAGTGTGGATAGAGAGAGGAGAGAGAGAGAGAGCTTTGTTTACTTGCGTGGTATACCGTGCTATTCATCTTGAACTTGTTAATTCCCTAACTTCCGATGCTTTTTTGGCCCTTAGATGTTTTATTGCTAGGCGTAGTCGGCCACGAACAATCTATTGCGATAACGGAACTAACTTTCGGGGCGCTTTTAATGATCTATCAAAATTGGATTGGAGCAAACTATTGGAAGAAACTAGAACTCCAAAAATATTATGGAAATTTATCCCACCTACTGCGGCTTGGTGGGAAAAGCTGGTCCGCACTGTAAAAGAATTGTTAAGGGGAGTAGGAAATCTCTCTCCCTCTATACTGACAATGTTAAATTGGCTGTTTTCGATGTACCTTTTCTCAAAATCTGTTTTATGTACATGCTTAAATATTTTCATACTATTAAAGTACACCTCTCTCATTATACTAAAATGAGCTTTTAGCTAATTTTGAATTTTTTAATAAATTATGAAATATTTTATCTAAAATTGCGAAATTTGACCCATTTTTACTTTAAAAACTTGTAAAAATTAAATTATAGAGTTTTTTACAAAAAGATCATTTTAGTATATATTAGACATCATAATAAATAATTCATAAAAAATTTACATACCTGTGAACAGTAGTTTTTCAGAAAAGGTACATCGCACATTAAAATTTACATTTTGAGATAAATTGATTTTAATGTATACAGTGAGACTTCTATTCGGCTAGAAAATAAAAAAATAAAAGTTTCAATTTAAAATAAAAGATACATGATTTGGTTTATATCGGTCGTTACACTTTTAAGCAAAAAAAAAAGTAATTTGTTTGCAATTTTCGCCATTAAAATGGGCGTGGCCCAAATTCAACGATTATTTAAAAATACGTTTTAAGGGCTTCTAAATACTGTAGAGGTTAAAGAAAGGTATTTTTAGAAAGATTAAAATCTATACAATATGAAAATGTAAAAATCTCAAATTGTCAAAAAAATAAGATTTTAGCTTTCCAACACCCCTTAAAGCGTACTTTGGGTAGATCAGTGTTAAAATATGATGAATTGTATACTGTGCTTTGTGATTGTGAATCCATTATAAACTGTAGACCATTAACATATGTCAGAAAATCCGGAAGAATTGATTCCTCTTACTCTTAACATGTTTCTTATCGGTAATAAAAACTCAAACATTGAGGATATTGAAGAATTAAATTCGAACAGCCTTAACAAAAGAATAAAATATCGCAGTAAACTATTAAAAGATCTACGCCAACGCTTGAGGAACGAATACCTTAGTCAACTTATACAAAACATAATGAAAAGCAATCGTGTGATCCTCAGATTGGAGAAGTAGTTTTTGTTGGAGATGATAACAAAAAACGATTGGTTTGGGCATTAGCCAAAATTATTGAATTAATTCCAGGGCGAGATGGCAAAATTCGCACGGTTAGACTTAAAGCTTAACACAGAAAAATTTTGCGACCAATACAGCGTATCTACCCTTTGGAGATACGCTCAAATGAAAATATTCAAAGGGGTCTGGAGGAATCAATTCCCACTCTATCTGAAACTCTGTCATCCGATGAGGTACTAATTAAAAAACATACTTCATCCGGTAGATGTGTGAAGAAACCAAAGAGACTGGATTTATTTAATAGAATTTGTTATGTGCTTGAGACTCTTTCCGAGTCTTAAAGGGGGGAGGATGTTGTAAAATGAAGCGAAATAAAAGTGCCGCTAGGCGGCGTTGTTTTCTGACGTCAGTCTGCGAGCTGGCGAAGAGAGCTGTTTGCACTCTCGGCGGTTGCCGAACGCTTTTTTCATGTATCATAATGTGCCGTCCTCAGTAGAATAAACGAATAATTTTCTTGAAAGACGTCCAGTCTTATTTTGACCAAAGTTACTCAGCATCTGGTAGATGCACCTGCAATTGAATTTCTAGAATCTAGTTCGACTTTATATATATATACTTTCGAAAACTATACCGTCCATGTATCTGAAAAAATATTGATTTATTTTAAAGTAATTGTATTTCTAATAGCTTCACGTATTTTACTATATTTCTATAAAAAAATATTTAATCTATAGTATTTACAACATGTCATAAAAATACTTAATGTGTAATTTTAAAAACACAGGTCATAAAAAATATATTTAATCTATAATATTTATTACAAAAAAGTTATAAAAACACATATTTAAGGCAGTGCTTCTCAAACTTTCAATACTGGCGCCCCCCTTATCAATCACAACTTTGATCGCGCCCCCTTATACATTAAAAATGTACTGAAGGCAATAATAATGCACTTTTTTTTTACGCTAAAGCAGTAATCTTAATTATACACCGTACAAATTCATGACATAAGTATTAAATTTTGTATATGTTGCTTTTAAGCAAAAAAAAAATATATATTAAGTAATAGGATAATTATTATGTTATTTTTCCTTTCTCTAATTTTTAAATTGGAACATATTGCAAAATGCGGTGGCTGCTTAGAAGACAAAGTATAGATATCAGCTTTTTTTTTAGAAAGAACTCAGTGGGTCAATTTCTAATCATAAGCATTCCTTTGAAAAATTTGTTCTGTAAGACAAGCCCATGGAAGTCGCTAATACTTTTTAAACTTGTTATTAATTTAGCATTAATTAATTAGTTATAAAATACTCTGTGCCGCACTGATACATTAAAAGTATACCGGCTGAAGTACCCGCTATTTGCACGAGTTCATTTATAAGAAAATAAAACATTATTGATATAATCGCTGAATTTTAAGAAGAGTAAAGCCAAGTGCGCAACAATGTTTACAAAAATGTAAAATGCTTTTTTTAAATCATTACTCAAATTATAATTAGTTTTAAGCGAACTGTAATTTTAAGCCTCACAGAATTAGCATTTAGAATTGATGTTGAATAATGAACAATAATATAAAATTCCGATGAGAAATAATTGTATTATTTTTAATATTTAAAGTGAAAAGACTCTCTCTTCAACATGCTTTAAACCTGGAGCAGACACGCACTCGATACTAATGGTCGAGTGGGGTTATTGAGCCACCCCAATCTTTTTTTTTATAATTATTTTTATAGTACACAATAAAAATCGTAATTCCAGTGAATAATTTAATTAAGAGAAAATATACTCGCCCCTACTTTCAAGAACACAGAAAATATTTCGGAAAAAAAGTTATCACACTTGGAACTCAGTCAAAACAAGTACCTTAAGATTGTGAAAAAACGTTTGTCGCTCCCAAAAAAGAGGGAGATATGTGACAAATATATTTTAGTTCACACGTTAAGACTGTCAAACAGGAGGATAGTGTCTCAGAGCCATTGGTAACAATTAAACAGTTTTGCCAGAATTACCGATTTCGTGCACTCTGTGCTCGGCGTGACAGCTCCGGAATAAAAGGGTATTCATTACAATATGGATGTTCAAAAAAAAATTATGTAAAACGTTTTTTTCATTATGCTTTTTTATATGTTTGTGAATAACTCATTGAAATAAATCTTGGCCAAGTAATCCTTCAAAGAGCTCTCTGTGCTTTTCCAAAAATCATAAAAATATTTTACAAGGAAAAAATCGCAGCAGAAATAGTTTATTTGCAATTCCCTAAATGAAAAAACAAATACATAAAAGCAGGGACGTGTGTAGGTATAGATTCGAACCGGGCACCTTCCGATCCGAACACCAGTACTTTATCGATCACGCCAAGACGATCGTCTTGGCGTGATCGATAAAGTACTGGCATTCGGAACGGAAGGTGCCCGGTTCGAATCTATACCTACATTGGTGACCCTGGACTGAAGTAAGAAAACGCAGCTTTCTGAACTGTAATGGCGCCATCTACCGCAAGAAAAAGTAAATAAATAAAAAAAAATAAGGGAGAGTGAAAAAAAATAAATAAGAGAAGAAAAATATAAATAAATAAAATATATACTCTCTCCGAAACAAACGATAGATCATCTTTCTCTCATCTCAGCAAGAAAAATAAATAAAAATAAAATGAATGAGAGAGAGAGAGAGAATAAAATAAGTAAATAAAAAAAAACATGCTCTCTCTCCAAGAACAAACAAACGGGGAAAAATCGTTCGCCTATCCACCTCACTGGTGGGAGAGTAGTGTAGCGGTATCTAAGTAAAACCAGTACTTAGACATCACGCGAAGACGATCGTGGTAGTGTAGCGGTATCTATCTATCTATCTATATATATATATATATATATAAGTAAAACCAGTACTTATAGATATATCACGCGAAGACGATCGTCTTCGCGTGATGTCTAAGTACTGGTTTTACTTAGATACCGCTACAGACGTAACTAACTGTACAAGTAAGTTCGAAGGTCAAACCGCAGCAACTACATTCTGCTGATGACAATAATATAACAGTGATGATTTTTTTTTTTATCTTCCTCTAAAAATTTTTTTCGATTATGGATCTGGGTTTTGTTTTTTCTCATTTTGGTTTGAAAAGAAACCGTAATAGAAGTAGAAGCTTTAATTTTTTTATGACGTAATATATCGCAGATATATAAATTATATCAGTGTAAATGTGTATTTTTATTATGTCAGAAAGTATTTTGTTTTAATTCATTCCAGTAAATAAATTTTTTTAAATCTTTTATTTTCGATATGCTCGCGCCCCCCCAGGGGGGCGCTCCCCACAGTTTGAGAAACACTGTATTTAATGTAACATAATAATTTTTTTTAACGCATTATAGGGCTTTTTTTCTAGTGATGGTATGTTAAAACATTTTTGAGACCGAGATCGATTTAAGAACGGAAACTTATTTACCTTATTAGACAAGGCTAATTTAATTTTAACACGCTTTTATAATCTTCATTTGTATGTTACGGAATCTGAACTCTATTTTTGCCCACTTTAAAAGGTCAGATTAATTCGAAATTTTGCGCACTTGTCAAGGACCGATGGCAATACAATAATTTCATAATTCTGTTTCCTTTTCCTGATCAGGATCATCATGAATAATGATTTCCAGAGAGAGAGAGAGATTTGGCGACTAACTCTACTTATCATTACAGATTTGGTGACTAATTCCAGATACCATTTTCAGGTTTGGCGACTAAAAGAACTCTAAATGAGAGAAAATGTGCGTCAGCAATTTCTTACCCTGATATAAACCAGGGGTGGTCTACTTTTTTGGTGATAGTGCCACTGTTTGATAATAAATCATTATGCGTGCCACTTCCAACTTTTCTAACAAACAAAAAATATATGAAAAAATGTTACTTATTGGCATATGAAATTTTTAAGCAAATAGCATTTTTGCATGCAAGTCTAAATCGTGAAAATTTAAAGTAAGTGAAATAATATAGCACTTTATAATATTAATAGTGAAATAATAGCAACTACTTAGGTTTTATGGTTGATAGTTTTTTTTTTACTTTATTTTTAATAAACCTTTTAGGTATGAAATAAGAATGTTTAACTTAAAACATTTAATTCTGATTTATTACTGAACAGTCAGCAGATGCTTAATGTGGTGATCGAATTTGTAGTTTTCTTACCAAGTTATCTACATCAGGATTAATTCTTAAAGATGATAACAAAAATAAATTATTTTAGGTAAATATCAGTTAATGTTGAGTGATATGATTGTATTAGGCTCGTAATAGAAAATATTTGTTCACAAACATATGTTGATCCAAAACTACAGCATCTGGCCGCCAAATCGTGTAAATTTGGAGTGAGTGAGTGAATATTAACGTCGCACTATTCAGCTACACGAGGGCTTTTGGCGGCGGACCACGTAATTTTGAACTATGGTCAAATGACGTGGATGGCACCTGAGCTGGCATCCCCATCTCGAACTCGTGACAAGGCCAGCTACGATCCAATAACTTGACCACTCGGCTACCGCGTCCACGTGTAAATTTGGAAAATTGAATGTTGATTCACATTTCCAAATTCAATATAATTTAGATCACTGGCATTGAAATAAATTCCTTATATTTGCTTAATAATTCCGATTTTGGATTTCAGGTGGGTAACAATTCACGTCTTGTAGAGAAATTGAAAAACTATTTATGAAAAGATCAGCATTATTTTATCATGAAAATCATCCAACCTAGCACTGAGTGAATCCTTCAAAATGAATTTTAAAATCTTTTATAGCTTGTTACTGCATTACTAGGAGACTTGTTGAGATATTTTCTTCACAATTGAGGCAAAAGTTTGTTTACAAAGATACCTAACCAACTAAGGTGGGGAAAATACAATCTTTTCTCTGTAATCTTAAATTTAAATCATTTAAATGTCCTATAACAGAGGTGGCGAACCTTCATGGATCATTTCTCTTAAATAAGTACTGAATGAGGCATTAGACGTGCCGTCAACTAATTTTGACGTGATTATTGGGAAAATAATAAAACGAAGTATTAATAACCCCAAACTCTTTATTTATTTCGAAAAAGTATATTTTGTGTACGGTATAGTTGTACGAGTAAATGCTTTAGTTAGGCGTGTAATTCAAATTGGAGTAATATTAATGTGATTTCTGTTGTTGCAGATTGGATGAAAAATAACTTATTTTAGGATTGTAGGATGCTACTTTTAGTAGAATGCATGCTGAATTAGAGTCATCTGCCAAATGGTTTCTAAGCAGTTAATTATCTTCGCTGTGGTTCACTTTTTTGACAAGAGTTTCAAAATGCCTTTTACAGACGATGTTCAGCATTCCACTCTTCCAGGACATAAAACACACACCACTCTCTCTCTCTCTCTTTTTGTCGTCTTTCTTGAAAATACCTTTTTTTCTATAGATTCACCTACAGATTCCTTATTACCTTCTTATAGATTTTCTCAGATTAAAATTCTGTATTACACTTATTATCTTGCACTTTTTGTTCTTTTTCTGAACTAGCCATGTTAAATGACAGCTAAAAGTCGTAAACATAAAACAAATAATCTTTAAAATAAATTTGTGTTAACGAAATTGACTATGCTATGAGTTGACAAGTTTTGCATAATAAGCAATTGCAGTCCACGACGTAACTAAAGCAAGACAATAACAAACGAATAAACTGCCGCTCTGCACCCGATCACTCGCTTTTGATCATAAATTTCATTGTGAATTTTGTTATTTTGAAATAAAATGCAAACCATTTTGATCACTGGCGTGGCCAAAATGTCGTGTCGCATGAATTGATGGCACGCGTGCCACTTGTTCACCATCCCTGTCCTATAATATCGGGAAGAAAAGCTTAATCCTATAGCCAGTCTTCACTCTTCAGTAGCAGCCACTCACTGGGCAGTTCATTATTTTCTTCCAGATATTTTACAACGCGTTCCTTCCAATCCCAAAATCTCGAGAGACTTCTTTTTGAAAGCCAGCGCGCACAACAATGAAGGAGTATTCTTTACATGATAATTTTCCTTTGTAATTTAATTAATCTCACGTTATCAGAATGAAAAAAGACCGCACCACTCTAAAAATGTCTTCAATGCTCAATCAATTGGCACACCAAGAAAAGGCACAGGCCAAATCTTAGATAAATTGATGGCCTAGAAAAAGATCTCCTAGTTTTGAGAATTAGGAATTGTAGAACACTAGCAGGAAGGAGGCTGGCCTGGAAAAGGCCAAGACCCACCCTGGGCTGTCGTGTCACTGAGGAAGGAAGGAACTCAATTAATCTTGGTCATAATAAATTTTGAGTTTTTTTATGTCTGGGATGACCACATTTTAAAAAAATTGTAAAAAAAATTTTTTTTTTAATATTTTCAAATTTTTCAATAAATTTTCGCGTGCTACTTCTACAACTCCACCATGCCACACTGTGGCACGCGTGGCGTGGGTTGGCCACCCTTGATGTAAACAATTGTCTAATTTTTCTGAAAATTGAAATAAAACAAAGACTCGTGCATGTGAAAAATAATATTTGCTCTAACTGCTAAACCAAGACATGAAGTTTTTTTTTTTTTTAAATTCTCTTGTCGGATCTGTGGAATGAAATATCATCCATTGCTTCATTTTACCAAAACAGCTGAGAATTGATTCAGAGGTAATCGGAATAAAAAATATAAGTTTCAGAGATAATATTGAGCTCTTTTTTAGTCAAAAACATCATGGACCTTCTTTCGCATGAAATATTTCACACTAAGCTCTTCCAGATTTCCTTCAGTTGGCTGATCCTGCATTTTGCAAAATCGACACACTAATGTTATGTCAATGGGTATTTCAGTTACTAATTTAATTCATCAATGAATAAATGATAGTTTAAAAAACTAAAAATACATGTTTTTATTGTAGAACAAACTAAAAAATTAAAAATAAATTACAGATTTAAAAAAAATTTAAAAAACACGCTTTTATACTTAATCGAACTAAAAAGTTAAAAAATAATTCTTGATATAAGAATAAAATGATTAACGAGAAAATTATAATGTCCTTGGGGTAAAAGCGGGGGGTGCTCTATATCAATTGTTATAATTTCTTAATCCTATTCCGAAATACAGAGTTAGTGTAAAAATGTAAGAAAAGCACACCCCACACTTTTACCACAATGACATTGATTTTCTCGTTAGTCATTTGATTCTTATATCAAGAATTATTTTTTGTTTACTTTTCA
The DNA here is from genome assembly GCA_019973935.1 of Trichonephila clavipes. Classification (NCBI taxonomy): domain Eukaryota; kingdom Metazoa; phylum Arthropoda; class Arachnida; order Araneae; family Nephilidae; genus Trichonephila; species Trichonephila clavipes. The sequence goes on from BMAU01014878.1 coordinate 1,229,431, forward strand.
GTTCGATTAACTATAAAAGCGTATTTTTTAGTTTTTTAAACTATAATTAATTTAAGAACCTTTCTTTTTGATGGGAAATATGTTTATCATCGTCTATTGAGTACTATTGAAAGACAAGACATTTTATGCTTTTTAGTTCTGCATTTCGTTAGATGAACTTTGTAATATATTTCATTATTACTACAATCCGAAAAATGGAATTGCAAAATAGATAACATTTATATTCATGCATGATCATAAAATTAAGAATTTAAGAATTCGTCTTTATATATTACCTTCCATGTGAAATTTACGAAAACAAGAATCTCTCTCAGCATGTAGTAAATACCACAAATGTATAACACATGTTTAGTAAATAGATATAGGTTTGTAATATACAAAAGGAATGGTAAATTAAAAAGAGGAAAAAGAAATGCTGAGATTAGTTTGGTGAATTCGTCGGTAAATAAATTTCTCACAGGGCTTTATAAAAGGTTAATGCAATTGATTAAATTTTTTATTTTACATCACTGAAAATGTATCTACTCTCTGTTCACCAAAGGATGTTGGTATTCAATCTCACATCAGACTTACATAAGTAAGACGTTACAAATAGCAATAAAATTTCACATGATCTGTCTGTTAAAATAATCCAAACTCGTAACCAAAAAGTGGCAAAAAAATCAATTTTATTGTTTAAACATTTGTTTAAATGCACTGACACAAGGTTAAATGATTTGACATTTCTTATTTTTATGTTGAATACTAAAAGCATCAAAATTTTCAATTGTAAATGATTTCCTTACCCATGTATATTTTAACAAGCCATGATCTGTAAAGAAAAATAAAAATTGCTTTCGTAGTTTGATCAAGCGATTATTAAGACTAACTTAACATTCTTTTATATCATTTGCAGGTATGGTTAGTTAAAAATTCAAAAAAAAAAGTCAAAACTATTATTTTTTTTAAAATTTATTTTGCAAAGTTCAAATATTTTTGACTATTTATGTCATTGGATGATTTGGATGTCCTTGCTTATACATATTTAAATTACTGAGACATTCAAAAATATCTACTAAGTACAAAACTTTTGTAAAGAATTTTGTCTCATAAAACAAATTTGCTTCTCCTTTATTATTACCGCTCACAAACATACGGATTTCTACTTTTAGTTGAAAGACCCTTAACAGTGCGTTGGAACGATAAAAGTTCCATACCTCACAATAACATACGAAGGACCATTCCAAAAGTAAGTTTCGTAATTCGCCCTAAAGCTTTATTGCCAGAAAAAAGTACATCATGACACTAAGAATTACGTTTTTTGCACCATTTTTTATAACATAGTTACCACCGACATTGAGACATTTGTCGCAGCTTACAATTAGTTTGAAGATACCACTCTTCTAAAATTCAGTGTCCTGGAATGCAAAGAAATGTCACTCAGCCTACTCCACCTCAGCATTTTTTTTGGAGTTTACGTCCTGAGAGTATGTTTTTCTATGCAGGGAATAGGTGAAAGTTCATTAGGGTATTGTTGTGCCCCTTCGTAAACATGGAGGAATGCCCACTTCGACCTTCCTCTTCTACAGTCTGCCATCCTTCTCTGAACAAGCGGATCAATCACTTAACGAAACATAACATCTTCCCTGTACACAGTCAGTAGAAGTTCTTGTATGATGGATACACTAGTTCCATGAGCTTGTTCATAAGATAACAGCACGCACTTCCACTGACGACCACGTTGTCCACCCACTTCAGCCTGTCATCGTGATTTGTGCTCAAATAATCTCACGCTCGTCTGTCTGTTGCTGCTCTATCTTATTCGACACTCTGCGCATGTCATGCTGGTGCTTCTTTCGTCGTTGAACCAACAATAGGTGTAGTTCCTTATAGTTATTTTTTTTTGCTCTTGTTATACCATTTTTCCTTTCAAAAGAGATGATGGAACTTACTTTTGGAAAGTCAGAAGCATTATTCACTGAAGTGCCACTGAATTAGGGATACCTACCTAGTAATGAGTTGGGCCTCCTCTGGCCTTGATAACGGCTACCACACGACGAGGCATAAATTAAGCAAGTTTCTGGAAACGTTTTACGAGAATTACTTGCCAAATATTGGCTAAAGGTGTCCATAACTCGGTAAGGTTTGTTGGTGCTGTGTGATGGCCTTTCAAGCCTTGTTCCAAAACATCCCAAAGATGCTCAATAGTATTTAAGTCTTGGCTTCTGGCTGGCCAATTTCTGACAGAAAAGTCAGAGGAATACTCATCCAACCAGCCAGTAGCCAACCGGGACTTGTGACAGGTACAGTTGTCTTGTTGGAAAACTCCATTACCGTGGGGATAACAGAACTGCACAAACGGATGAATGTGATCACCCAGCAACTCTATGTACAAAAATGCATTGAGGGAGGGAGGTACATGCTCCAAAGATCACAAATAGTGCCACGAAAAAACATCCCCAGACCATGATTGTGTCACCATACCCTTGTACAGCTCTAACCTGGCATGCAGGATCCATGGGTTCAGGAGCCTGACGCCGTATTCTCAGCCTCCCATCAGGGTTAAGTATTTGAAATCGAGACTCATAACTCCATGCTACTCGTTTCCTGGCCTCTAAACTCCACAGTCTCTGTACTCTCTTTCCCAGGCAAGATGTGCAGCCTGATGATGAGCATTGAACAATGGCTGCCGAAACCCATACGGTAAAGCGAGTGTTGCACATTCCGTTTACTTACTGTACGAATGGCACCTTCATTCAACTAGGTGGTAACTTGAGCTATGTTTGGCTTCGCTGGGTACGTACAATACGCCTTAACCGTCTCTTCCCACGCACTGACAAAGCTAATTGTCATTTGAAGTTTGCCCGATCACTAGTTTTTTGTCTACCATACATATATTCTTGGTGTACTCCTGACACTGTCGGCCTTGAAAATCCTAGCGGTCTGACTTGTTCGGAAATGTAATGACCCATACGTTGCACACCTACGATTTGTCCACGATCGAAGGTGTCTAAATCAGGCAGTTTACCCAACAACCGATTCAGAACAACCACAGTACGCGTTATATATGCAGTTACCGTATCACCCTCACTTGCGCATAAATGATTCACAGTGCTACACAATTTGCATAGCCCTTCTCATCTCTAATTCTGTGGCACTTCAGTGTGTATGCTGCACTCATATCATTACATTATTTAGCGAAGAGACATCCTTAAAATGGACTGTTTTTAGCAAAATTTTTAATTCAGCTGATAGTTTTTGTATAAATCTTCGTTCATATTTTTATCAAGTGATTGTCGATGAAGCATGCAGTGTGTCCAGATTTTAGAAAGAGCTACTTTTTTGAACCAGTACCGTTTAGATCATTGTTTATTCCTGTCTGTGTTAACTCCATCTATATGCATAGTCTTCTAAAGTAATCTCAAATAATATCATTGTCTTGTAAAAATTATCAATTATGTTAAATGCTTCTCCTGCTGTTGCATCATCTTCAAGAAATTTCGGAATAACATATCTTTTCTAACATCAATCTCTACAACGTATCTTATATGAGGGATCAAATGAGTCTTTTTAACTCTTTCTGTTGCTTCATCCATTCGCAAAGTGAAATAAGAGGATTTTTTTATTTTTCCATTAATTAAGTTTAGGTCATTTCTGAACATTCGCAATAAAGCCGAACTGAAGGGTGGGAGGACAAATTCGAAGCAAAAAAAAAAAGACTAATGCGTTTTGGTGGAGTTTGAATTTGACTTTTGCCTTTGCTGGTTTCTCATCATTTTCTCTTCCCACAGTGAATTTTAAATTGTATAAGCTTTGTCAATAAATTTTTGCGTTGTAATAATGTGCTTAGATATTCTATGGTCCATAGTTCTTGGAAAGTATATATAACCTCAACAGATATCGTTAGACGTATCAGAAGTAATTCTACTCACCGTACTATTTGCAAGTGGAATAATCGAAGTTGGGCTACATACGAATCAAGCAGCGTTGTACTCACCATGTTAATGGCTCCATGTAGCACCAAAGAGTCTCCTGTTGAATAAGGTTTTTTAACATTTGACAATTCATCGTGAAACCTTTTACGAAGTTAGCAAGGCTTTTGATGATACAGATATGGTTTTAACAAATGCCTTTTGTCAGGCAAGTTTTAATGCATGGGCCAACTGGGCCCCGGCTTAAAGTCTCGTCTTGTTCTCGACTTGATCTTGGTAAGATCATAATCGGGATATTTTGAACTGTCTAATGTTATTCCCGTAAATGTTCACAAAAAAACTTGGATTTCGAGCTTTTGACTGGCAACAGGGGCGATATAACTCATAATAAATGAATTTACACACAAATTTATTTATTATGGGTTTACCATTTGTACGAGTATTTGACAACGTATGCTACTTACAGTCTATTTAAAAAGGTCACAGATGGGACCCATTTCTGTATATAATCCCAGATAGAACTGAAAATGAATGTGGATTAGCAACATCATATTGAGACGGATCTTTACGGAATGTTCTTACTAATTCTTTTGGGGAATCTTTGAAACAGAATTCGTGTTTAATTCACAGCCATTCCTCTCAAGAAGAAACCCTGAAATGTAGATTATTTCGACTATATAAAGTCAGAGTTTTGTAATTGTAATGAAGAAGGAGCTGAGAAACTATTACGGGCGTTACGAAGGTGAGATATAATTGATTTTCACAGATTAAGTTAGGAACGAAGTTTGCCACTGTATTAAATTAGTGGATTGGGAATTCATAGTCCAAGATAAATTAGGTTAGATTAAATTGATTACTTGCGCTTTTTCACTCAGGGTTTATTGCTTTCTATATATCATCTCCTAGGGCATTCACTTGTTGTTTAACATGTTACTGATTAGTGTGTTTGAGTAAAAATAAATAATAGTTATAATAGAAGTTTCTGGTCTTTCTTTGTTTCCTCTCACACTCTTAGGTAGGCAAGACGGAGAGGGAGTGACTTCAAAGGGAAGTCGCTCATAATATTTATAAATCTCACTAGTTCGGAAATATTTCGCGTAGATGGTTAAAATAATGGTTGTTGATGTGGTGTCCACTAGATAGAGTAGCTTTTCGATGCAAATGATATTTGTAAGTGTAATCTCAGTGACAATTGAGCTGTGACGATCCATAGATGTATTCTGTAATTAAATGTTTGGACCACCCTAATAATTCAGCCAAATTTAAATGATCCATGTGTGCACAAAAATAAGTGCATCTATAAAATTTAAAAAGTAATGAACATTCCAAAGTTGCCAAAGCCAAGAAATTACTCGAGCCCCATCAATCCTAGAGTTTAGATAAAAGTTTAAAATATTTAATGTTTATGACTTCAATCATAGCTACATTTTTTAATGACTCGAAATAATAGCAGAATAATTAGATAGATTAAAATGAAAGCGAATCGCTATGAGAACAATACTTTCTGAGCTCTTAAAGAAGGTTGATGATAGTTAAGTAATTTTGACAAAGATGAACTATTCGAATTACGTGAATTATTATTAAAAAGTAACAATAATTTAAAAGAATTAAATTACCCCCACTCTTTCACTAATCGAAATAGAATCTTCAGAAACGTATGTAGTTATACTTCGAAAGGATATTCGGAAAAATGTTCTTGAGCTGTGAAAATAATTATTATGAGAATGTTAGTAGGAGAGAGTCGAAACGAGACACATAAAAATACTATACTGAAAGCATGATCAACCTGCAAGACGCTCAAAGCTCCGGGAAACTTCCTAAAGTGGTAACAGAAAATTATGCTTGTGACAAAGAAAAGTTCTACCCATTTCGTAAAAGGAACTAGGATTATATAAAACAGGATTTATCTTGTAAAAAAACACCGGTTATTATTTCGATAGTAATTCTGAAAATAATGTGAAGCTTTCGAGAATCCTAGTTCAGGCTCTGTAGAGAAGTCATATCTATAGTATACAGGGTGATCCTCAATTCATGGTACAAATTTTAAGGGTAGGTACAACATATTGTAACAATCATTTGTTGTATAGGAATGTATGGGCACAAATTATATGGTGAGGCACATACACAAAAAAAATAAGAGATTTATGGAAAGACAAAGTGTTTATTGAAAGTGTCTTTGACTTGCGTAGTGTTTACAATAACTCTTCGTAACTGTTCAGCTCATGAACTATAAAGTCCAATTGCAACTCACATTGCTGTATCACCCACTTGCTGCCTGAGAAGATAGCCTGCCGGATTCAAAGCTTGTAATCGCAGAAAATGGAAGAGGTGTAAGAGATTTTCGTTTAACACTCTACAAACGATCTGATGAGCAACAGCTCTTGTACTTGACTTTGGTTAACCAGTCGCAGCGTTTAAGATTCTTTCTTCCAGACTTAGACTGCCTACAGCTCTTTGTCGACCAGCATCATGTCTAGTGACTTGAAACGAACGTGTTTCACGAAGTTGACGAGGTAACCGCTGAAAAATTCTATGATCTGGCATTCGTTGATCAGGAAACTGCTCGTGGTACATTCGTAGCGTAGCTCTGCTGCTACCCCTTACATGACCGTACGAGTAAAGTAAGTCTGCATTTTCGGCATACGTAAGGTCTCCCATCGTGAACGTCAGCCCAATTGTGAATGGCGCTTTCCTCTACTGAGATGCATCATGTTGAACGGTGGCTTGCCATCTACTGCCCCCTACCAACAACGAAAACAACTGATAACTCCATTTCTCTTTTCTTTTATTTCGCCTGTTTGCGCCTCACTGCGTCACTCTTCCGCCCATACATTCCTACACAATGAAGAATTGCTACACACACAATGTCCTGTATCTACCCTTAAAGTTTGTACCATGAATTTGGGACCCTCCTGTATATAAAATTATTAATATAAAAGTATTTTCTTCACAAAAAATGCATTTAAATAGTTTTTTATGTAATAATAATTTTAAAACTCTTTTATATATATGTACTCTATAACAAAAACAACCAATGCCCTGAGAAGGTGTTGTCCGATTTAGATAAAATTTGATGGACGTGAAAAACATACATAGAAAAAAAACGATAAAATTTTCGAACAATTTATTGATTATTTCAGAGTTTGACCTTTGTAAAGGAAGGAAGTCACTAAAGTGTTGGTTCACCTCTGGCCTGGATGCCAGCTGTCTCCCTGCGTGGCATAGACTGGTAAAGTTCACGGATTGTGACCTGTGGAATTTTGTACCAAACTGTCTTCAACTGTTGGGCTTAATTGTCTATATTCCAGGATGATTGTAATTGCCTTCCCATAACATTCCAAACGGATTCTTTCTCCCCTTTGGAAGAGAGACAGCTTATCCAACACCTCGTTGCTGGACAAGGAAGTGTAGAATAAACTTGAAGACAATTCATAGCAACGCGTGCCGTGTGCGTCAGGGCATTATAATGTCGAAAAGTAAGTCCTAAGGGTTGCAAAAGGAACGGTAACACAACCGGTCGTAAGATGTTTACAACGTAATGCTGTGTTGCTAGTGTGCCAGAAATGACTACCAAAAGGATCCAGCTGTCAAAGGAGATGGTCCCATGCCATAACGCTATGTTGTAGATCCATGTGGCGTGTGATAGTCAGGGCAGAATCCTCACTCTGCCCTAACTATCGTTTTCAACTGTGTCTTGACGACTGCAGTTGTCGTCAGGATACAGTTGGAAACGGAACTCCAGTCAGCACAATTCCCCTTTGATCGAGCCAGGCGCTACTGTAATTGGACTTGACGGTGTACTGGTGTGAGAGGTAAGCGACGTAATTGTCGGAGCGAGTGTAAATTCTACTCTCTCAGTCGTCTGCAAAAGGTCACGTTGAACACGTTTGTGGACCACGCGGTGGATAGTTCACAATGACGAGTCCAGCGCTGTGAGAGCTGCTTTGAGAATTGCTCTGTGTTTCCACTTTGTTGTGGCCCTCGGTTGACCACTGCCGTTATGACGTTGATATCTGCCGGAGTTGACTCACTCTTGCCAGTATCATCTAATCGCTGCATAGCTTCGACGCAGATGTTGAGTGATTTTTCGTTTCGTTCAACCAGCGTCTTTCAATCTGATCGAACGACCTCTTTGAAACTTTGACACCTGCTCGTAATGAGCACGATTGTTACAGCAGACGAAAGCAGTGGCGCACACAACTTTTTTTTTTCCGATTGATTATAATTCTAAGTATATAGTACGTAAAATTTATTTAATTACTTGTTATTAATGATTAATTGTATTAATTAATGCTAATTATTTATTCAAAAATTAGTTTTTTTACTGTGTTTTGTTCCCGAAAATCGACAAAATCAAAAGGAGCATGATACAAGAATGGTGAACGTTCGATTGATTCATATATTTAAATAATTGATTTATACAACTTGAGTTAAGAACGGAGTTTGCCACTATACTAAATTAGTGGATTGGAAAAATTTATAGCCTAAGATTGGTTAGGTTAAATTGAACTGTTTATTTGCGCTTGTTCACTTAGGGTTTATTGATTTCTTTATATCACTCCTAACGCATCCTCTTGTGGTTTAACTTGTGATTAATTAGTGTGCGTGAGTAATAATCAATAATAACTATTATGGAAGTTTCTGGTCATGATTTTTTTCCTCTCACACCCTTAGGTAGGCAGGACGGTGAGGGAGTGACTTCAGGGGGAAGTCACCCACAAGCATTGTGACAAATCTATACAGAACTTTATCACTAACCTTCTGAGACGTCTTTTTTAGGGAAATTTAATTCCCTACCTATTTCCAATCAACTCCAAAAAGAGGACTGGGATTCCTTGTTATATGCAGATTAGATAAAGTATTTAAGTCAAACGGAATAGTAAAGTGAGAGGCAGTAGGAGAAAGAGATTGAAGCAGGAAGTTATAATAGTGAAGTTAGAGATTTATTATTGAAGATTTCTAGGTGGATAAATTAGGCACAGGAAGAGTTGAGATTCAATGTGGTAAATATTGATTTATAATTAAAGTCTCATTATAAAGTTTTATATTAGGAGTGAGATTAAAGTTAAATGTTCAATAGGAACATTATTGAATATAATTCTGGGATCTCTTATTGCGGTAATCTCTGCGTGATCGATGTTCTAATTGGTAATTAATTGGATCATTAAATATTTAAGTTAATATAAAGGAAAGTCCCTTTTAAACCTCATAAAGCTATTTTGATTTATTTGTTATTAAAAGTCTTTGATTCTATTTGGGAAAGATAACCAAATAAAGAAAGTTATTTATAAAAATGGCTACTGGTTCTTCTTTGACTCAAAATTATTCTCGTTCTCAAAGTGAGATCCAAGGGGATCTTCACAGCATGCATTATCGTTCACGCGGTAATTTGAAACCAATAAATGTGCACGACTCACAATCTCAAAAACCTCGACACAAACCGGCTCGACGGATAACTGCATTTCGACTGAATGAGTTGAATAAATAATTGCTTATGGCATTAGGCCTAGACACGGACAACGGTCATGACATAATAATACAGTCTTACCACTTTTGCCAATTGACATGCAGTTTGAAACTGACTGTTTTTCAGAGAATATGTACGGGAATAATATTTGATCATTAAAATTCTCTAGATCATAATCTTAGTAAGAAAGAAACGAGGCCCCTACCGGGAGCGAGGTCCTGGGTCTGGACCTAGTTGGCCCATCCCTTAAGATAACTCTAAATGGCACTTTGTTTTAATTAGAAATGTGTCTTGAAATAGAATATCAATAGCCTGAATATTCAGGAAACAGATGGAAAATTTTCTAGCAAATATATTAAAAGGTGATTAAGAGGAGAAAAACTATACTCTTTACATAAACCTAATAAAAAAATTTAAGAAAAATATAATGTTTATAAGTCTTATGGATCGAATTTCAAGCTGATTTAGTGGATATGCATCTTTTGACTTAAGAGTAGTGACGGTTATAGATTTTTATTGGCGTGTACATGTGTTTTATCTCAATATGCTTGAGCTATTCCATTATGTGATAAAAATGCAAAAAAAAAAGTTCCATCAGCATTTGAACAAACATTTTGTAAGTGTATTCATCTGAAACTTTTATTCACTTCTAAATGTGCTTGGGCTGAATTCCCTTACGTAATAAAAATGTTAACCCAATACTATCGGCTTTGAAACAAATAGTTTCTCAACTTATTCCTCATAAACTTCAAATTGATGCTGGTAAAAAATTTCCAAGCAAACATTTTCAAAACCATCTTAAAAAGAAAATAGAAATTTTTGTGACAGGTAAATAGCACGAAAGGTGTCATTATAGAACGATATAATGGAACACTAAAAGCGAAAATATGGAAACACTTTACAGAAATGAATAAAAAGCGACACGCAGTGATGTCAATATATATATTAATCCACAGTTATGTGGCCGTGGTTGCCTAGTGGTATAAGTATTGGATCATGGCTTGCCTTGTCACGAGATCGAGCCCAGTACCACACTAAAGACCCGCTGTGTAGGGCAGCGATGCACGTTAAATCTGTCGAGAGCTGAAACGTCCTCCCGTTGGTGTGGTGTGGTAGTTAGGAGAGAAGGGTGCCATCTCATGTGTCGTCCACGTCACTTGACCATGGTTCAAAATTACGTGGTCCGTCGCCAAAAGCCCTCGTGTAGCTGAACATTGCGACGATAATATTCAATCAATCAATCAATCCACAGTTATGGCTGTACTTGGCGTCACGTCACACAAAAGACACCATCTACTGTAAAAGAGGCTTATCAGACAGGTGTGGAAAAATCTCTTTGGCAAACCGAATACTAAAAAGATGAATGAGCCAAATAATCGACTCAATGATACAGTTCGCATTAGTAGGGATAAATTCATATTTGAAAAAGGACTTGAGCACAGAATTGTACCAGGAAGATGTTTACCATTCACCAAATTATTCGAAGGAATAAAATTGCTTACACCAGTGCTTCTCAAAATTTCAATGTTTGCGACCCAATATACACAATCATAGTTTTCATCGCGACCCCCCTTCTCTCCATAAAATAACAATGCATTGAATTCAATGATACTATACTTTGAAGCAAAATCTACAATACGACTTGAACCTCTTAAGGATCACCGGCGTATATAAACGTCTCACTCAGTAAAAGCGTTAATTGTCCCGCACATATATATGCGTCTTTTATAAGTACGATCTTTTATGCGCACTGCTGTCCATAAAACGATTTGGGAGGCTTTGGAGTGCAATGAAGCGACCTTGACAGTGTTTGCGAAGGATTTACTGATTTTCCAGGATTTGCTTAATTATTTCTCCCCCGCCTCACTAAGTAACTTACGTGTACATACGCTGAAAACGGCAACATTGGGGAGCGAATCGCGTAATTTTAAATCAGCAGTTAAGGGATTAACTAGAAACCGTACAAATGATCAAGATAAGTGTTAACTTTGTATGTAATTGTATATATGGCAAGTCTATGGAGTCACTGGTAGTTATTAAACTTATTCTTAACTTAGTATGGTTAAATTAATTGTAAAATACATTGTGCAGTACTGATACATTTATAAGTGTGTGAAGTCAGTGTAAATGTGTATTCTATTTTTTCAGAATGTGTTTTTGTTTGTTTACTTTCAGTAAATTAATAATTTTTTAAAATAATCTTTTGTTTTTGACCTTTCGATGCGCTTGCGCACCCCTCGTAGAGTTATGACGCTCCCCTTTGGGGCGCGCCCCACAGAACGCTGGTCTACTCATGAAAAGATTTAGCCTTGGAAGGGATTCGAGGTATTTTTTTATAACCAAGAGCTTTAAAAATAGATGCATTCTGACTACAATATCAAAGTGAAAAAATTTTGAAAATGCAAAAAAGAAAAAAAAGGGGATAGTATTAATAAATATTTTGTAAAATTCTGGGGATATTGAGAAAAACTTAATATTTAAATGCAAGATCTAATCCCTTTGTATACCAATCTATAAAATTTGATTGTCTATCTTATGTGTTATTATTGCTTATTGGATTAATATCTACAATATATCTCTTTTTAAAAAGATAGTTTTTCGTGATGCTGCAATAATTTTATTACGTTCTATCGCAACAATGCCAATGTTCAAAATAACTCGCCAAGTTAGCAACCCCAATTTCGCTTGTGTAGCACGCGCTGAACCGGCAACCATGTGTTTCGTTTCATATAATGTCGCAAATATAGTTGCGATAGCAAGCTCTCGCAAAAAATATCTTAATAATTGCCTGGACTGGAATCGTTGCGTGAGAAAAAAGGCGTTGTCTCATTCGAAGATTAATTAACAATCAACGGAACTAAATACTCCCCTTTCCAGGAAGCTGCAAGAATTGCAGGTTTATCAAAAACTGAGGACTTGATCAATGAAGTGTTAGACGATGAAGCTTCAGTGAGGAATTTAACTGGAGAGGAGCACCAAGAACAAATAAATAGAACTACATAATACATGTAAATTACAGTTTTGGAATTTATTTTGATTTGAAATTTTGAATACTCAGGATCATTCCCTTCGAATAGTTTATGGCAGAGGTGGAGAAACTTTTTACCATTAGAAACCACATGTAAATTAGGTAGTAATAAAGGAGGCCGCACAGGTTAATGTACCTATAAATGCGAATTTTATGAAATTATTATAGTTTTCGTACAATTTTAACAATTTGGCGCATTATATAGAAATTAAAAGGAAAAAAAAGAATTTTTATTTATTTATTATTTGACAGAAAAAGTTACAATATAGAATATTTTTATATTTACATACGAAATGAATAAGAATGAAAACGTATACTTGCTAGAGATACTAGCATAGGAGATAAACCAAGGTAAAGGCCCCAAAACCCACTTGGGTGAATATAACATCAATAGAATAGAATTGTAAAATTAAATTACTATAAGATTCCGGACGAAATAGACAAATATAAATATGTATAAACAAAAATATTTACAATAGAGGTTAATAATGATTATGACCATAAGTAATAAAAATGAAAATGTGCGAAGAAACTAAGATCTTACCTGATTTATACCGATTCCCAGAGTATACTAATACCAAGCACCATAAAACAGCATAACTGAGAATAATGGCGTCATCTATATATATTTTTAGTTATATATATATATACTAGCTGGTATACCCGTTCTTCGCACGGGTGAACTAAAAAATTAAACAACACAGATTGAAAGATAAAGAAGTTTTTAATGAGTTAATTTTACGTGAATTGCATATTAAACAAAAAAAGCTTTTCGCATATCTCAGCTGAAGAAAGAAAAGAAAGAAGAAAAATACCTTTGTTAAATTTTACGTCTGTGGATCTAATAGCTGATAAAAATAATTTTTTTTTATATTTATAACTCCCATAACACTCTTGAGGGTCGATTTTTGAAAATACCTCCTTAGCTGATCTCTGCTCAGCAAAAGTAACACATTGTTAAAAGTTTTGTGATGCTTAAAATATTGTAAATAATTTATATCTGAAAGTGTCATACATTAATATTATTTTCTGTTGAATTTATTTTATGTTAAAATTGTAATACTCGCAAGCAACGCCGTTTCCTAAATAACAATGGCGATATAGCGAAATATCGACGATAGAGTCAAGATGGCAAATGTCTAGCTACTTTCATAGCTCGAACTTTATTAGAGCTTTGTAAGACCCGCCCTGTAGGAGAGAGATGCACGTTAATGCTTTATCTAGCGCATTATGATTTACTGCAATTTTTTTCGTGCATATATTTTTTTAGGTCACTACATTGAAAATTAAAGGACATACATAAACAAAATACTCGACTTGGGGAAATTTAATCGGTTAGAGCTAATAAATTAATTAAAGATATTCCACAGTAAAATTAATTATAAACACCGTTCACTTAAAATAAATAGTCAAATCGTTTTCTAAGGTCTCCATAAACATACAAAAACAAAAGACACTTAAATTTTGACATTAACTATTTTTTGGCGACAAAAATGATAATCTTTGCAATCCGCTGAAAACGCTGTCAGCCGAAAACGCAATATCTGCTACAAAACTATTCGGCTGCCCCGCTAAAATACTCATCATAGAACCCGTGCTGTCATATATCTTGGAAGAGTGGATTTCAAAGGATATTCCAGCTAAGTATTGGTAGAATATTCCTGCTAAATCGGTGTGGTAGTTAGGAGAAGGGGGTGCCAGCTCAGGTGTCGTCCACGTCACTTGACCATGGTTCAAAATAACGTGGTCCGTCGCCAAAAGCCCTCGTGTAGCTGAACAGTACGACGTTAATATTCCCTCACTCCAAAAAATACAGTACAGTAGTTATTATTAGTTTTATACTTAAAAATGCAATATCTGCCTATTCAATTAAAATTATAGCGTTATAATTAACTACTAACCACACAAACAAATTCTGAAAGTTTGTCCAAATGATGTAGTGTGAAAGAGAAAGTTTATTCAGACAGACAACAAATGCGTCTTATATGTATATAGAAGGCCGCGGTAGCCGAGTGGTATAGGTATCGGATCGTGGCTTGCCTGGTCACGAGTTCGATCCCAGTACCACTAAAGACCCGCCGTGTAGGGCAGCGATGCACGTTAAATCTGTCGAGAGCTGAAACGTCCTCCCGTTGGTGTGGTGTGGTAGTTAGGAGAGGGGGGTGCCAGCTCAGGTGTCGTCCACGTCACTTGACCATGGTTCAAAATTACGTGGTCCGTCGCCAAAAGCCCTCGTGTAGCTGAACAGTGCGACGTTAATATTAAATCAAATCAAATCAAATCAAATCTATATGTATATAGATTAGTTTGAATTCTTGTGTATTATTCCTTTTGTAAGCCTCATGACATACTTTATGGTGTACCAGTCTTTTAAAGCTGACTGAGCCACAGCAACATTTAGCTGGGTATATAGCTAGTTATAACATAAAAATTGAATCTTAAAAATATATCAAAATTAAAAGACGGCTCAATATTTTGAATAAATCAGTATAAACATTTTCGTACAAACACAATATATAGATTGTACAATATTTATTTTGTTATTTGCATTTCAGACAGACATCAAATACAATTTTAAAAATTGTCAAAAAAGGATAAAAAAAACATATTTAAGAAAAATAACACTGTTTAATTTTGCCAAAGACATCGCAATGTGCAAAATTATTTGCAGTATATAATAACCAAAAAAAAGAAAAATGTAAGTACTAAAATATAAAAAAAATACAAAAATTATATATTGAATTAATTAAGGATTACTGGAGGGAAAGATAAAACAGGCTAAGATAATACTCATAATATTAATTTCATATTGGTTGGCTACTCATTTTTGGCATGATTTTGAAATCACGCCAAATTGGTATGTAGTGGCCAGTCTAATGTTATAGTAATGTACAGAATTAAAGGTACTTACGTATTATCGCAACCTATTGGTGACATTATACAAAATGAAGCACATGATTGCCAATTCAACGCATACAAAGTTGAGATTGCCAAAGTGGCGAGTTGTCTTGAATGTTGGTGATTGTGCAATAATACGCAAGTACTAAAAAAATTATCCAAAGCATATATATCCCGAGCATAAAAATAAATTGAAAAATGAAGTACAATACTAACATTAACTGACATAAAAAGAACTGAACTAACTTTATTAATGCAAAAGCATAATTTGAAAAAATAAGGTACTTACATATAACCGCAACCTATTGGCGATATATGAAACACAGCATGACTCACAACTCAGCATATATATGACATGCGAAATCGGGGTTGCCAACTTGGCAAGTTATTTTGGACGTTGGCGATTGTTAGGATAGTACATGAGTTCCAAAAATAATTTATCTTACGACTACCTGCTTCCTCAACAGGTATTCAAGCCTTTTGTCTGTTTTGATCATTCTCTGATGCCTATTCCAGTTTGATATGTAATTACTACCAACACTGCTTTTGCTTGGGCAGTATGATTATCCAAGTTTGATTTTCTGCAAGGCAATTTTATGCACTGAAGCCAATAGTATACCCCTAAATATGACTATCTGCTTCCTCAACAGGTATTTAAGCCATTTATCTGTTTTGATCATTCTCTGATGCCTATTCCAGTTTGATATGTAATTACTACCAACACTGCTTTTGCTTGGGCAGTATGATTACTCAAGTTTGATTTTCTGCATGGCAATTTTATGTACTGAAGCCTATAGTATACCCTTAAAGGTTAAAATAAAGACACATGAAATTGCAATGAACCATATTATTGGATCAAGTGTAGTATAGGGGGGCTACTTGGCGCAGTCCTTTATTTTGGTGACTAAAAGTGGTCGCCAAGGTACTTTTTTCGGTATTATTTATTTTAGAATGAATTCGATATCTTACCATGATATTTAGATAAAAATCAAAAAATCCGAAGAAAAATCACCAAATCCAAAGTGGTCCTCCTATACTACACTTGAACCGAACTGAAATATAACCTTTATCAATGAGAAGTTTTAGTTTGTCAAAATTATAATGTTCGCATTCTATAGAAATAAATAAATAAGTTGTAATTTGTAAGCAAAATCACACACATAAACATCCCGCGATAATACCAAATGTTGCCAAAACAACAAAACAAAATTTTAGTTGATGAAAGAATAATCCTTTAAAAAAGGATTTATTCGAAAAATAATCCTAATTAAATATCATAGAATAGAAAAATTGAATAAATATTCCAACTGATAAATATAGCTATAGTAAAAATATGTAATAATCTTGACTGCGTGTAAAGTATAAATTTTCCACTTAGTGAGAAACGTGACATCATATGACGTCATAACACTGGAAAATCACTTTAAAATTAAATTTTAAAAAATTCGGAAAGAATTATAAACGCCAAACCTATTTAAGAACCTTCCTCGTGTAATTTTGTGTACGTGCGTGCGTGCGTGTGTGTGTGTGTGTGTGTAGAGAGCGAGTCAGCTCATTGTAGGAATTCAAGAACAAGGTGACTATTATACGACCAAAGCTATATTTATAATCGACCTCGTATATCATGGTTTTCTATATAATATGTTATTCTTTACATATTACACGCTCCAATGTGCTACAAAAAACATTTGCGGCATGCATTGACAAACTAGCAGACGATTTGAACAAGCATGAGAAAATAAATACAGTACAATAAAAAAATAGTTTAGATAGTGCGATAATTTAATAACGGAAAATTAAATCTAACACAAAACTTTGGCAAGAAATTAGTGTGTTCAGGACATTTTACTAACACTGTCTACTGTTTAAATTTATTACAGTAAAATTTATTCTGACATTTAATCGAAGGAAGAAATCAAATGAAGAAATAAGTGTCACAGAGATGAATTAGATGTTATGAAAAAGGAAATAGAATATCGCGGAACATGTAATATGTTGACACAGAAGGAAAAATATACTTTTCCTTTCATGTTTCAACCGAGCTAGAAAGCTGCTGGATTGCTTATGACGCAAATTCAAAAGCGTAAAATCACTTAATGCAGTGTTTCCCAAAGTGTGGGGCGCGCCCCCCTGGGGGGGCGCGATGACCCTACAAGGGGGGCGCGAGTGTATCGAAAATTTAAAGATTTTTTTTAAAAAAAATAACCGGAAAGAGAAGTAAAACAAAATGCTTTCTTCCGTAATAAAAAAAAATACACACAACAACACTGACATAATTTATGTTTATTATCTGGCTTTTTTCCGTCATCAAATAGCTATCTTTGATCCCAAAACCA
The DNA here is from genome assembly GCA_019973935.1 of Trichonephila clavipes. NCBI lineage: Eukaryota > Metazoa > Arthropoda > Arachnida > Araneae > Nephilidae > Trichonephila > Trichonephila clavipes. Next base: position 1,247,071 of record BMAU01014878.1, read on the forward strand.
AATTAAAGAGAGAAAAAATATTTTGTTTTATTTGCTGTATCTCCTCAATGAGAGATTTTTTTATTATGTTTTAACATAAAATATTACTCGTTAAAAGAAAAACGAAACCCAGACCCTGAGAAAAATTCTAAGAAGATAAACAATTCACCACTGTAATTATTATTGAAATACTGTACATTAGTTGTAGAAAAAGAAAAGGAAGTCATGATTCACTTTTCAGCCAGGCTGCATAGTACGTTTGCTAATCATTTGATTGACCTTCAATCTTATGGTATGGTTATTATCAATATTAGTTCCCTCCTGTCTTTTATGCGTTTGCTTTTCGTTTAGGGAAATTGTAAATAATAGAGTTTTCCGATATTTGGAAAAAAGAATTGATTGGTTTAACATTTCTGTAGGATAATTGAAAAGTGTCTGATTTGCGTCCTTTATTATGGTCTTGTACTTTTGAATCATTTTAGTTCAGTTTTATTGGATTTTTTCTCAAATCATCAAAGAATTGAATAGTCCTTGAAAGAAGGTAAGTATACTTTCTATAAATTAAAATATTCACTAGAATTTGATTTGTATCGTGTACAGTAAAAATAATTCTAAACAAATGATTGGGGTGACTGAGTCCCCCACTACCATTAATGTTAGTATCGAGTACGCGCCTGCTCCCGGGTTAAAGCATTTTGAAGTCTACTGGCTTTAAATGTTAAAAAGTAACACAATTATTCTTCATCGGAATTTTATATTCTTTTTCATAATTTAACATTAATTCTAAATGCTAATTGTGTGAGGTTTAAAATTACAGTTCTTTTAAACAGTTATTTACCATTATAGCATTTATCTAAAAAAAAAATCATTTTACATTTTTGTATACAATATCGTGCACACAGTTTTACTCTCCTTACAGTTCAGCTATTATATCAAGAATAATGTTTTATTTTTTTAAAAAATGAACTCGTGCGAAGAGTCGGTGACTCAGCCAGTATACGTTTGATGTATCAGTACTGAAGAAGGTATTTTATAAATAATTTCTTATTACTGAATTTGGCTGCGGTAGCTGAGTGGTATAGGTATCGGATCGTGGCTTGCCTTGTCACGAGTTCGAGCCCAGTACCTCTAAAGACCCGCCGTGTAGGGCAGCGATGCACGTTAAATCTGTTGAGAGTTGAAACGTTTTCCCGTTGGTGTGGTGTGGTAGTTAGGAGAGAGGGGTGCCAGCTCAGGTGTCATCCACGTCACTTGACCAAGGTTCAAAATTACGAGGTCCGTCGTCAAAAGCCCTCATGCAGCTGAACAATGCGACGTTAATATTCAATCAATCAATCTTATTACTAAATTAAGAACAAGTTTAATAATTATTAGGGACTTCCACGGGCTTGTCTTGTAGAGGAAAGTTTTTCAAAGGAAGGTTTAATATCAGAAATTGACACTTAAAGAGTTATTTTTCTATATTTAGCTGAGATCTATATTTTGTCTTCAAGGCATCCACTGCAGAAAATCCGGTTCGAAAAAGGTAGGATGTTGAAAATGGTAATAGTACACGAAGTGCTTTTGTTTTCAGTACAGATAATTCCTCATCCACCTCTACCCCAAATTCAAAGAGCGATTTATTACAAAATTGCCTTTTAATTTTTCACTGGATGTGAAATCTATGAAGATTTCTTCTTCGGAAGTTGAGAGCCCTTCTGGAGTATCTTGAAATAGATCCCTAATCCACTCGTAACTTGCTACCAAGCTGTCCTCATCCAGAAAATACTTTTTAAAATTCTTTGCCAACATAGCTAAATGATTTTACATGTTTTAAAAACAACTTTCACATGTTGTTCTACAGATTTGTAAGTTTTAACACATATAGAGCTGGGGCTTTTTTTCCATCATTTACTTCAGTAGTGGTAAATCCAAAATTTAAGTATTTTTGAGAAGATCGCCTTGATTTAATTTTCGGAACCATGCTCGTTCGTCTGTATACTTGTTGATTCTTTATTATGGTCGAATGTTTGCTTACGACTTCAAAATGTATGTATGATATTGTTTTAATCTACTGCCGTAAATACTTAATTACCGTGAATTACAATTAACGTGGAAATTTAAAAAATTTACATTCAAGCTAGATTCGGTAGCTATAGGAGTATCGAGTCGACCAAAACTGACTGGAATTGTACGAGGAAAAGCATTTTTACATGTTTTGCGCAGACGTCCGATAGGTTGCCCAGACTCACGCAAACGTACCCTATAATGCCAGATGTGATGGATATGATAGAGCGACATTGACTAGACTATTTTTCTAATGACATTTGTACTTTGAGCAATGAATGCTGAAGGAAATAAATCTTTAATTAAATACATCATTTTGCGATCTGTTCCAATTTAAAAATTAGAGAAAGAAAAATAACATAATTCTAAGTAATATATATTTTAAGTAATTTTCTTAAAATATATATATATTACTTAAAAGTTACATATACACAAAATTTAATATACTTATCGTATTTATTTGTACGGTTTATAATTAAGATCGTCATGTAACTTTAGCGTCTCTCTCTCAAAGTGCATTTTTATTGCAGTAAATACATTATTGCTGTACAGGGGGGCGAGACAAAAAATATGATTGAAAATTGGGTCGCCAGTATTGGAAGTTTGAGAAACACTGCTTTTAATGTATGAGTGGAGCACAGAGTATTTTATGACTAATTAATTAATACTAAATTAAGAACAAGTTTAATAATTATTAGCTACTTCCATGGGCTTGTCTTACAGAGCAAAGTTTTTGAAAGGAGTTTTAAGATAAGAAATTGACCCTCTGAGTTCATTTTCTATATTTAGCTGATATCTATATTTTGTCTTCTAAGCAACCACCGCATTTTGTAATATGTTCCAATTTAAAAATCAGAGAAAGGAAAAATAACTTAGTAATTATCCTATTACTTAACTTTTTTGCTTAAAAGTAACATATACAAAATTTAATACTTATGTCATGAATTTGTACGGTTTACAATAAATATTGTTGCTTTATCGTAAAAGTGCATTATTATTGCATTCAGTAAATTATTATGTATAAGGGGGGCGCGATAAAAATTGTGATTGAAAAGGGGGGCGCCAGTATTGAAAGTTTGAGAAGCACTGACTTAATGATTTTCTAGACAATGGACCAATTTTGTCCTCTATTGATTCAGACATAACTTTAAAATGGTTTTAATGGAAATATTGCAATTACTTTTTTAGCAATAGGAATCGTGCGTAAGGATACGGATTACTGGAAAATTTCTGATATAGGGACAATGAATCTCGTTATTGGGCTCCAGCAATGGAGTAATATCACAAATACAGTGAAAATCGCTTAACACGACACTGAGAGGATTGAAAATATTATTTCGTGTTAAGGTATATTGCAAAATAAAAAATGAAATCCAATATTCAACCAAATGAAGTTTATTACAATACATTTTATTTATATCGAAATGTACATTAGCATGCATTTAATAAAAAAACATTGGAAAAAAACATCCACAAGGAAACTTAATGCAAAATTTTCAAGGTTTTGAAAAACAAAACATTTATTTAGTTTTTGAAAAATAATCTGATATTTTCTTTGTATTGTTTTTAGCATCAAATTGTTTGATGCCGTCCACTTTGTTATGCATTTTACAATTGGAATGTGCGTCTAAATAACTCTGCATACTTTTCATGATGTTCCTCATTTTGGATAACGTGGGATCATGAACTGCATTATTCATCTCGTTTTAATAGTCGGAATCTGCATGGATGATATTTTTTGAGCTTTAAACAAACTCCAAACTGTCTTTGTGTTCCATATAATCGGGGCTATACTCTCATTATCATCATCTACTGCAATGAATTCTTCCGATGATGAACCTGCGGGGCTGGTGTTTTCCCTGAAGGGAAATCTTTTCGTGTTACGAGATTTTCCTATTGTGTTAAGAGGGGGAAAGTTCATGAAAATGCATAGTAGTTTGTCGGGACCATTATATTGTTCTGTGATAATGGATCTTTCGTCTTAAGCGTTTTCGCGTCAAACGTATTCCACTGTAGTTTCAATTACAGCACACTAACTGCAGTATTCATTGGTACGCGCTTGTGATAAAACGAACAACAAAGGACATCAAAGGAAGTTTCAACTGACGCAATGAAAGTAACACATTTTGTAAAATCAAGAACATTATGTTCGGGATTATTCGCTTTGTTATGCGAAGATTTATCCAGCGACTATAGCACCCTGCCTTTACATTCAGAACTCAGAGAGTTATAGAAGCGATAAATCTTGAACTGAGTTTTTGAACTAAAAGATGAAGTCAGATTATTTCAAGCGAGCGAAGTTATGAATATTTCCAAAATGTTGGGAAGAAATATAGTTGCAAAAGAAGCGAAAAATTAAGCGATTTGATTCCTAAGAGCATTCCGAAATCATATTATATAAGAATGTTTTTAAAGAATAGATTATTTCCGAGTAGAATAACGTATCAAATATCAAATAATGCGCATCTCACCAAGGAATTTATTCCTTCTATTCAGAGCCGTTTAAAGGCTAAGCACTTACACAACCTAATATTTTAAACTTATCCAATTTCTAAATGGGCATGGAAACTTTAAAGCCTATTTGAAACGCTTCAATTTGTCGCCTACTGACCAGTGATTTTGCTCCAGGGACACTGTCCAGAATGCCAAGCATATGATACTTGCTTGTACTAAATTCTCTTCCGAAAGACGTACACTCATGAATTGCCTACAAAAGAACAATATAGCGTGGCCTCCTCCTCTCTCTGCCTTAGTTCAAGGCAAATTATCTTTTACATCGTTTTGTGCATATATTAATAGTATTTTTCCCTGTATTATTTAGATTGTAAATTTTGTGTGTTTGCTAACATTTACTATACGTGAAATATATATATATATATATATATATACATATATATATATATGTGTGTGTGTGTGTGTGTGTGTGTGTGAGAAAGAGAGAGAGAGTGTGTATCAGTAGCGCACACACATGAATTTTTCAAGGGGGGTTCCGGGGTCGAAAGTTCACCATTCTTGTATTATGCTCCTTTTGATTTTGTCGGTTTTCGGGAACAAAACACAGTAAAAGCTAATTATTGAATAAATAATTAGCATTAATTAATAAAATTAATCATTAATAACAAATACTTAATTAAATTTTACGTATTATACACTTAGAATTATAATCAATCAGAAAAAAATCAAGGGCTTTGGGGGGGAGTTCGGACCCCCAGAACCCCCTCCTTGTGTGCGCCATTGTTGTGTGTATATATATATATGTATGTATATATATATATATATATATATATATATATATGTTTCTACATTTGTGCCTATGTGTGTATACATGCTTTATGTATTTGTATTTTGAAAATTTTATTATGATCATGTTTTTTAATCTTCCCCATCGTATAACTTTAATTATTGACTGTCTCCGTTTGCACACACACATGTGAGGAATCTTGTATTTTATTCTATATTTATTGCATTTGTATCCATTTTTCCCCTAATTTCCCCCCTTTTGATTCTCATGTGTGCTTATATCCTTCTACATGAAACTTCTCATCACTATTGATTGAGTATTGACTTACGTTTGTAAACCTTGTGTTATACTTGTCGGCACACAAGGAGTCTACCTAGATTCTCAAAAAAAAAAAAAAAAAAAACGTTTGTCCTGTTTAACAGACATATTTTTTATGGCATTTTTGCGTTTAAGTAAAATAAACATGCCCCTTCGAGGACTGAACTAATTAAAATGGGGCTATGAAACCTGAAATTAAGTAACCAATTGAAGTGACATCATTTTACCCTTATTTTCTGTACTCCAGATACCCTACTCCTGTTCTATGCTAAAGGAATGTTTAAATACAATTGTTAGAATTTGAACATGTGATATTAAAAGGCATGTGGGCTTTACTCAGTGACGCAACGTACACCCCCGAGTCCCCCTCATTGTGGGGGGTTGCAGGGTTATAGCGGGCTCAAAGCCTGACTGTACGTATTTAACAAATTTATAAAGTATTAAAGGCAAATCCTGATTTTACAATGGGGCCCTAATGTTCTCCGCTGCCTTTATTTAACCGTTAGCACCCAGTGTCCTCTTTGAAGACACCTTGGAAATATTTTTCTTAAAATGAAATTACTAAAAACATTGAAACGAATTGTTGAAAGCATTAAAATATTTTTTTCAGCACCTTTTAAGCCTATATGCATTAATTCGTAATGCATATATGCAGATTTTTCAGATTTTAACAAAAAATTCTCAAGATAAACTGATTTTAAGATGGAGAATTGTCAAGGAATTTATTTTATTTCGCATTTTGTTTAAATTTTATAATTATAGTTTGCATACATATTTTTCTCCCTTCTAAAGAAATTTGTTTATTGTAAATACTTTTTTTCATGTAGCTTTGTGATATCTGGTTAATCTTCAAATTGTTAAATAATATTTTCAGGTAATTACTGGTCTGTTTCCTACCATGTTTTTCTTGATATGAAGTGAAATACGTTTAACACGAAAGCGCTTTAGATGAAATATCGGTTAACACGAAGTAATACAATGGTCCCGAAAAACTATTATGTATTTTCATGCATTTTTTCTCTCTTAACACCAAACGAAAATCGCTTAAGACAAAAAGATTTCCCTTCTAGGAATGAACAAAATACAGAAACACTAGCCAGTTTGGACTGTTCTATTGTAACATGGGAAGAATTCGATGCAGTAGATGATGATAATGTGTGTATTGCCTCAATTATGGCAGGCAAAGATACTTTCGAGTTTGCTCAAAGCTCAAAAAATATTATTGATGCAAATTTGGACGACGGAACTGAAATAACTTATACAGCTCCTGCTCCCACGTCATCAGAAACGAGGAACATTATGAAAAGTATGAGCAGTTATTTAGACGCGCATTCTAATGGTGAAACGAATAACAAAATAGAGGACATCAAACAACTTGTTGACAATTTGATACTAAAAAAGACAAAGCAAAGAAGAATATGAGATTGTTTTCCAAAAACTCAAAACGTATTAAATTTCTTTAAGTTCTTGTGAATATTCTTGCTTCATTGATTTTTATTAAATACACGCATTATAAATTTCTGTATAAATAAAACAAACTCTAATAAACTTAATTATTTTGTTAATTTATACACATATCCTTGAACACGAAATTCTTTTAACACGAAAAAATATTCCAGTCCCCCTCAGTTTCGAGTTAAGTGATTTTCACTGTACTAAACTGAGTTACTGGTGGCAAGAGAAATGTTGAGATTTAGTTGTGTAGCGTCACGCTACTAGATGGCTCCACTAATCATGCATTCCCCAACATATTAATTTAATAGTGCGTGTGATACGGAAAATTGTAATTTAAATTAACAGTCAAATAAATTATATAAGACCAAACCATAATAAATTTCCATATAAGCAGAATTTATTATGAATAATTGATAACTTGGATTTTTTTACAATTTTTATCTATCATTTACACTGAAGAGCCAAAGAAAAAACTGGTACACCTGCCTAATATCGCGTATGGCCCCCACGAGCACGCAGAAAGGCCGCAACACGACGTGGCATGGATTAGATTAATGTCTGAAGTAGTACTGGAGGTAATTGACATCATGAATCCTGCAGGGTTGTTCATAAATCAGTAAGAGGGAGTGTAAATCTCTTCTCTCTCTGAACAGCTCGTTGCAATGCTTCGCAGATATGTTCAATAATGTTCATGTCTGAGGATTTTGGTGGCCAGCGGAAGTGTCTAAATTCAGAAGAGTGCTCCTGTAACCACTTTGTAGCAATTCTGGGCGTGTGGGGTGTCGCATTGTCCTGCTGAAATTTTCCAAGTCCGTTGGAATGCACAATGGACATGAATAGGAGCAGGTGATAAGATAGGATGCTTACGTACCTGTCACCTGTCAGAGTCGTATCTAAGCGTATCAGGGTCCCGATTCAATGGGAAACGAGACTCGTCAGACCAGGCAACGTGTTTCAGCTATCAACAGTCCAATGTCAGTGTTAATGGACCCAGGTGAGGCGTAAAGCTTTGTGTCGTGCAGTCAATAAGGGTACACAAGTAGGCCTTCGGCTCCGAAAACCTATGTCGATGATGTTTCATTGAATGGTTCGCACGGTGACACTTGATTTGATGTTTTACCGGATTTCCGATATTCACGGTACATTCGTGAAAATCCAAATTTCATCGCTACCACGGAGATGCTATGTCCTATCTCTCGTACGCCGACTATAACACCACGTTCAAACTCACTTAAATCTTGATATCCTGCCATTGTAGCAGCAGTAACCGAACAAACAACAGTACTAACTAAAATTAGATGATCGCGGGCGCCTATTCCCAGAAGGGAGAAAAAGAAAAACCATGATTGAGGAAATTAACAAATATCGAAAACTCCCACGAAAGGCGGGGAGGTATGACGTACCCCCAAGCACAAGCGTTCTAACAGAGCAGAACGCCGGTGGGGCGGGGGGAGAAAGCGCAGGAAGGAAGACGGGACGGCCGAAGGCAGTAAATTAAGTTGGTGACAGTTCACCTCAAGAACCTAAAATGAAAAGATGCAGTGCAATGAAGCTGATTTTATGTTGTTAAGAGTGTGTAAAGAGAGTTCATGTCGTGTTATGGGGGGTGGAGTGGGTTTCTCCACTTCGTTGAAGAGTATGCATATTTAATTTTGGGATGAGGGTACGTAAACAGTGTTTGTGCTTTAATAATTGGATTGTCGTGAGACTCAATAGATTTAAACACATTTCTAGAAAGTTTAGTGATGTAGTTAGCAATCGTAAGTCGTTGTGAATCACGTCATTTCGAATGTACCAAGGTGCGTTCGTCATGACGTGTAGTATTTTGCTTTGAATTACTTGAATTTTTTTCATATGGGTGGTGGCTGCAGCCCCCCATACAGGAGAACCGTACGTGATAACTGGACGCAAAGTCTGCTTGTAAAGGATTACTTTATTTTCTAGGGATAGAGGAGACCTTCTCCCTATGAGGGAGATGGCTAAATGAATTCTACCCTAGAATTCATTTAAGGTATTCATTCTGGATGTTGTCATCAAAAAGTGTGAGCTGGAAAGGAGGGTCAATGACTCCCCATTTCCTGAAAATTATTGCTTTTGATTTATCAACATTAATCGCAATTCTCCAATGTGTTAGCCAAGTCTCTAGTTTGTCGAGAAAATTTCGTATAGCTTTAATAGTGTATTTAAGCAGGACACCATGCGAGAGAACTGCGGAATCATCCGCAAACAGGCAAGTACTGACGGTGGAGTGTTTTTCGAAGTCGTGTGTGTAAATGCTGTACAAGTATAATGAAACAACAGATCCCTGCGTGACGCCAGAAAGGCAAGATCCAGTGTTAGAGTATGTATTGCTTACACGTACTCTAAAAGTTCTATTGTGTACAAAATCATGAATGATTTTAACTAAATAGTCAGGGAACTGTAGTTTAATTAACTTGTACGTGAGGCCATCGTGCCACATTTTATCGAATGCCCTTTTAACATCTAAAAAGACACCGACAGTGTAAAATGTATGAGCAAAACCTTCATTAATTAGGTTTGTAACACGTATTAATTGGTGCAGCGTTGAATGGCCCTCCCGGAAGCCGCATTGCTCCGGGGAAATGCAATCTATGGCTTTGCAGTGAGATTTGATTCTTGTTAAGATAATTCTTTAAAAAATCTTAGCGTTAATTAAGCTAATTGTTTGATAGCCATGAGTAAATTTTCTACTTTGATTAGGTTTGGCCAGCATGATTACGTTTGCTTGCTTCCACTGTGTAGGAAAGTGATTTTTAATGAGGCATTGATTGTATATTTTAGTTAAGTGAGTAATATCATTTAGTGTTCAGTATTTAAGAGCAATATTGGGAATTTGGCACAACAGTACTAGACACTCGTTGTCTTATATAGGCTTTGCCGATTGCAGCGTCGGACTCTGATTGGTTCAACATGTCTATTTGCATACGCATGCCTGTACCAGTTTTTTTTTGTTGTTCTTCGGTGTATATGTTACCAGCAAAGTATGAAATGCCGGCATTCTATAGAATGACTAAAGCTCTTTGGGCAAAGTATTAAATAAAGTCATGTGTGTGTGATAAGGTTACAATATCATTGACGTACATTTCTAAAAAATACAAATGTTATTCTGACAAAATAATGAGAATGCAATTAAAAATTATTCAAAATACTTAAAGGAAAAAGAGAGTTATGCCAAACCAAATTTATGTCTTTCTTATTAAGGAAAACAAAATTTTCAAATAAAAAATAAGAACTTAAAATTATTTTACTTATTGCAACATGGTAGGCTTGAATGGCATTTTGAATTACATTTCATTACATTTTTCACACATTCTTATTTTGCTACATTATTTTACACATACATTTGAAGAACCCTTCGTCACTTCCATTGGAATGAGCAATTGCAACTGACAGATGAGGAATTTCATGTAGTCAGGAATATATTTTATTCTAAATAAGTTCTTAAGGCACAAAGTAAATTGTGATTTCGTATATAGTAGTTTTAAAATTCCTTCAGAAGATCCAAGTCGATAGAAACCATTTTTCCCACTCGTTACAAGTGCCAGGAAAAAACCATAAATTTCACAACAATGCCTTTTTTTTAAATAATTTTTCTGTTTTTTCTGTCAAGGGGCACAAAGTGGATGTACAGTTCAATATCATAACGTGTAACGTTTTTGTATTTGGTTGAAAGTTCTTTCAGAATTATATCATCTCCTCTCCATGTCTAATAGCCAAATGAGCTTCATGCAGTACTTAAAATAACTCAGAATCCGTGATATAATATTGTATAAAAGTGCTCCCCAACCTTTTTATCCCCATGGACCGGTCAACGCTTGATAATTTTACCGCGGCCCGCTGAGGGTGGGACGTTGTTTATATTTTTAATTGTTTTGATTTAATAATTTAATTGTATTTAAACATGCCTTCAGAATAAAATTTAGTTACTCCAAAAAAGGAATATAAGTGATTTTACATGAAATATAAAGTGAATTCCAAGGAAAATCAAACAAACACTAGAGAAATGCACTCCAGTAAATAAAATGGAAATAATTTAATACTCCTTGAGTGGCCCGATACCATTTGATCCATGGACCAATGGTTGGGAACCATTCTGTATAGTACTGACGCCATTAACAGATTACATGAGTTTACTTTTATTTTTACCAAACATTACATCATAACTATTCAGCAACCAACAGGCACTGGGTTCCTTTTTAGTAGTTATTTTGGCTTTTTGTGTATCAGTTATTAGCTTTTTTTTTCTTGTATGTAGTTTCAGTTTTTTTTAAAAAAAATGCTTTTTTTGCAGCTTTAACTCGAGTTTTGGGCAACTCGTCGTCGAATAGTTGTTTCATGTCTATAGACTGGGGTCAGCTAACTTTTAGCTGCGGCGTGTCAAAAACCAATCTACCAATTATGATTCAGCGTGGGCCGCACAGTAGGATATTTTTGTGTGTGAAACAGTACTATTCCCGCGATAATGTATGCAGAGTTAGAGAATAGAGTTCAATTATATAGATTTACAGCTTTATCACACATTAATTTTAGAGCAATTAAAAATATTTCTTATCATAAAAATAAACAGCATAAAATATAATTATTTCTTCAACTTAAATTTTTTTAAAAAGCCTCGAAATTGTACATATATTAAGGTTTTTAAACATATTTATTAAAATAAGAAATAGACATCGTAAAATATAAGTATTTCACCTGATTACAGTTAAATAAAAATTTTAATGTGAGCCTAGGGCAGGGATGGCGAACCATTGCCACGCGTGACATTAGTGGCACGTGGCACAATATTTTGGGCACTCCACCAGTCAAAACGGTTTGCATTTTAGTTCAGAAACTATATTATTGCAAATAAGCCCAAACTTGGAAAACAATGTCGAAGATAAAAATGTACACGAGAAACCAGACAAAGATAGAGTTATTGAGGAATTTATTTCCGTAATTGATTTTTGCATCAAGGAGTTTTCTGTGAGATTTTCTCAGTTCAAAGAATTGTAAGAAACGCTTAAGTTTATTATGCACACTGATGTGACATTATTTGATAAACTGAACTTGCTTCATTTTGATTCGTTGGAAATTGAAAAATTTAAAATGCTGTTTATTGATTTCTAGTCTAGTTCAATATGGATTCAAAAATTTATTGAAACAAGGAAAAAGTGTGAAATTAATTGAAACAGAAATATTAACAAGAAATATAAGTAAAAATGCCATTAACGAAATTTTGGAAACATTGAATTCGATTCCAGACACATTTAACTGCTTTAAGAAGCTAGCTTGTGGTATTTTAACCATATTTCCATCTACCTAGGCTTGCGAGTGATTATTTTCAGAGATGAATAACATTAAAGACTCACTAGAAACCGTTTGGCAGATGACTTCAATTCAACGTGCATTCTGCTATATAAAAGTAACATTTTACAATCCTAATTATAAGTTATTTGTCATCTAATCTGCAACAACAGAAGTCACACTAAGGTTACTTAAATTTCATTACACGTATAGCTGAAACGTTTACTACTATTCAGTAAAAAATGTACATTTTCGTAGTAAATAAAGAATTTTGTGTGGGTATTTAGTTTTATTATTTTCAAAATTACATTAAAATCCAAATTAAGTCAAAATCATTTGACGGCACGTCTGTACCTCATTAAACATATCTTACGGAAAAAATGGCACGTTGATCCAAAAAGGTTCGCCCTCCCTGTCCTTGGGCATCTTCGCTCTACTTTCATATCGCAAAAAATGTGGTGTAATTTGTGACTTTGACATGATTCTGAGCGTTCAGTTGTTAAACAATTTCTTTGCGGACTCTAAATATTTTTCGTATGAGGAAAGAAATTTTACTCAGATATATAGAATTAAAAGCGGAAAAGCAGAATACATATGTAATTTTCTCTCTTCAAACAATTAAATATCTCCAGCTATGCATTCAATAATTTACAAAAAAGCTGTAAATTTACCTTCAGAGTTATCTTTCAAATTTTTTCGTAATTCCTTAATTGTCCAAGTTCTGGAGATGTTTGTCACACACACAAATAAGGTCTATTACAAATTTATAAAGTTCATTCAAAAATTGACATATTTGTTGATTAATGCTGAGTGCCACTGATAATTGTACCGTGTGCCATAGATTTCCTACCCCTGCTGTAAACCATGACTCCTTCTCTAACACTACAAGTACTTCTCCATTTTCATGCAACACAGGAAAAAACTAATTTTTTGCTGAGCAAGTTTAAGTAAAATTGAGTATTTGACACTCCCGAACAAACCACAATGTGCAACTGACAAATTCCGAGCCTGAGGCACGCTGAATCCCACCATCGGTTAGGGAAGGTTCACACATATTTCCCTTTAGGGATTACTCAGAAGCAAACCGCCACAATAGAGGTGAGCACAGTAATTTACTTGTCAAGGGCATGAACTGGTGATTGGCGTTTTTACGAGTCCTGATGACTTTAAATACCTGTCGTGTAGGGGTTTGGGATGATTTAAATCTGTAGCGGCTCTAAGTACTCACGTTGGGGTGGTTTTAAAGTTAGAAGAGTGTGGTGACGGGGCTCAGGTGTCATCCTCGTCACTTAACCACAAATCAAATTTACGAGGTTCATCACCAATAGCTCTCGTGTTCTCTTAAGTGCGATATTAATAAGCACTCAGTGTAGCAAAGTAGAGAATATTGAAAATTTTTAGTTAGAACTCTTAATTATTTTTTTCGAAAAGTGGTGATTCATCCAAAAAAAAAGTTCTAAGCTTTGGAAGTTTTTCAGATTCAATATCTTTTTAGCAAAAAGAATCTAATTTAAATTGGAAATCTTCTATTACATAAACTCGCTAACTTCTTAAGCAAAACCTTGTTTGTATTTTCATGGTTTTGAAATTTTAATTAAGATTATTTAAATGTTAAGTTATATCTGTAAGAAAAACATTAATTTTCTTCGGACATAACTTTACATTCTTGAACAAAGTCTTTGTAAGAAATAAATCTATGTTCATCAAAGGTTTTAAATGTAAATCTCGAATAGCAACATATGGGAATAAGTATAGATAGTATTTCTTATTGTTGGCTTCAACCCCTTTATGCGGTCAATTTTTTTGCCTAATATGTTCCAAAAAAGGGCACATTGTTTTTAATGCATATAACTAAGCATAATACTTAACAGGATGTGAAAATTGAAGAATTTTAATTTAATTTTCAATTTTAAAGTTTTCGCACTTTTTTTTTTATTTTATAATTGTGTGGAATACAAAAACCCCTAAATGCTTATTTTTATAAGTACACTTTGTATGCTATAAAAATGTTTTATAAATCTTAAAGAATTTCTCTCATGCTTAAAAAAAATATAGTTGAAGATTTTGTGTGTGTGTGTGCAATAAATATACGCTCACAACTTGAAGCATGGTGTAATACTAAGTCTTCCATTGCAATGGGACAGAGATAATATCAACTTTTTTCGATCATCTTTTCATTTTCTTTTCTTCTCAAGCAACAAATTACACAGTGACTTGCCGATCCCTGTGCTTTATCGAATATTTTTAAGAATCGAAATTCCTGCCTTCAATGATTAAGTCCAGCCTTCACCACAAAGAAAATCCCGGATGAGAAGTATTTCAATACCATGGACAAACTGCATCTGTTGAAAACTCCAGCACGAAAGTCATACTATAAGAATGAAAAATATATGCAAATCAAAGATAGAAAGAAGAAAATATCAATGTCCATACAGCGTACGGGCAAGCGGTTGTGGTCAGCTTTCGGTAGCTCATACGATGTACGGACTAACCAGTTAACGCAATAAAGAAGAAGATACCCGCAAAATCAAGTCCTGTAGTTTTTGTATAAATGATAAAATGTTTCAAGATATTATAACTATAACATTAAAAAAAAATTATTTGAAGTGTAGGAGAACACACAAAACTAAGCATTTTTGTCCTGAAAATAAAAAAAAACATGAAAATAGCATTAGCTGTCGCAGTCTGAATATATAGTGTTATTATTGGTTAAACACTATTTACAGAACTGTAAAATTGCTATAACTCTAATAATAAAATGAGAAGATAAAAGGGAATTTTTTTCTCCTACAAATGAAGTGATTGTCATCAATATATATCAGGAATTGATTGGTGAACTTTTATCTTCGACTCTAATCGAACTCGCCCTGATATATTATTCGTATCGCCTTTTTCTCGAAGTACAGCAGATTAATTTGGTTGACATCATAGTGTTTATTTCTTAGGGTTGTTAAAATTTCTTGCTCTTTTTGTAAAATGATGTCCTCACAGCTTTCTGGACAAGACAATTTATTGACAAACGATTACGAAAATGGCACACAGCAAAAACAATGTCTGACCACCGCATACAGCGTATGATCAGAGTATGGTCCCCGTAGAAGGAATGCGTGGGAGGAAGCGGGAAAAAGCGCGTGGGCGAATCACACAGTTGTCCTTCCACCAGAAAAAATAGTTTACTCGCTTCAACCTAACAAATTCATCAGCTAGTTCGATTTATTTTTAGTAACACACATAAAGAATAATTGGAAACTTTGGAGATCACAGGGAGGAAAATGTAGTATTTATAAAAAAATAATTTCAAAGAGTTAAACAAGGTAATGCTTCAAAAAGTTCATGATAAAATCATAGCACAGATAAAAGCCTTTAGATATTATAGTTTATCAATCGACTGAGCACCAGATTTGCCGCACACTAGCCAGCTCAGTGTAATTATTCGATATCTAAAAGATAGACTGCTAATAGAATAAGATGAATACACACTTGATAAATACATCACGTTTTCAAACCCTTGTATTGATTCCGCCAAACAAAGAGCGTTGCAAATATTCACAATTCTGGGGTTCATAATTCATTTCTTGAGCTGTACTACTTAATAAATGCGATCTCCATGAAGCTGTGTGTCAATAATAGGTCCAGTGTCACGTTTTTTCCAATTATTTCTAATTGTAACTTTGAAGCATTACGTTTAGAGCATTACGTCTGGAGTAGTAGTTAAATTAGATCAGTGGTCTTCGGACTCTCTCTCTGTCTCTCTCTCTCTGTTCTACAAGTCATAATTAAAAATTGAAAAGATAAATACTAAATGGATTCCCGTTCTCTGTTTAAGTTTCTGTTTTAATCTCACAGTCATTAAAGCCGAAAATTTTATTTATACATAACAACTTTATTTTTTATCATAATAATGTCCTAAATTTTAGATTGCCGATTCATGCAAAATACGGTAGCATATCTATAAGCATTTAAATGCCATTCAATACAACGTATTAAAATGAAATATATTTTTCAACGTGAATGGTTACGAAAGCATAATATATAAGCAAATGAAATACATCTGCAGATAATTTCAATTAGCCTAGACTTTAACATTTTCTGTAAGAAAAGCAAACATATACTCCATTTACTAAATAAAGAGTGTTTTTTTTCAGGTATAGAAGTTTAAGTTGGCATTACTTTCCAAGATGGCGACCAATTTAACAGCTGTCAAGTGATTTATTCTCAGTTTGGTTTGGCAATTCATCAAAACGATCATCAAGCAAGGCGTAGATTCGTCGAATGGGCCCAAAACGAGATTGCCGTTGTTCCCGATTTTCATAAGCGAATTTTGTTTAGCGATGAAGCGCACTTCTGGTTGAATGGCTACGTCACCAAACAAAACTGCCGCATTTGGAGTGAAGCTAATCCCAAGTGTATGTCGAAACAACGTTACATCCAGAAAAACTGACTGTTTGGTGCGCTTTATGGGCTGGTGGAATCATTGGTCCGTACTTCTTCAAAAACGATGAAGGCCACAAATTTACAGTCAATGGTGATCGGTATAGAGCCATGATTACTAACTTTTTCATTCCCGAATTGAACAATCATGATGTCCAGGAGCTGTGGTTCCAACAAGACGGCACAACATGTCACGCAGCTCGTGCCACAATCGATTTATTGAAAGATACGTTTGGTAACCGCCTAATTTCCCGTTTTGGACCTGTGAATTGGCCTCCAAGATCTTGTGATTTAACACCACTAGACTATTTTCTGTAGGGCTATGTAAAGTCATTGGTCTATGCGGATAAGCCACAAATGCTTGACCATTTGGAAGACAAGATTCGCCGTGTTATTGCCGATATACGGCCACAAATGTTGGAAAAAGTCATCGAAAATTGGACTTCCAGATTGGACTACATCCGAGCCAGCCGTGGCAGTCATATGCCAGAAATCATATTTAAAATGTAATGCCACAAGATTATCTTTCGAATAAAAAAAATTCATGTCGATCGAATATTACATCGTTGTTTTATTGCAATTTAAAGTTCTATACCTCTAAAAAAACACCCTTTATAATGCTTGGGTTGGTGACACTTGGAGGATTATTTAATATTATTACATCGTATGAGTAAATTATACTAAAATTATAGTAACATTTTGAATAACAAATACAATACTTTTCAGTTGTCTTTATATAAAGTATCGTATCGATATCACACACACATGATCTATTTTAATATTAGTTTAAGATACATTCTCGTATGTATGGAATGGGGTTCCCCAAAACCTTCCCGTTAGTGCGGTGTGGTAGTTAGGAGAGGGGGGTGCCAGCTCAGGTGTCGTCCACGTCACTTGACCATGGTTCAAAATTACGTGATCCGTCGCCGAAAGCCCTCGTGTAGCTGAACAGTGCGACGTTAATATTCACTCACTGCCCCCAAACCTTATCTCCCTTATTAGTTATAAGGGTTTCATGAGTCAAAATGTTTGCAGACCACTGTGTCAGATAAATATGGATCCACTTCAGAATAAATCTCAGTTTTCTGCTCCACTATGGAGGATTCTTCGTCCTAAGACACAGTTATTTGCTGCATTTCTCTATGCAGAAGAACGGGGGGGTTATCACAACACAAGCAATCAGTTTCAAATTGCAATTCAGGACTGAGTGTCCAGATTTCAAACATAAAAAAACAATATTGTTAGATTGTTGAACAAGTATCTCCCTCTGCCTTAAAGGTATTTTTAGTTACTTTTAAACGATCTCCAGAATAGTAGGAATTAGAACAGTATACACACTGTTTGCACCCTTGAAATGAAGTTAAAAAATCTGTTGTACTCGGCAATTCAGAAAATATTCCATACTCTTAAATTGTTTTCAATCACCTTTTTTTTCCACTGGAAAATTTATCATATTTTACTTCAACATTTAATTTTGAAGTGTGAAAACTTCGCGATGCTAGGATAATGCGTTCTTCGGCTTCAACTTTATCCCGCAAAAATTCTAAAACACACTCTAAATCACTTTTTTCCAGTGGCGCACACAAGTTATCCCCGGGTACGGACCTTTCTCCCCCCCCCAAAGAGCTTGATTTCTCTTCTATTGATTATAATCCTGTGTACAATCGACTCTCGATAATTTGAAGTTGGAGTGACTAATAAAAACTTCGAATTATCAAGAGGGTAGGAACAAACTCCCAAAATAGACGAAGAGAAATTTTTTCTAACGCATTTAAATTTAAAACTGTATAAAAAAACAACAATTGTACATATGTATAAAATTACTTTAAAGTATTTTTAAAAAGTACATATTATACAGTATAAGTATTACACAGAAGTTAAAAGTCCTGTATTTTAAGATAATACATTTATGTATTAAAAACAAGTATTAAACGAATACATACTATGCATAATTAATCTTTTTTGTCGAAAAAATCTGTTATCTTTTTTTTTTTTCGTGGCATTCAATCTAACTTTACCAATAAATTTTTCTAGAATAAGTGAAGCTTGAAAAAAGACCACATTAACATTATTTTGAAGGGAAATGTTACGTACTTTGTTTTGTGACACTTAAGCTTTTGTCATATTTATCGGAGTCAACTCCTCCGATTCGTCTTCTTGACTTAATGTGTTATTATGGTCCAAAGCCACAATTTCAGCGTCAAATAGGGTTCTCCGTACAGCGATGTCCGTGTCAACCTGCGCGCAGTCGTCAAACGTCAAGTCTTGTACTGGGAGAGCTTCACAAAGGTTCAGTATTACATTTCATGAGTGTATCGTGCACATCAACCAGATTCGGCATGGGGAAGTCCGACTTTTTAAAACAGTTGAGAATTGTCAAAGAAGTGACAGCTCTCTAAGTCTTACGAATCATGATCAAAGCCGTTAAAATAGAAATAGTTACATTCTGCTGTCTGATTATTGAGATTATATTCAAAACTTTTTCAACGAATTCACATCGATAAAAAGTTTTCAAATTATGTACGATACCTTGAACGAGTAAATGAAGTTTTAAGGTTGAATTTCGAGGGAAAAAATTCCAGCTTCTTTTCCCTCCGCATTTGATAAGGTGGTGCGTTATTGTGCACAATGCAGTTGTCTAAAAATAAGAGAATACGTCTTTTCTAGCCTTCATATCCGTGTTGACTGAAACCAACCATTCATTTAAAAGTTACAACTTTAGTAAAATAATATTTTTAATTTAAGATTTAAAATCTAAGATTAACACAAGGCACATTCCCAGCTTTACACTCAGCTACGGGGTATACTTAATATTATCGATGCTGGGTTGGCTCTTCTCGCCTAATCAGTCCTCCAAAATTCGACCAGTTATTTCTTTTTACTCCTTTATTGCTCCTCTCCCTTCACTCGCTACCCCCTCTTTCTTTAACCCTTCAAACAAGACTCTTTCATGCCCCTCCAAATCTCTTCCATTCATCATTAGAAATAAAATCGTTTCGTACTCGATCCCTTCAGACACTGTCCCCAAAGTCACACAGATGAATCATAAGTTGTCATGTACCTCCTATGAAAAATACACAATCCTGAGCATCTCTTCTTCACAATAGCGGACCATCCTTTCTGAACACATATGTAGCAAGGTCACGTGTTAAATGAAAGATATGGACGGCTGACAACAGGTGTGGCCTGTCTATTGTCAACTTGAAGAAGGAAAGCAATAAGGGTGTCTTTTTGCCAGAGGAATCGGGAAACACAAAGAAGGGATGGAAGACAGATGGTCATACGTTACAGGGGAGACACACAGAGACAATACAAAACATATAAGTTCCAGCCTCTTTGTAACAGGACTCTACATGATAGTGAGTGTTCAAATTGTCGAGAATTATATTAGATTACTTCGAATTGTCCATGTTGTTGTCTGGCCAGTCGCAGATTTTACTTCCGAAATATTGAGTGTACCAAAACGTATTGTTTTAGTTCGAAATATAAAGAATTTTCCTAGGGGTTGAGCATATAGTTCGAATTAGCAAGAGGTTCGAATTAGCAAGAGGTTCGAATTATCGAAAGTTTGATTTAGCGAGAATCGACAGTATATAGTATGTAAAATTTAATTAAGTATTTGTAATTATTAAATAATTTTATTAATTAATGCTAATTATTTGTTCAATTATTAATTTTTTACTCCTTTTTTTATTCCCGAAAATCGACAAAATCAAAAGAATGTGTTGGGTGGTGAATTAAAGCATGATACGAGAATGGTGGACTTTCAACTTTGCCCTTCCCCTTCAAAAATTCCAGTGTCCCCCTCTGCTTTTCTCATTCTCTCAGTTATAATTTTACTTCGGTCAGAATCCTCTATCACACACACACTTCTCGAATTCTACGATGAGCAGATCTATAGCGCTCTCAAGCAACGAATGTTTCTTCGGGTAACGATGGTTCAACTAGAAGAAATAAAACAGCAGCATACTTTTCCCTTGTAACTCTTAATAGTTCAAGTGAACAAAGTTAATTCTTAAGTTGGTCAAGCAGTTTTCTTAATGAATTTGAAACTTTCTTGAATTTTCTTTTCTCTAATCCATGTCTTCCCAAAATAGTCATATTTTTTGCGTTAATCCAATTTCCTTTCATTTACAATTACAGATTATAATAGTGCTAACTTCAAAAAATAATCGTTATCAATGCATTTAAAATACGGCAATTGAATATCCAGTTTTGTAGGAAATGCGAAGTTTAATAATTTAAAATACTTTTGAGAATATTACATTTTAAAACGCTTTTTGTTTTAGATCGGGTTACTTACCACTGCAAGTACATTATTTAATTTTTAAAAGTTTGACAAAATCAGTAATTTAAAATTTGTAGAAGGTCTTTAACCTTTTAATATCGAAAGATGGTCGTATTTCATTATCCTTTTTCGTCAATATCCTTTCAATACGAAACCTCCAATGTTCGCGCATACTGTGCGACTCGGAGAAAATGAAACGTTTGGCGTAGTATTCGAAGGAGATGCTGATTTTAGCGAGAGAATGGGTAGAATGGTCATCGGGGTGCATGATCTCCGCAGAGGTCTTAAACCCCTATCTTCAAAAATTGTGGATTGACATCTAATATATATTATAAATGCGAAAGTTTGTGAGTATCTTTGTGGGTCTCTTTCACGCAAAAACTACTCAATGGATTTTAATGAAACTTTACAGTAATATAGCTTATACATCAGAATAGCACATAGGCTATAATTTATAGCATAGACTATAATTTATAAAGATATTGTATGAAGTGTCCAAAATGTAACGATAATTTGTCAAGTAAGTAGGAAAAAATTCTGTCATCTGCTAGCAATTCTGGCATGCGCTGCAAAAAAAACCCCACGTCTGCATATATATATCTTTTGTTTGTGAAAAACCTTTTTTGTTTTGGCTACGCAAGGTGCTCGCTTCTAATTAATTCCTCTGATATAATGCCTATTTTTTTTATTTCAGAATCAAACTAAGTTTTGGAGGGAGAGGTTGTTATAAATCTCTCTTTATTTTAATGTTTTTTTTAACATTTTATTATGCACATTTGGGAGTAAGAAATTGATCTTTTTTCCAAATAAATGCTTTTATCAGTTCTGATACTTAAAGTAAATAAACTTCCTCTTTCACACTGCATCATTTGGACAAATTTTCAAAATTTGTTTGTGGTTAGTAGATAATTATAACACTATAATTTTAATTGAATAGGCAGGTATTGCATTTTTAAGTATAAAAATAATTAAAACTACTGTACTGTATCTTTTGGAACGAATGAATATTAACGTCACACTGTTCAGCTACATGAGGGCTTTTGGCAACGGATCAAGTAATTTTGAACCATGGTCAAATGACGTGGACGACACCTGAGCTGGCACCCTCTTCTCCTAACTACCACACCACACCAACTTAGAAGGAATATTTTTTGAAATCCACTCTTCCAAGATATATAGCAGCACGGGTTCCATGATGAGTATGTTAGCGGAAAAAATAGTTTGTCAAAATTTAAGTGTCTTATTTTTTTTGTATGTTAATGAAGACCTTAGAAAATGATTTGACTACTTATTTTAAGTGAACTGTACATATAATTAATTTTACAGTGAAATATCTCTAATTAATTTATTAGCTCTAACGGATTAAATTTTCCAAAATGGAGTATTTTGTTTATGTATATCCCTTAATTTTAAATGTAGTGATCCAAAAAAAATATTGTATGAAAAATGCAGTAAATCATAATGCGGTTGGATAAAGTATTAACGTGCATCGGACCCCTACACGGCGGGTCTTACAAGGCTCTAATAAAGCTGGAGTTATGAAAGTAGCTAGACATTTGCCAACTTGACTCTATCGTCAACATTTCGCTATGTTTTTTATTGAATCGTCATTATAATTTAATAAACGGCATAGCTTGCGAATATTACTATTTTAACATAAAATAAATACTACAGAAAGTAATATAGATGTATTATACTTTCAGATAAAAATTATTTACACTATTTTAAGCGTTCATTACACAAAACTTTTAACAATGTGTTTCTTTTGCTGAGCAAAGATCAGCTTAGGAAGGTATTTTCAAAAATCAACCCTCAAGAGTGTTACGGGGAGTTATAAATAAAAAAAATATCCTTTTTATCAGCTATTAGATCTACATACTTAAAATTTAACAAAGGTGTTTTATTTCTCTCCTTTTTTTTTTGTTTAGCTGAGCAACGCAAAAAAGCTTTTTTTGTTTAATTTGCAATTCACGTAAAATTAACTCATTAAAAACTTCTTTATCTTTCAATCTGTGTTGTTTAATTTTTCAGTTCACCCGTGCGAAGAACGGGTATACCAGCTAGTTCAAAGATATAACTTGCCATGTTAGATTTTAAGTGTAAAATTTAAAAATAAAGTTGAAATTTAAAAAAAAAGACTGCACTCGTGAAGTAAAATAATTATGCAAATTTAAATGGGAAAAATGCTGGAACCAGTTGATAAAAAATCTTAAAGAATTAAAATAAGTATGTGAAAATAAGTAATCAATATAAAAAGATAAAAAAATAAAATTTGGAAAAAGCAGGAGGGAAAAATAAAATCTGCAACAGCCGAACATCATACTCATGCGAGAGAATATATAGATTGGCTCTATAAAACATGTCACTTTTCTCTCTCCTCCTTGAGAAAAGTCGTCCTTTTTTTAACGACCTGACAGTAATCAAAAGCAAGCAAGAACAAAATAAACCCATTCGACCAGATTTCAAGAACAAAAATTTAAAATATATAAAATCTTCATTGAGTTAAATTCATGGGAAATAAGATTTATTATTGTAAAAACTAGTCATAAATTTTAGTGTAAACATCAAATATTATTTTTTTTTTTAAAAATCTTCTATCACTTTTAGTAATATTTCATTATAAATCAGTATTACAATTATCACTTCAACCGTATGTGAGACTGAATAGTATTTGTAAATAATCGCAGTCGGCTGTTTTTACTCAGCTGAACTTGAATATATCTCAGCAGATTTTTATATTTCGATCAAATCTTTTGTAAGCAGTCTAATGTAGACTATCATAAATTTTTCGATCTTATGCAATTTTTTATTGTACTCCCGCTCTGTAATTACGTTCTTTCTTATAATCCCAAGTAAATGATAATTTTTCGGTTTGAACTTCATTATTTATAAAGTACATGTGAAAGATGGCTAACCGGGTTCAAGAATCTCTGTTTACGAAGTATATGCGGATTCTGATAGTCGTGGCCTGTTATTGGTAAAGTTTGCATATTTTGTTGAATTAGTTTACTTGTTACTTATTCAATTAAAATAAAGGCGAAAATACGTTTACCGTTGTATATTGAATTGTTATGTACAACATTTTTTGGCTGGAAAACACTCAGATTTTTATTTTTTAAATTGCTGTCATTATACTCTCAATGAAGATAATATTTTATTAAATGATGTCTTATGTTTATATTCCCTTAATGTGTTTTGTAGAGTAGTTCGAGAGTTTATGGAGGGGGGAGAGATTTTTCATTTTGAAATGTTGCATTCTTGTATCGTACAAAAGTAGATCCTTAGTTTAGTCTTAGTTCCTCTAACGTTTTTATGATAAATTTTAGTAAAATATTTTATTTATTAAGAAATTATATCAGCAGATGCATAATATTGAAATAAATGTTTATTATTTAAATCAATCTGTTAGGTTTGAAGAAAATTATGTTATACAAATTTGTTTGAAATTATTCAAACTTTTAGATTGCATAGATAATCAAAATAATGTACTTGTAGAATAGTTATATTCACACAATGCTTAAAGTAAATGCTTTTATGTAATTGAAATATAATTTTATTCTTTTGATTATTACATTCTCATTCTAATTAACTTATCCTTTTTGTTCAAACAATTTATTTTTGAAGTTAAAAATTCAGTTTCACTAAAAAGTGAATTGTTTAATAAAAATTTGAAAAAATCTTTCAGGTTTGTTTCCATATCTTTGGTTTTTGTTAACAAGTACCTCCTGAGCAGTGATCATTTTAAGGTAAAAAAATTTTTCTCTCTATATAGTAAATGGTAAAATGCTTTTAAATACTACATTGCTTTCGTATTCTGAAACAAATCTTTTTATTCATAGTAATGAAAAGATTTCAGCTATATATATTGTTATGTATCTGCATTTTCTATAAAATTATTTTATTTATTGCTGTTTAGAAAATATTATTTTTATTTTTTCAAATTATGATTTAGATTTTAAAGTTTGTTCAATTTAAAAATGTGTGAAAACATATTTTTATGGTTTTTGTGAAATTATTTTGATCAAGATGCTTGCTACATTTATCTCATTTATAAAAATCACTCTTTAAAGTTACTCATTCTAAAAATTTGAGAAGTCACATATTCCATTCTATGTATCTTTAGTACATGTACCATACAATTTTAGTAAAATATTAAAATATTCATTTAAAGAAGCATAATTGCTTTCGCAGTTATATACTTTCAAATATTTTTATTCAATAAGTAGATGATTTAAAATTTCGAAGGGTGGTGACTATACAACTGTTCAAATAGTGAAAACATTTGAAAAAAAGGTTTTTTTTTGTAATTCTTGAAAATTGCATTTTTAATACTTAGCTCATAAGAAGTTAACTGAGTAATGTATTTTGTATTTCTTTTAGATAAATGCTCCACTTTTTGTAACCTGCTTTCAGTGTTTTGTCACTGTTGTATTATGTACTATTTTGAGTTTTCTCTCATCAATCATTCCATCCTTGATATCTTTCCCATCAATTAAAATCAATGTTAATGTCTTACGTTCGGTGAGTATTTTTGTTTTCATTATAAAATATTTAGAGTAAAAATAAAAATTATTGGGTTTTCAAATAGAAAAATGTTATTTTTTCTTCCCTTTTTAAATAGTAAGAACTTGACGATTAAATTTATTACTTCTTTGAAATAGTATAATTTTTAAGTTTTCAACTGTCATTTCAGTTATATATAATTATTATTTTCAATATGATTTTATCAATAAATAGTACTTTTGTATTGACTGTGTGCAGTGATTAATCGCTCAAGATTTTACATTTTATGATAAACTATTTTATCTGAAAGGCAAACTAAAATTTGATAAAATTTACTAAACATTGGCTGTGGATTAATACTAAAAGTTTTCTTATAAACTTTGAATTAAATTATTTTTTATCAATTGTTGTGTGTCTGAAAAACTCTATGTAAGTATTCATTTATTGAAATTTCTGATTCCCTAAAATTTGTTTGCTTTTGTATCAGTATGAAACTCGATAATTTAAAATTATTTATATAATGCTCTAAAGGACTTAATCCTATAAATTAAAAACTTTTTAAGTTTTTTTTCCATATTTTTCTAGTATATTTTATACCTGACATCAGTTATGTAAAAAGTTTTGTTTTTAAAAGCATAATTTTTCCTCATAGGTGCTACCTTTGTCTCTTATATTTGTGGCCATGATTACATTCAACAACTTGTGCCTTAAATTTGTGGGGGTTCCATTTTATTACATTGGAAGATCCTTAACTACTGTTTTTAATGTTGTAAGTAAAACTATTTATCTTACATTGTTTTCCTATCTGTATGTAATTAATCAAATGTTATATATATATATGTAAGGATAATTAAATTAGGTTAAAAATTAAATTCCCTATCTAGCACTTAAGTCATATTTTTCATTTCATCTTCAAGTATCAAACTAATCACCCATTTATTTCTTCCGAACATATGGCCTAGCCAATAAACATGTCTAATTCCAGATCTGAAGATTTAATAGCCCTATATGTGAGCATTAACTTTCAAGTACAATCATAAAATCCGCGAAAGTGCTAACCCCCACTTAAAACACACCGGGGCATGTTTTTTCCTCCCTGCTCTTAGCGTCAGAAGAGATGTACTCATTCTAGAATAAAGACCTTTTTTAAAATTAAGTCCAATTCTGGCTCAAAACATGTCATATATATATATATATAACCATGTGCTTAAATTATTTATTGTGATACTGAACCTGAGAATTTAATTATACTTGTAATGTGTTATTGCTAATCCTCTAGACTTATTTTTTGTTGTATAATTGAGTTAGTCAATTTTAATTTTTAATAGATATTTTATATATAATTTAAGAGTTTTGAATATTTTTCTCATTTTGATAAAAAAAAAATGTTATATGTTATATTTATTCAATCATTAAATTGGGAATTAAAATATTTTGTATCTTTGTTGGTTAGCAAATGTTTTTAAATGCTGGTTTTAATGTTCAAAAAATAATTAGGTAAGTGGGTTGCATCGAATTTTATTTCATGACATTGCTACTAATGTTCTGTTTTGAGGAGGAGGCTGCTACAATAACTGGCAAAAGTTTACATAAAACTGGGTGGAGATGTTAGATAACATTGGTGACAAAAACATAGTTACAGACTGAACATTCCTTCCCTCCTCCTTTTAATTACATTGTCATCAATCAGTCATATATATATATATATATATATATATATATATATATATATATATATATATATATATACACCCTACCAACTTCTGCCTTTTTTAGAATCTCATTAATCTTTTATGTCTAGATCATACATTTGTACTCATTTCCATAGAATTTCATATTCCTCTGACTGTATGTTTTCCCTACAACTTTTATTTATCATTTTATATTCACACCAATCAGAAAATAAGTATACAAATCATAGATCTACTGAGAAAGTGTGTGTTTTTATTCAGCTTATTAGTTTGGTTCAGAAATAAAAATGATTGGTCCTTCAATAAAGTTACTGTTTTTCCATGAAATCATATGCATACTTTGATGATCAAGATTAATCAAAATCTCTCAACGTTTTTGAAATATCAGTAGTGAACACAAATTTGAGCTGCCTAAATCTTAGCAGTATTGAAAACAAATCTTATAAATTATCATTTCAAGGAAAGACCTGGTGTCTTTTTGAAAGATTTCATTAAACACAACCCTCAGTTTTGTAGTTTTACTATTGGGATAGAATACTTCATGATGTGGTAAAAAAATAAAGAGCTACTTATAT
Organism: Trichonephila clavipes; assembly: GCA_019973935.1. Lineage (NCBI taxonomy): Eukaryota > Metazoa > Arthropoda > Arachnida > Araneae > Nephilidae > Trichonephila > Trichonephila clavipes. The sequence continues at coordinate 1,274,902 of BMAU01014878.1, forward strand.
CAGGGGGTTTAACTATTAATTGTGTAAGTTGTAGATCAACATATTCCTTTAAGAAAGGTTTATATATATTTTACACAATTCATCATTTTTTAAAAGTCTTTTCCAAAGTTGATCCAAGTAAATTTTTCAGCCAATGACTTAGAATTACCTTGATAAGTTGGGTCTTTCTCAAAGGGCAACTGTGCTACACAGTGTCCTTTGTCAATTCTGTTATGAGTACTTAGATATTATGTTTTATAAATCCCTTCCTTTAAGCTATACTCTTTGGAGGACGAATGCATCAACTGTTTGTATATACCGGAATGCATGCTATTACCCATTAAAGCTTTCTGAATTTATTTTCAAATAGCTATGGAACAGTATAAATTTTTTCTCAAATTCATCAGAGCTCCTCACAAAATTGTATTTAAAAATGTCTCTTGGAAAAAGCTATTTTCCACATGGTGATCAAAATTGATTAAGTCTGAATAATTTCTTTTAAAAAAGCTTGCAATCTCACTTGAAATAAATGAAAGATCTAATAACAACTAGATTATACATGCAGTCAAAATGCTGTAATTGCATTTTTAAAATTATGGCAAATGAGTTTTCACCTAGACAAAGTCGCATAAGTTTACATAAGTACAAATCTAAATGCTGTCCTGCAGATTCATGATGTTTCTTGTTTCACCACTGTGCTAAAACCCATAGTGTTTCAGGTACTTATGTATTAAATCATATTTTTGTAAATACTCCACTGCTGTCTCTTCTGTAGAAAATAGGTCTCAAATTTTAATTATTTTTCACTACTAACTAAAAGAATATTACAAATTATAAACTAAATTATATATTTTCAAGCATGTGCAGTTAAGATTAATAGGCATGAGCATTTGTGGTGATGGTGCAACGTATAAAAAAAGTTTATTATATTCTTGCTTACTTGTACAAGATTATTATGTTTTAATATGTGCTGAAATAGTTTTCCACTATTGGCTGCATTTGATATAATGGTTTGACAGTATAATACATAATTATCAAAAATATACAAGTATAATTAATTTAAGTAGAATGTGTTTAAAAATTTAGTTATGTGTAATAATTTTTCATGTAATATTTATGTATAAATTATGCATCTTTTATTTATGTAGTTTAATATTTTATCCCTATGTATCATAAATTTGATTATTTCAATGCAAAGCATTTAAAAAATAATGCATTATTAAAACTTAAAATAAATTTATATTAAGGCTGATTATTTTTAAAATGGGTAAGTTTTTTTCACCTTTTTGGTTCATAAAAATTATTTTGAAAAATAATTTATTCATAAAAATATATTATATATTTTTTAAAAATCTACTTAAGCTATGTGCTTATCCATTTGTAACAGATATTGACATTCACTGTGCTGCACCAAACTGTATCTTTCAAATCCATCATGTGTTGCATACTTATAATATTTGGTTTTGCTTTGGGCGTCAATGAAGAAGGAACAGCAGGTAGTTACATATTAATTTTTTTTAAAAAAAATATTCATTTCCAGATTTTAATTTCATTAAACAATACTTTCTTTTCAGAGAATTTCATTACAAAATAAATATGAGGAAAATATTTTTTTATGTGTAGTTAAAACATAGAAAAAACATATAGACGTAGACACATCTATTTTTTTAAAATTTAGTATAAAAACTTTGGCGAAAGTTTTTATGTGTAAATTATGTTTTGTTCAAATAAGGGTATCCATTTAAATCAAAGTTTAATTTGCTGAACTATTTCATCATAGTGTCATGTGTTTTCAAAAAAATTGTGCTTAGAAAATATTAATTTACTGCTAAGAGTTGTTTGCATATTAAAATATAAAAAAGCTCCTTTCTTAAAATTTGAATTAAAAATTGTGGGTATTTTTGCAAGTAAAATATAAATATGTATGCCTCTTAAGTAAAATATGCCACTAATATTACCTAACATCATGCTAAATGTTTGGGATTTTTATAAGCATTAAAAATGCAAATTAGGTAGATTTAAGGGTTTTTTTTATAAAAAAAAATAGCAATAATTAACTTATATTTATTTTTGTTATACTTAACAAATATTTTTTGTCAGAATTACATAAAATTAAATGGTTGCAAGATTGACATCTTAAAGTGTTAAAGCAATTCATAAATTATATTAAGAAATTTTTAAGCAAAATTATGTTGGATGCATACATTTAAACAGTGCACATAGGAAAAAATACTACCTTTTTTTAGATGAATATCTCAAAATTAGTGATACTTTGCCATACATGTTTTGTAAATTCAAAATATGCTATTGTTTATAAATACAAATTATATTATTTTTGTGTTATGTGATTGTCTTCTCTTATTATGACTAAAAAAAACATGAATAGTTTTCTATATTTGTAAAATTTCACGAAACATAGCATAATTAGTTTATCTTAAGTTACTTTTTTGTACAAAATAATTCTTTTTACAGGTTCTCTATCCATTAAGGGTGTGTTATATGGTGTTTCTGCTAGCTTCTTTGTTTCTTTATATTCCATTTACATGAAGAAAATTCTGCCTGTTGTTGAAGGAAGTATTTGGACACTAACTTTGTATAATAATATAAATGCTGTTTTCCTGTTTATACCCCTGATGATAATATTTGGCGAGATGTCTAGTATCTTGGACTTAGAGTTATGGACGGACTCTTACTTCTGGACCTTAATGTCCATCGGAGGTACATTTGGATTTGCCATAGGTTATGTTACAGGCCTTCAAATTAAGGTAATAGAAATCAGTATATGCAATACTTGTTTTCTTTTATGTATAATAATCGAAGAAAATTGTGAAACATCTTTTGGTGTGTTATTTGGCTGTTTTCAAAGCAATTTATTGTAGAATTCTATTTCATAGATGTTTAAAAAATGTGGCATATGTGTTCTTATTCATCATTTTAGATTAAGTGCAATTAAATGATATTTTAGTTTCAATCTTTAAAATTAAGGTCATTTTAAAGATATGATAAATGGATAGGACCAGAAAGTTATAGTAAGATTTTATGGTTCAAGTGTAGTATAGGGGGGAGGCACATCGGATTTAGCGATTTTTATCTAAATGTCATGGTGAGATATCGAATTCATTCTATAATAAATAATTCCGAAAAAAGTACCCTGGCAACCGCTTTTAGTCGCGAAAAAGTAGGACTGCGCCATGTGTCCCCCCCTATACTACACTTTAACCGATTTTATTTTATTGTCGTAAGAATTTGTTATGAACATTTGGTTCTATAACATTGAAGTATAGAAAATTGCTTCAAAGAACGCTTTTTATTCTTATTAGGCTTAGCTGCTCTAACATCAAAACATTTGAGCTAATCTGATGCCAAAATACGAACTGTTGCCAATCCAGTAAACTGAAGGTCACAAAGAAATTGCTTCCAGATTTACAAGTATAAACATAAATGCAGTTAGTTTACATAAAATACTGAATATAGTAAATGGCTAAATTCATGACAGTCACATGATAAAGGCAAACACGTGTTCTACATTGAATTCAAAACTGACATAAACACACGTTAATTTAATGTCAAAACTGACATTAAATTAACGTGTACTTTTTATTCTCTTCATAAAACTTAGAAAAAATTTCAAATTTGGTAAAGATGTTCTACTGTTATAAAAAGAAACTTCAACAAAAAAGAATTTTAAAAAAAATCTTTTTAAATAAAGTCACAAATATTACTCTTTTAAAAAAGTTTGTGAAAACATAATTTGGCAACAACAAAGTGTATGATCTGAAAATAGATAATTGCATTTATCGTGATTATGAATTTTTAACTGATTGGCTAGAAACGTGTGGTTGTGCCGTTATCATGTGACTATGATGTCATATGAATTTAATCCATTACTAATGTGTAGATATAAAATTTTGAAATTCATCTTAAAAGTTAATTATTTTTCAAATTATAATGTTCTATAATTTTATTATATTTCTGTTTGTTTATTAACTTGCTTGGCTTGTGTAGCCTTTAGTTGGCAACGAGTTGAACAGTTGTTTTCTTAACAAATATATGAATTGGAGAGAAATACTTTTTTCCTGTGTTAACTGTTCTTGATTATTTTCTACATTAAATTAATATACTGATAAACATAATGATGTAGGTTTTTTGTGTGTGAACTTAAAAGGGTTAATGAAGTGGACTACTTCAAATCTTTTTAAATGAATAGCTGTAGGCAACTTATACAGCTAAAAATTCTGATTTATAATCCTCAAGATTTCTCAAACAAACGAAAACCTTTCTTAATCATTTTTGATGTTTCATCAAAAATTTTTCTTTCACAGGTGACTTCTCCCTTGACTCACAATATTAGTGGGACTGCTAAAGCCTGTGCTCAAACAGTTGTAGCAGTGATGTGGTTTAATGAAGCCAAATCTACTCTCTGGTGGGCAAGCAACTCAATTGTTCTTCTGGGCTCAGCTGCTTATACCAGAGTCCGACAGTTAGAGATGATGGCAGAACACCAGAAACTTAAGCAAAGAAAAGATATTGAAAGTAATGTTGGTGAGAAATTTTCCACAAAAGAATGAGATTTGTGCAGAATTTTTTTATTGATTACAAATTATGTACAGATTTATATTTATATAGATTCAATGGTGATATGAGATTAATATTTATATACTGGTGATGCTTGTAAAATGTATTTAATAGAATTGTGTATTCATAATCGTGTTTAATAGTTGCAATTACATTGCTTATACTATAAGTTATTTTCTATGATATATTATAGTTCGTTTCCCCGTGTCTTGTAGTAGATATCTTGCACTAAAAATGGAATATTCTGTTGTATTCTTTTTTGCTTGTAACTTTCTGGAGATTCTAATACTTGTTTTTTATAAATACATGTCAAACTTCAGGCATCAATCATTAGCACACATATTTGAAATGTATTATTGAGTCTTATATTATAAGAAAAATATGGAAATCAAATAATATTGTTGTGTTCTTATAAAAACTTTTATTTTCATGTCCGAGTGATTGAAGAAATGCAAAATTTTATTATTTTGTTATAATTTGTTGTTATGGCTGCCTCTAGGCATATACTTACACCAATTGTGAATCAGAATATTTTTCACTGTAAATCTTTGACGTCATTTGAATTTAATTATTTAACTTTATATACAAGTTAACTTTTTGTTTGAGTGAGTTTAATGAAATGTAAAGAGAAGTTATAACTGTACTGAATAAGAGCTGGTAGTATACGAGATAACATAAAAATTAAAATAAATGATAAGCGAGTGAAATGGATGCCAAGATAAAATAATTGAAACTTTTGAGTAGGTTTTGCAACTTTGATTTTATGAAATTATATATGGTGCTATTTTGTACAAAAAGTGTGAAGTTATTAATTCTGTAATGGCACAGCCATTAAGATTTATTAGTGATTATTTCATGTTAATTATGCAATTTCACTTTAACTGCAGCACAATGTGCTTCAAGTAAAGGAAAAAAATGATTGTTTTATTATGTAACTAGAACATACAGACTGGGAAATTATTGATGTTTTAACTATAACCTTATTTTTTCAGATTTTACTGAAGTCTCGCTTGAAATTTCAATTATAAACAATATCATTTAAAAAATTAACAGTTCCCAATTCTATCCAAATTAATATAACATACAAGTATACTTAATTTTGATTAACACAAATGAAAATATTAGACCTGCATTTAAATTATCATTTTCCGTAATGTATCTATTTTAAAAAATTGCGTATCTAACCCTCTCACTGTGTAGATTTTTTTTATTACGTGTATTAAATCTACATTTGAGTTAAAAAATACAAAGAATTTTTGTTAAAGAGTTTTTATTTAAAAATATACTTAGATCATAAACATCACATGTTTCAGAGCTAAATACATGGAAGCGAGAGGGTTAAATAGACCTCTAAATATTCTTTTAACAACAATCTGCAGATTGTCTGATAAAAGTTCCACCTATTTTTCACAGAGGGTACTGAAACATCTTGTTAAATGCGTATTTTGAGGGGAAGTAATCATTAGCCAAATCTTTATTGTAGTTTAGTCTGTTGAGGACTAGATACCATAGCTAGTGTTAAAATTCACACAAAAAATCAACTACTTCACAAATTAAGATTGATTGTTCAAAGCTTGCATAGTTATGGAAGAAAAGTCTGTATTTTTCAGTCCTAATGCATGTAATTATTTTGATTCATGAGAAAAGGATATCTACATAAGTTTAATTACTTTTATAAATATTGATTTTATGAATGTAGAAAAACTTTTTTTTAATAAAATTTATAAGTTCTTAAGATTTATGTCATCTTTTATTGTGGTATGAAAGACTCCATAACATTAACAAAACTTTATTTTTAATAAAGAAAAATAATTGCTTTCATAACTCATTATGAATAATTAACAATACTAAAACTTTTATACAAAACAAAATTCAATCATTTCTTTAACAAATGTTGTTTTAAATAAACTTTTTTAACCCTATTTGATATATTTTTCAGATACAAAAACGCTGCCCTTGATTATGAAAAGCATTTAGTTCTGAAATGATAGTATGTATTTATTGAAAATAATATACATTTGGGAGAAACAATGAAGATTCAGTAAAACAAATGTTTATAGTTTTATTAGAATAATAAGACTTTTTAATAGGCCTTTATTTTGTAGAGCAAATTATGTTGATTTAAAACAACTATTCTTTACATCTAGTTGATAGTACATTGCCTATTGGAATATCTATGTTCATGAACTTTTCCTAAAAAAAAAGTTGCATATTATTCAAAAATAAGTAGTGATTAATATAGTAACACATTTTAAGTCATTTGTTTAATGGACTTTAAAAAAAAGAAGATAAAGAGAAATTGTTAAAAAAATTTAGACAGAATCTCTTAAATGCAATGAATTCACAGCAAAATTAGAAAAAGAAAGTTAACATGGATGAAAACATTTTAAATTTTAAGGAAAAATAGTCACACAAAATATATATGAAAAAGGTTTTTAAAAAATAGATAAATTCCATTGAAATAAAAGTTCTTATAGTAAATATTCTTATTATAAGTGCATGATAAATAAGACCACAACTGTTTTTTTTAAAATATATCACAGTGAAAAAAGTAACTTTAAACAAATATTTTTATAACTGATATTAGACAATAGTTATAAACAGATATCGGCAACCTACAGAATGTGGTACAAATTTCAATAGTACTCTATACCATTCAATTTTTGAGAGGATGGAAGTTACTTTTGAAATGGATATAACTGAACCAACATGTTCAGAACTATTGAAAATAAAATTTAGGGAATTACAAAAAAAAAAATAAATAAAAATCTCTGTAAGGTAACTCTAATGATATCTACAACTATTTTAAATGACATTGCTGGAGAGATATAATTTTTTGAAGAAAATTGCATGTACTCCATATTTTCTTTTGGTTCTACACGAACAAACCTACACAAGGAGAAGGGGTTCAACCCCCTATTGATAAACAGATTTAATTTTTACCATAGAGATAACCCTTTGGAGCTTTCTTTTACATGTTTTTAGACTGTACCCCCTTCCCCCTCTTTCACGAGATGTCTGCATGCTAATGGTCCTACATATCCATATGAATAAGTTTTTCTCATATGAAAAAAATATTTTGAATATTCAAAGAACTATGATATTGCAGTATGAATTTTGAGTGGTGCCAAGCACAAGGATGGCCTTAAATTATTTTTTGTTGTACATTTCTTATTTTTGAACACAAATATGTTTAAAAGCATATTTGACATATGTAAAATCTTAATTTTTTTTATTTATGTTAGAGGAATAGTTATAAATGTTACTTAATTTTATGTTAAGTATCTTTAAATATATAATAAAACTCTAAATCTGCATTCTTGAATCATACTTAAAAAAGAGAAAAATAAAGGAAACATTATTTATACATAGAATAAATGACAAGAATTAAAAGAGAAACAAAATGATGAGTTTATCGCTTTGAGCCGTTATATTTTATGGGGTATAAAAAAAAGAAATTTAGAATCTACAGTACAAAAAAAAATTAAGCGAAGGGGTTTTCATTATCTTAACTAAAAGCAGAATCAATGTGTTGATTTAACTATATCTTTATATTTTAATTTTATTATTTGGATTATATTGTCTGATTTTTTTTAATGTTAAAAATACTTGTAAAATGAGACTTATAGTTTTTATAAAGTGAACATGAATATTTTTTATAAAATAGTAATTACAATATGCAATGAATATCCAAGTTACATTTAAGAAGAAAAGAAAAATCTCAACCTCAAATAGTTCTACTCTTTTTTCAGAGAATCATTTTTAAAATTTATAATAATCAAATAAACATTTGATTAGCTGTTTTATCAAAAGATAAGAAGCAACACCAAGGTATGAACAATCCTCATAACTGAAAATTAAGTCAAAGTAAACTTAATAAAACAAGTAATATAAAAAAAATTAAGTAAATTCCTACTTTGATCAACAAAGAATTTTATTGTGTCTACTTTTTATTAAATAGTTACAATTAATATAAATAAGTATATACATAAGACAGAATCACAACATTAAGTGATAATTAATTTTTATTCATTATCATTAAAGCATCGTATTGTCATCCAAAACAATCATGTATATAAAATTTCAGTTCAATTGAATGCTTTAAAACATGAGAAAAAAACATCTTCAAGTTTTGACACAAGTCGCCAATGTGGCTGTATTTGTAATTCTTTAAATAATTAGTTTTAATCAATTAATTTTTATTAAAAGGTGTACAACTTTGCTTCTGCCGTTTTGCAGTAGATGTCATACAATAAGTTTAGGTATTTGTAAACATAACGCCATCAAACTATTAGTCGATTTGTGTCTGCATCATAAAGTTATTCTCAATTAAACATGTCAGCTTATGAGCCAAATTCTCGTCATTTGCGGGAGGTTTTAATTTTCTGCTTTAATATGAAGAAATCTGCAGCTGAGGCTCATCGAATGCTCTCAAATACCTATGGTTAGGACGCTATTAGTGAAAAAACGTGCCGAGAGTGGTTCCAATGCTTCAAGAACGGTGGTTTTGACGTCGAAGACCAGCATGGCGGTGGAAGAGAGAAGGTTTTCGAAGATGCAGAATTGGAGGCATTACTTGATCAAGACTCGTGTCAAATGCAACAAGAATTGTCAGGATCATTGGGAGTGACACAAAAAGCCATTTCAAAACGCCTGAAAGTCATGGGAATGATTCAGAAACAAGGAAATTGGGTGCCGTACGACTTGAAGCCGAGAGATGTTGAACGGCATTTGTTTGCTTGTGAACAGCTGCTTGCAAGGCAAAGACAGAAGAGATTTCTGCATCGCATTGTGACTGGGGACGAAAAATGGGTTTGTTACGATAATCCCAAGCGCAGAAAATCATGGGGATATCCCGGCCATGCTTCCACGTCGACAGCCAAACCGAATATTCACAGTTCCAAGGTCCTACTCAGTATTTGGTGGGACCAGCTTGGCGTAGTGTATTATGAGTTGTTAAAACCGACTGAAACAATCACAGGCGATCGTTATCGAACGCAATTAATGCGTTTGAGCCGAGCATTGAAACACAAACAGCCGCAATACAACGAGAGACATGATAAAGTGATTTTACAGCATCACAATGCTCGACCCCATGTTGTAAAAGTGGTCAAGACATACTTGGAAACATTGAAATGGGAAGTCCTACCCCACCTGCTGTATTCTCCAGACCTTGCTCCCTCGGATTATCACTTGTTTCGATCAATGGAACACGGCCTGGCTGACTAGCACTTCCGATCTTACGAAGTAAAAAATTGGATCGCTTCAAAAGATAACCAGTTTTTTCAACGCTGGAGAACGCTTTCAACGCTGCCCGAAAGATGGGAGAAAGTAGTGGCCAGTGATGGACAATGCTTTGAATCATAAATGTATAATCAGTTTTTTACAATAAAGCCTCGAATTTTGGAAAAAAACGGCGGAAGCAAAGTTGTACACCTATTAATTATAATTTAATTATTGTATTGTCATCCAAAATAATCATGTATATAAAATTTCAGCTCAATTGAGCGCTTTAAAATGTATTTTATTGATGATTGAAAATTCCACCAAGATAAATAAATATATAGAGTGTGAGTTAATAGTAGGAATTGCAAAATTCATTTAAAAAGATATCAATTAAGATTTTAATTCCATAAGTATGGCATTAATCATAAATAAATGAAGCATGTCCTAAAAAATCTGCAAACTCTCAATATTGATCTTTCATTTTTTATATGTAGACTTGATGAAATTAACAAAATATATTATTGAAATCAAATCTTTTCACAATATGCCTTATAAAGTAATCTTATTTCATATACATACTCTTTGTAATAATTAGCATTGAACAGTGCCTTGCTAAAGGGATTGTACCTTAATTCAACTTCTTTAAAGTTACGGGGACTTGGTACCCCAAAAATCACAGACCTACCGTTTTTTTTATTTTCATTTAATCTTATTCTTTGCATTATTATCTTTCGATTGATGTATCACTTGTGCATGTCGGAAAGTTAGAAGTTGAATAAACTTCATTTGAAAACAAATTAGGCAATTAAGCCACGCCCCCTATTTGGAAAAAAAGAAGCGTTTTGATAAAAAAAAATCTAATTTATAAAGAGAAATAATAACTTTAAAAAAGAATGTGCAATATATAAAGCAGAATATTTCCGAGGCAATAAATACAATAATTTTTTTTCTTTGTGAAATGTGTGCATGTAAAATTTTTAAATTAAAGCATTTTATATTAATAATTTTATATAATTTCAGTTCTTATTCCTGATATATTTTTCATACAAATGTAATACTTTAATATTATAAGAAGAAAAACAGCTAAAATTTCTGTCGTGACAGAAAAAAAAAATTTTTAACGTTTTTCTTGTGCAATTAGTACTCTCTAAAAGTTGATCATTTATAAAAATGTGTGGGTTGAAAAAATATGAAAATGCAATTACTTTAAAGAAAAATGTACAACTAATATCTTAAAGTGGTATTTTAAGTTTAATTAAGCATATAATAATTATTTTTTCAGAATTATAAACTTTAAAGTGGTTTTTCTCAGTTTGTGTTTTTCGAAACCTTAGTGCATTCAAAATGCTACTCCTTCGGCAATTATTTACCAATCACTTCCATTTTTTTCCTGCGTGTTAAAAATAAAGCATGTAATAAAATTAGGGATCTGTTTTACTATAAACTGAATACTTTTTTAAGACAAAAAATAAAATGTAAGACATGTTGGCTTTTTCGTTGATTTTTAGCCTGTATATCAACATTTTTTTTTTTCTCAAAAAGGAATAAAGTTATTTTAAAATCGATCCCTAAAGTTGTTTAGAACATCCATAAGAATATTATAAAAAAAATTCAGGTCAAAAAATTAATTTTTACAAAAGGAGTAGGATTTTAAAATTTTCCCAATTTTCTTCAAAAAATTAAAATTTTTAAAATTGTGTGAATAATATATGAAAATTTTCAACTGGTATCATTTTATTGAATAGAAACATTGTATAAAATGCTAAAATATAATTTTTAAATACGTAAATAAAGAAATTTGCTCAAAAAGGGTACCAAGTCCTCTTAAGGTAATAAAATGTTTGATGTAATATAGAACATCAAGTATGAATTGTGATACGTGAAATGCAAGCAGCATCCAGATTATAACTTTACAACATTATAGGTAGCATTTTCTATAAAGGAGAGAATGCTCTAAACAAATAAAGCGAAATATACAATAATGAAAAAAATACTTTAACTACATTTACATAATTGTGCTTTAGCAATATTTCAACTCATTTAATAAAGAAAAATTTCCAATCAATTTTTTACTAGCTTGTTTCAATGAAAAGGGGAGAAAAATACATAACTAACAGTACACAAAGTAATAAAAAAATTTACACGAGGAATAAAACTAAAACCTGTATAAAATGAATACGAAACAATTTATAAATGCAATTTCTTTTAATAAACTATTCGATTTATTGTTGAATAACTCTGCATGATCCTAATTAAAACTTGAATGCAATAAGCATTATCCTTGATCAAGCTCACCTGAACATGGGTTTCTCCCATACATCTGGCATACACAGTTCAGGCTTATCATATCCCATTTCCTCAGGCGTCAAGACACCCAATTCATCCAAAGTGGGTCGAATTTCTTGAATGATGTAGGGATAAATCTCCTTGACGCGAATGCCACATTTATCCTGTATAAGAATGGTAGGTTTTCATAAAAAGCAATACAGAAGAAATTTTAAAATATTTATCAAGATTTAAATCCAGAAATAAAAATATTTTAGAAGTTGGTACACTTATTTTAAAAATATTACAATTCCTTTGTTAATAAACCCAGTTTGATAAATAGGATACATGACTTGGGGATTAAAAAAGAACATGAAGTTAAATTTAAAAATGAAATTATTAAAGATTGCAATTGAAAAAAAGAAAGGTTTCTTTTTTTCTTTTGAAAGTAATTGAACTTTTTCTTTTTAAATCTCAACAAATCTCTAGCATTTTTTGCTATTTACTCAATAATTATGAATTGATTCAAATATTTTCATTAATTTAGGAAAATATCTTTTAAAATTATTATCCCATTTTTTCCAAAGTTTCATTTACTTTTCAATAAAACCACATGATCTTTCAAAAAGAAGAGAAATTCTTCTTTCCCGTCTAGATTTTTTTAGTCTTAGAATGCACTTATGTGCAATCACATTAATTACAAAACAAATTTTACAAATCCAAGCAATCAAATCAATCCATAAAGAAAAAAAAATACATACAATGAATTGAGATGGGAAAAAGTTACGATTAGATAACATTGTAAAAAGCTGATATTGTACTTAGCAAAGCATATAAGTTCTTTGACAGTAAATTTAAAATTCTATTAACAAGACATTTTTAAAAAAGTTATTTAAAATTTTGCATTTGTTTATGAACAAACAAACTGATTTTCTTGCAAAGACTGCAACCAAGTGTGAAGAAACTGTTATATCCCTAAATCCTTTTATAAAAAGGTCATGAGAGACACTAGGTGGAAATATGGAACCAAAATGACCCAATTTCTCACATGACATGGTAACTTTATGTTATTTGAGCAGGTTTAATTTGGGTCCAGCCACTTCCTGTGACTGCAACATTTGTGGTAAGGAAATTGAACATGTGCTTCTTGTATGTTCTAAATTTTTCAGTAAAAGGAAGATCCTAAAACTAGCACTTAAAGATATTAATTTGCTGTCATATAATCACCAGCTTGTTTCCAAGTGAAATGCATTTGACAATTTTTATAATGTGTTTCATACTTCTGTAAATACCCTGTAACACTTTGTGGTACACAGGGATTGTATGTATTTGCAATATCTATATCAGGAGGATTGAAATATATTCCAACTATTGGATACTTGCTTATTTTAGAGGACACATTCACTTATATACTATACAAATCGTTTGTATATCGTTTGTTGACACTATTTTGATCAGTGATCCATTTAACGGCGAAATTTAAACATAAAAGTTCAGCTACAAAAACTGTGCATTCATCACGAATTCTAAATTGAAAGTTCTCAGATTCAACATCACTCCTGAACACAACAAATGCGAAATGCAATATGAACAATCAGGTGCGTGAAGATGCCAGGCAAGCTTTTGGGTGAGTTGAAAGCTTCTATTTATAAGAATTTCGAAAGAGTTAAGTCTGCTAATTTTCTAGAAGCATGTAAACAAAGTCTAAAGGAAGCCATTGCAAGTCAAGTTACGCCAATGTCGTGGCGCCATCTGGTGTTACGAAAAATAAAGGAAAGTCTTCCGATTATTGTGTGGTTGTAGACTCGGATAACTGCTCTTATGAGGATGTTAAGAAAATTATTAAAGCGAAAATAAACCCAGCGGAATCTAAATTAGGAGTTTGTGACTTGAAAAACATCACAGGAAACAAATTGTTAGTTAAATGTTTCTCTGAAAATGATCGTGACCAGCTTTTAACAGAAATTCAGGAAAAATCTCCAGAATTAAAGGCTTCCGTTCCCAAAAGGAGAAATCCAGCCATAATTGTTAAAAATGTGCCAAATGAAGATCTTCTAAAAGTGATTACTGAACAAAATCCTGAAATTGTTGTAGATGATGAAAGTATATGGCAGTGCAGAGTTCGCTTTACTTTGAAAACCTTTCAACATACAAGGCATATTGTTATCGAAACTCACCCCACGGTTCGTAAATCCATCTTTTGACAAACAAGATTGAAAATCATTTGGAGTGCATGTGACCTAGATGATTTTCTTATTATCAATAGATGTTTTAACCGCCTTGGATACAATCATCGCGTTGACGAATGCAACAATACACTAGCCTGTTTTCACTGTTCCAGAGAACACAAAGGGCAAGATTGTCCAAATAGGGATGCAGCGGCTTGTACAAACTGTATCCGTTTCAATCACAAAACAAAAAAATATTCATAAAAAAAGTGAATTTTAATCATAAACCCTTTTCCGAGTGCTGCCCTTGCCACATTTTTATGAAGAATACCCATTCTAGAAATAACTATGATTAGGTTAGATAATCAAGTTCTAAAGTGTGTGCAGTTAAATCTACACAAGTCTAAATCTGCGACACAGCAACTCATTTTAAACATGGAAGCAGATAACATTGATTGTGCACTGGTTCAAGAACCTCATAGCTACAAGAGTACTCTTCCGGGTTATCCTAGTACTTATTGACTTGTTTATGATCCTAATTCTGACATTATTAAGGCAGCTATTATTGTTCGTTCTAGTCATCTTTCGATTTTTATTGATTATAAAAATTCTGATTATAATATGGTCACTTTAGAAGTTATCGCACGCTCAACTGCGTTTACTCTTTTCTCTTACTATTTCGAGCCTTCAAAAAACATTGACTTGGATCTTCATAAAATCAGCCAAGTTTTTAGTAGCAAAAATCTCAATCGATTGGTTTGGAGCATGGACTCCAATAGCAAATCAGAATTATGGTTTAGTCCCTACTCAGATGCATGAGGAAATAAGTTAAGTGAGTTTATTTCTGCCAACAACTTATTTATTATCAACGAGGATTGTGGTCCTACTTTTCGTGCAACTCAGGGAACAAGCTATATTGATATTACAGTTGTTGGTTCGGATCTACTCGAGTACAACTCGAGTTGGTGTCTTTCTGAGAATGAATCCCTTTCTGATCACGTGATGATAGAATTTGAGTTTTGTCTTTCCACTGTCCTGCGAAATACATCAAGTCTCCTTTTGTAATATTTAATATAAAGAAAGCAAACTGGTGTCGCTTTCGGAAATTTTGTCTCTCTTGTATGACTCATATATTTGATACTCTTAACAGTTGCACTAATAGTTCTTGGCTAAATACAGTCATTGAGGAACTTAGTTTTGTTATTTATCAGGCATGCTTGTATTCAATGCCTATTAAGAAAACTAGCAAGCATAATGTGCCTTGGTGGTCTATCGAGATTGGTTGTGCGAGGAAGAGGCTTAATGCCTCTAGACGTAGATTTCAGTGCTGCAAAAATCCAACTGTTAAAGAATTATATAAAAATAATTATCTTGAATATAGAAAGGATTATAATCAAATGCTTATTAATGCAATCTGAGTCTTGGAAGAAATTTCTTTTGACCCATTGATGCGCAAAATGTGTGGAAGAAGGTTTATACGTATGGCGTTAAAAAAGAATTCATGAAAAAAATTGAAATAACTGGTATTAAGCTACCCACAGGAGAAACAACCACTTCTTTAGATGAGACAATTAATGCCGTGCTTCAGAAATAATTCCCATCTGATTCAGAGGAAAAGGACAACATCTTTCAGAAAGACTATCGTCATGCCGTGCGTACTGCTTACCCTTCCTTTTTTTATCCTTCTTTTTCCTATGATGAAGTTAATACAATGGTTTCTATGCTAAAACTAAATAAATCACCTGGTCCGGATTCTATTTCAAATGAAATTATTAAACAGTTTCACTTAACATTCCCCTCTTTTCTCCATAAGCTTTTTAATGTTTGCCTCGATTTAGGTATCTTTCCTCAGATTTGGAAGCTTGCCCAGGTGATTCTCATCCCCAAAGTTAATGAGTTTAGAGTTCCCCATTTGGATAACCTTAGGTGCATAAGCTTACTTCCGGCTCTTGGTAAATGCTTAGAGAAACTTTTTGTTAACAAGATTTGCTGGTATCTGCGCCGTGGAGACTTTCTCTCTAGTGATCAATACAGTTTTACTCCTCATAAGAATACTGAAGATGCTCTTTTACATTTAAATGAGATTGTTAAGAGAGGCAAAAACAAGCATTTACACTCAATCTTGATATAAAAGGTGCTTTTGACAATGCATGGTGGTCTTGCATTCTGTGAATCTCCTTAAGAAAGCTGAAATTCTGATAAGTATTTTTTCACTTGTTGCTGACTTTTTAAATGACAGAGTGGCCAAAATGCAACTGGGTTCGACTTCTGCTATCCGCTGCCTTGAAAGGGGTTGCCCTCAAGGATCAGTGCCTGGACCTATTTTTTGGAATATCATTATCAATTATCTCCTATCTAAACTTAATAATCTTGCCTGCTGTGAAATCATAGCTTTTGCTGATGACATTTTAGTTTGTTCCCAAGGTAGGGATCTTTCTGCGACTTTCCTACACGCACAGGGAGCTTTGAACCTCGCTTCTGACTGGTCAAAAAGTTTTAAATTGGATTTTAATCCTGATAAAACCAGATTCGTGGCTATTGAGAAACGAAACGTTTGCTATGATGCATTTCAGCTATATCTCGATGGAACTCCCTTGACTATGGTAAAGCAAATGAAGTATCTTGGGGTTCTTCTCGATACTAAATTTTCTTGGAAGCAACACTTAAGTTACATATCTGAGAAATGTGACAAATTACAGCGTGGATTAAATCGGATTGCTCGCAACACGTTTGGAATAAATTTCAATGCACATTCTCTCATTTATATGCAAGGAATCGAGCCTTTCATTTTGTATGGCTCTAGAGTTTGGGGCGAGGCACTTAAAAGAAAGATGAATTCTAAGTATCTGCGACGCATACAAAGAAGGATACTTTTACGGGTCATATGTGGTTATCGCACAATAAGTTACGACTCAGTTTATGCTATTTCTGGCTTCCCTCCAATCGACATTACAATTCTTCATGATATTGCTTTTAGGGAAAATCTCTCTGCTTCTTCCATCTCTAATTATGTTTGTATTCTGTCTCCATTTTTTATCCCTCATCCTTCAGAGAGGAATGCCATCAATATTGTTCAATTTTGTGACAAGAGCACAGAAGATTTCCCTGTTATTTGCTATACTTATGGCAGTAAAATTGATGGAAGAGTTGGTTTCGCATTTGTTGTGTTCAGGAGTGGTGTTGAATCCGAGAACTTTCAATTTAGAATTCGTGATGAATGCACAGTTTTTGTAGATGAACTTTTATGTTTAAATTTTGCAGTTAAATGGATCACTGAGCAAAATAGTGTCATCTCAGAATATCTGATCTGTACTGACTCTCTTTCCACCTTGGATTCTCTTAAAAATGTATTTCTTCATCTAACAATATAATCGTTGAGATCCAAAAGCAACTTAAAAGCCTGAGAGATAAAAACATCTCAATAGATTTTGCATTTGTTCGCGGACACACAGGCATTCTTGGGAATGAGCGAGCCGATTAGCTTGCAAAAGCTGCAACCAAGAGCAAAATTGACATTGACGTTGATATTCCTAAATCGTTTTACAAGAAGATCATGAAAGAAAGAATGGTGAAGTCTTGGAACCAAGAATATCTCATTTCTAATAAGGGGAGCATAACAAAGAAATTTTTTCCCACCATTAATAAGAGACTATCATGTCATAATTTTTACACTAACTACAAATTAACCCTATTTCTCACTGGTCATGGTAATTTCAAAAGCTACTTGAACAAATTTAATTTAGTTCCTTCATCTTTCTGTGACTGTAATATTGGTGGCGAGGAAAATGTAGAACATGTAATCCTTCTGTGTTTCAAGTATGTCAGAGAGAGAAAGATCATAAGACTGGTGTTCAAGAGACTCAACATTAATTGGCCACCGAATTTTCACCAGCTTCTTTCCACCAGAAGTGCTTTCAAAAATTTCTGTAAATTTGTTGTAACTGTTTGCAATCCTTCTTAACTTCATTTTTTTTAATTGTTTATTTCCCTTGAATGTATGTTTAATACTTACTTCTGTAAGCCCCGTGTGATACTTTGTGGTGCACTGGGATTTTATAATTGTTTTCAATAAAAAAAAATCTTTTGTAAATATATATTTACATAGTTTTTCCAAGAAATTTTGTCTACCATGCAAAGGAAGAAAAACAGAGTTACACATACACATTTATAGAAACCCAGTGACTTAAGTGGTAGCATATCACAATTTCATGCTATAGGTCAGAGGTTCAAGCCCCAGACTGGGAAAGGTCATCTCAGTCTTTCATCCTTTTAGTGGGTCAATAAATGAATACCAAGCTTGCTTGAAAATTAAACACTGAGGGTTTGCGTCAGGACCGGACATTTGCTTGGTGCCTAAGGTCATGAAAACAGAGAAGGGTACAGTAGGCCTTGGCTCTCTATGGGCTGTTGCACCAATGAGTTTAGTTTATATACATTTATATTTTATGTTTATTCTATAATAAAATGATCAATGGGATTTTACATATGTACTAAGTATATACTTTTTTTAACTTTAGAAAATTTTGGTACTAGAGTATTAAATAATTGATCAATTACCCCAAATCCACAGATGTCTTCGAATGCTGTCATCAGATGAATGAACAAGATAACGTTTGTACATAATGGAGTAACAGGGAACATTAGGGCCCTCCAGCAAACTCAGGTTTTGAGCCCCAAGCCCAAATACATACTAAGCATTAGTCAAGCTTTGGGCCCGCTAGAGTCCCCTGCCCCCAATGTGGGGGTGTACATTATGCCACTGTTTATACATGCATGAGAATAGTATTCTACTATTGGCATAATTTGGCTGCGCCTTTTCATTTGACTAATTAGTTGACAGTATTATATGCATTTTTTTAAAAAATCATATGGATCTCTCCAATATATATATATATATATATTGAGGGTTAAGTTTTAAAGGATCAATTTTTGTGATTCTTCTTGGATAAAAATCTTTATATTGCTTGAGTTACAGCCTATTTCACATTTTTCTCATAAAATAAAAATATTTTTCAAATTTCACCACAGATGAGTTTTAAAGCTATATGGACAGTATCTAAAATATGAAATAATTATGTAATTAAAAAATCCTAACGCTTGAAACTTGAGAAAAGTATAGTGAAATAGATCTTACATTGAAAATATTGGTAAATTACAAAATAATCTAACATAAAAATATTTTATTTAAATGATTTTTAAGACACATTATAATATGATCTATCTGAATATATACAATTTTTAATTTTGTATTGTGTTTATTTTTATTTTAAGCATATTTTTCTAAGTTGAAAATGTAAATAAGAAAGATTTGATATTGGAGCATTGAATGATATTGAATTTAAAATGGCAGCCTGGCTGTAACAAATTGCCAAGAAAATAATTTTAAAAAATTTATTGAAATATATTTCAAATAAAGAGTGTTCAGTGTTGAACAAATAATCCTTGTGACGCCCACAACAAGCGAATATTTGTCACAAGAGGGCGCTAGTGTGTGTAGAACAGTGTATATGTACACAGAGTAAGAACAAGAGCGTATGGCGAATGCTCTAAATAAATTCCTTTTATTTCAGTCTTGACCATTAATGTGTGGTGTAATCTTTTAGAAATTTTAAAATAATGAGTAATGAATCAGTGATTAAACATGGTCCATCAGAGCCTGAAATGGCCGGGACTGAAAATAAGGAATTGTAGTGTACTCAATGATCACAAATGAAAAGAAATGAAGCGTTCTTTTAGTGGAGAGAAAATTGTCACTTGGTGAGAGGTCAGTCTTCAATTTACTTATTTTGTGTTTTGAGAATAATTATTATGTGGTTTATAAGTGATTGAAATAACTTTAAATTGTGATTGAGATAGTTATTTTGTGACTTATAAGTGTTTAATTTGAGGTTGAGTTCACTTTAATTTGTGTTTTGAGATAATTATTGTGATTTATATATGTCTCATGTGTGGTTAAGATAACTTTAATTTGAGGTTGAGTTAACTTTGATTTGTGGTTTAGATAATTAAATTGTGATTTATTTGTTTTATTGATGATTGAGATAGCTTTACTTTGTGAAAATGAGTATAGGTAAATTTAAAAAGATGAATTGAGATCTATTGTGGAAGAATTAAAATTAGTTGTCCCAGACAATGCTTAAGTTCTAGATTTAAGAGAATTAATACAGGAGAGTGAGATTTATAAAAATGATATGGAAACGTATCAGGCTATTGTTGATTGTGTATTGGAGAAGATAAATGATAGAAGAAATGAAAACGAAAATAGACTAGAAATTGAAAAAATTAAACTGTCACAGTTAGAGAAGGAGTTAGAAATAGCAAAATTACATAATCAATCGGGCAAAAGTTTACCTTTACAAAATGGAAATCAATTAATTACAACCGAGTGTAATATTGAAAGCTTGATTAAAAGTATCAAAACCTTAACAATCCCGTTACCCCTAAGAGCAGAGTCATTTAATTTATTTTTTCAATCAATAAAAAAGGCATTTAAAACTAAAAATGTTCCTGAGAAATTAAAACCCGAAATTCTTTTGAATATTTTAGGAGGAAAAGCAAATAATTTAATGATTTATCTTTGAGAAGAAGATTTAAGTGACTATAATAAATTGAAGGCAATTGTGTTAAAAGAATTTCAACCAACCCCCTATGAATGTTTAAATCAATTTAAAAAGGCTAAAAAAATACCTAGCGAGAGTTATGTTCAATTTGCATCTAGATTAAGTGCAAATTTTAATTAATATTGCCAATTATGAGAGGTCAATGATTTCAAGTCAGTTTGTGAGTTAATATCAGATAAGATAATAGAGACATTAGACCGAGAATTAAATGCGCATATTGGCATTAAGCAAGGCGAAATGTGGTTTAAGCCGCAAGAGCTAGCTCGCGAGTGTGATATTTTTATATCCTTCAAGGGAAAAATTAGAGAACAGAATTTATTTCCTAAGTTTAAACATAATGAGGTCTATAATCATCGTGGAGCAAAAAACATTTCAAGCGTAAATCTGTCTTCCGTTAAAAATGTGAAATGTTTTTGTTGCAAATCGAAAGAATTCCACCCGCTGTATTCATGCCCAAAATTTAAATCTCTCAGCGTCAGTGAAAGTGTAGGGTTCGTAAAGCTAATCATTTGTGTTTCAAGTGCTTTTCCCCTAACTGTAATGTCAAAAGCTGCCGTGCGAAAAACTGTTTCTGTAAGAAACCACATAATCGCTTGATTCACTTTTCCAACCCGGACAACAAGTCTCCTGCCCAAATTCTTAAGGGGACTGTTCTCAACTCATTTGCAGATATGTTCAGGGGACTGGAAGGATCGAATTGCATCGTTCTTCCCGAAACTGGGAGTGAAGAAAACAAGTCATTCGTAGCAACGAGCTTTTTAAAGAATAAAAAGTGAACCGTTTTATTGAGTGGCATTCAATGTCTCCTCAGAGATAAATTTGGTGCCTTGCACCAAGTAAGGGGGCTTTTGGACATGGGGAGTCAATCAAATTTTATTATGAAAGATTGTGCAGACAGATTACAATTAAAAAATGAGAAAATTAATTTGTTAGTATCTTGTTTAAATGAGTCAACAATGACAATAAATGGAGGAGTTACGACCTCCATATTTAATGGTGATTCAAGTTTCAAAAAGGAGCTAAATTTATTAGTTGTTAAAAGGATAACCGATTTGACTCCGTCTCAAATAATAAATGTTTCACTAGATATGCCAAACGAAATTAAGCTAGCGGATTATGAATTTAATATTCCTGGTAAAATTGATGTGTTGTTAGGCGCGGAAATATTTTACGAATTACTGAGACCAGGTCAAATTTATTGTGGAGATTCTCGACTACGTTTACAGAATACGGATTTCGGATATGTCCTTAGCGGAAGTGTAGATGAGGTGAGGGATAACAATATTCATTGTGAATTAATTAGAGATAGTGATTTAAATGCAACATTAAGGTCTTTTGGGGAGTTAGAATCGATTGGTGTCAAAAACGAGAATTGTAATAGTGAGGAGGACGTTAGATTAGAAATGTTTAAGCAGAGAGTACATTTTAAAAATGGTAGATGAGGTAGAACTCACGTGGAAAAGAGATAGTAATGAGTTAAGTGATAATTTTAGTTTAGTGAAAAGACGATTTGGAAGTCTTATGAGAAAAATGCAAAAGGATAAGGTGTTGTATTCTGAGTATTGTAAGGTTTTAAAGAATTATTTAGATGAGGTAATAATTGAGAAGGTAACAAATCCCTTTATTTCAATGAATAACCCTGTGTTTTATATTCCTTATCAAGTGATAATAAAAAACGAATCTCTCACAACGAAACTGCGAAGAGTGTTTGACGCTAGTACCCATGAGGAAAAACAACTTTCATTAAATGACTGCCTTTTCCATGGAGTCAATTTGAATCCTAATATTTTAGACTTATGGATCATTTTCCGTTCGAACAAAATAGCTGTTTTAGCTGATGTGGAAAAAGCGTTTCTTCAATAGATGATGGTGAAAATGGTGTACAGTTTTAATCGAGTACTTTTTGGTGTGAATGCGTCTGTTTCTTTTGGCTGCAACAATTAAGACACATATAGGGAAGTACATGGAAAAATATCCCGATACTGTGTACACTTGATCATTGCTTTTATGTGGACGATCTTGTCACTGGTGAAGATGATGCAAAATCAGCATTCGATTTGTCGAGCACAGCGGCAAAAATCATGAGTGAAGCAGGAATGAACCTGCGGAAGTGGATTTCAAATGACTGTGAGTTAATGAAGCAATGGCAGTTGGAGCATTTTGATCATTCAAATATGAACGATTTCGTGAACCATCCACATCGTGTTTCGGGGGTTTTATGGCATCCTCAAAAAGACTATCTCAGTCTTCGTCAGATCGGTCTCATCGGCTTCCTTCAAAAAAGAAAGAACACTAAGCGATTTTTGTTGATGGCAGCAGGCAGGATATTTGATCCTTTGGGATTTGCGTCCCCCTTCACCATAAGATTTAAAATTTTGTTCCAAGAAATATGGCAAAGAAAAACGGACTGGGACGAAGAGTTGCTGCCAGATATTAGAGAGAAATTTGAACAATGGTGTTTGGAAGCATCTTTCTTATGTGAACTTCAGATTCCTCGATATGCCCCGCAATGTAATAGTGTGGACTGTCCGGTGTGTGAAATACATACGTTCTTAGATGCTGGTATTAAGGCATATGGAGCTGTTTTGTATGTTAGATTGAGAACTTTTGACAAAATCTCAGTACATCTTTTAGCTTCCAAAAGGCGTGTGGCTCCTCTAAAGGTATTAACCCTTCCACGTTTGGAGCTAATGGGAGTGTTAGCTTGCTGCGAGGTTGGTGAAAGAAGTCTCACGTGTCCTCAATGACAAAATATCTACAACCAACTACTTTTGGACAGATTCTACTATAGTCTTGAGTTGGATTCAAGGTCCCAGCAACAGATGGAAGGCTTTCGTCACCAACCGAGTGAAAGAGATACAATCTTTAACAGACAAAGATTCATGGTGCCATTGTCCTGGAAAAGACAATCCATCAGATTTTCTAACAAGAGGCATCAGTGCTGATTCACTGATAACCTGTGAAAAGTGGTGGAAAGGACCGAGTTTCCTACAAGAAGGAAATAATGTTCCTGTGAGCAACAATGTGCTACTTAGTGATGAAAGTGCCTATTTGGAGGAATTAAAACCTTCCGAGAGAAAAAACTTTGACTGTGACTTTAGAAAACAACCTTTTGAACCATATCCTCTCTGTATCTAATAATTTTCAAAAAAATGTATGTGTTTTCAGTTATATTTACAGGTTTATCAATAATTGCAAAAAGCCCTCCAACAAACAAATTGGGCCACTAAGGATAAGTGAAATTCAACAAGCTGCAATTATCCTTGTGAAGCTGGTCCAGCAAATGGAATTCAACTCTGAAATCAAAGATTTGTCCTGTAAGGGTATGGTTAACCCTCAAAGTAAAATCAAAAATCTCTCACCATTTTTAGATTCCGAAAATGTGCTCCGAGTAGGAGGTAGACTGGCCCACAGTAAATTGTGTTTCGATAAAAAACACCAGATAATTCTTCCTAATAATCACAGATTAACAAATTTAATTCTTGAAATGACTCACAAGAGACATTTGCATGTTGGTCCACAAACTTTACTGTCTATTGTTAAACAAATGTTCTGGCCATTAAATAGTCGTAATATGTGTAGAAAACTCGTATAATTTGTTTTAAGGCAAAACCTGTTACTTGTTCACAAATTATGGGTCAATTGCCAGCCGAGAGATGTTCTCAGAGTTTTCCCTTTAACAAAGTGGGAATAGATTTTTGTGTGCATGGTGCCAAAGGCGTGTCACCTTGAAATAGTTACTGATTTATCTAGTGAGGCTTTTATTGCAGGTTTAAAGCGATTTTTTAGTACACAAGGAAAATTGGAGCGTATATTTTTAGACAACGCTACCAATTTTGTTGGCACACAATTAGAGTTAAAAGACTTAGAGAAATTATGAGTAATTGTGATAGTAACTTGTGTAAATTTTTGTGTGAAGAACGTGTTGAGTGGAGTTTTATTCCCCTAAGAGCTCCAAATCACGGAGGCCTGTGGGAGGCTGGAGTGAAAGCCGTTAAATATCACCTCAGGCATGTAATGGGTAATTTAAGATTTACATACGAAGAATTTTTAACCACTCTAAACCAAATTGAGGGAGTTCTCAACTCACGTCCCCTCTACCCTTTGTCATGTGACCCTGACGATTTTGATGCTTTTGACTCCTGGTCATTTCCTAGTTGCTCGTCCCATCACAGCCATTGCAGAGCCAAGTTTAACTGAAGTGTCTGATAACAGGTTAAAAATGTGGCAAAAACAAACAAATATTGTGCAACAGATTTGGAAACGTTGGTCAAATAATTATTTAATTACACTTCAGAATCGAAATAAATGGTATTTTGAAAAGAATAATGTAAAAATACATGATATGGTAATTCTGAAAAAAGATAATTTACCCGTGTGTAATTGGCCTCTTGGTAGAATTCTTGAAGTGTATCATTGTAAAGATAATAAAATTTGAGTAGTGTTAGTGAAAACTAAAAATGGAATTTTTAAATGCCCAATAACTAAACTTTGTATTTTACCTTTTTCAAGTGAATAATGTATGTGAAAATTTCAAATTTGTGTATTTTTTTCAATTCAATTTTGTGTGTTTGAGTACTTTACCTTTTGTGTATTGAACAATATTACTTTTATTGAGTATTAGTTCTTCTGTGTTGTGTATTAGTGTTTCTGTTGTGTATTAGTGTTTTCTGCATTGTGTATTATTGGCTTTGTATTGTGTGTATCATTGATTTTGTGTATTATTGAGTTATTTGAAAATTGTTGAATGCATCATTCAACCCGGGGGGTGGATGTTCAATGTTGAACAAATAATCCTTGTAACGCCCACAACAAGCAAATATTTGTCACGAGAGGGTGCTAGTGTGTGTAGAACAGTGTATGTGTAAACAGAGTAAGAACAAGAGCGTATTGGAGAACGCTCTAAATAAATTTCGCTTATCTCAAGTCTTGACCATTAATGTGTGGTGTAATCTTTTAGAAATTTTAAAATAATGAGTAATGAATCGGTGATTCAACAAAGAGTATAGGAATAGATTGAAAATAATCAATAATTAATGTCAACATGATATAATAATAACAATATAATTTAATAATAATTATTATGAATAATAATCATTGTATTATATAATTATAATTACATGTAACAATAACTGAGTACTAACATATTTTCACAACTGTCACAGCCCTCATATGCTTTAAAAAATATCCTAGGACTCACCAACAATATTAGAAATATTCATATTCAAAAATAGCACAAAATACAACAGAAGACTGAAGCAGTAGCTTGAAGAATGATTGTAATGAAATTTTTAAAGAAATTGAATTAAAATTGTCTTAAATTAATAGAGTTCCTGTGAAAAAAAATTAACCATAATATATGTCATTCCCTTGTCACAACCACATTACACACAATAAAAATATCAAGGTGACTACATTGTAATGTTATTGCCCATCTCGGCAAATATAAACAACTTAGCATGTAGCACTCCGATATCAAATTAGTACCAATGAAGATAAAGAGAGTGAAATTCATTTTCCTTGAAATTAAATCCTTATAAATTTTACTCATTTTTACATATTTTTATAACAATTTCATAAAAATTCCTTTTTTAAAAAAATCACAGGAGCTGATCTAATTCTTTAAAAGAGCAACAAGATATTACAAAATATCCAAGCAAATAAGAACATATATGGAAAAATCCAAATTCATTTAAATATAAAATAACCATATGCTTCCCTTTCATTTTGAGAAAAATTTTAATTTCACTTTAGCTTTAAAATATGATCTAATATTTTTCAAGAAAATATTATTTAATTCTTATACATTCATGAGTACTATATCTTCCACACAGAGAATGGAGAGTTTGATATCATAATTAAGTTGCTTGAGTGTAAATTTAAATACTAATTTTACGATTTCTTAAATTTAAATAAATTTTTCAGAAGCAAAAGAGAAGGGGCAAAAATACGTATTTCCAAAAAGTTACAAGAAGCATTATCCAAAACATTATTCGATTGTACATAAAAAAGAACTTGATTAAAAAGTCTTACCTTAACACCTTCTAAAAACCTGACAGCAAGGGCATAGTCGTTTAACCTTCGACATGCTTTAAGAGCAGCTATAATAATTTTGGGTTCTGGAACTAAATCCATTCCTTGTAAATCATTCATAGCCTTGCGAATCTCCCATTCATCAATGTCAGGTCGATTAAAATATGCTTCATAACGAGCATCAAATTCTTCATCTGATTCTTGTTTCTTTGAGGAATACCTAAGAGCCGAAACTGCAACTGCAACATTGAGATATTTGTTTCACATTTGAGATATACAAGAGGAATTTAAATCAAACTAAAATTAATTCATTTCATTGAAATTTATATTATATGTTCTAATACATTTAATACAAATAAAAATTAATTTGAGCCAAACAATAATGCTTGGTAATGACACTAGTTTGGTTATATTTCTGTCTTATATAGTTAACCCATTAACTGACAATTAAAAATTATGCGATTCGCTCCTCAGTGTGACTATTTTTCAAATTGGTGCACAAATGCAGGGTATTGTGGGAAAAGAAAAGGAATAAATAAGTAAATCCTTCTCTGAAATAAGTAAATCCTTTGCAAACACTGACATTTTATTGTATTCCAAAACCTTAGGAATAATTTTACTAATAGCAGCACAAAGAAAAGATCATACTTCCGAAAGACGTGGAAATAATTTGATATCGTGGGGCTGCGCACCAAGTGCTTATCTTGGCGAACATAAACAACTTAGTGCGGAGCCCCATGATATCAAATTAGCACCACATAATATTTAATAATATCTGAAAGATTATTATTAAGTCCTCAAATGAATTCTCAGACATCATTGAAAGAGCTTCTTCTCATATACAGTTGCAACACTTACATTCTCACCATTAAAATAATTACATCATTAATTATCGTATTAGATGTTTTTTAAATCCTTCAAATAGCTTAGAACACTAAATACAATTTCAAATCTTTTACCAAAATCTTATAATGAACATATAAACTTTTAACTTGTTAAATTTTTTTCCTACACATAAAAAATTTCAAAATCTAAATAAAATTTCATAAAACTAATAAATATTAACATGCTTCTAGCTCAAACAAAATTAGCGATTAATAATTCAAAATTTTTCATTTCATATTTTTAAAAAATTTACTTGATTTCTACATTTATACAATATAAATCAACATGTATTAGCGTGATAGTATTACATTTTCCACTACATTGTGAAACAAATTTTTTCATGTACATAACTTGTGACATGAAAAATTCTTTAAAATACTATTATATTCTTGTACGCTTTAAGAACTATACATCTTGTATGAGATAATATCCAGCTGAAAAAGAATGCCGATCATTCAAAACAATTTCAAATTAACAAAATCAGTGAGCAATGTTTAAACAGTGATATTTTTAAGTATAACACGAAACTTACTTGGATTATAAGTTTTAGTATGAGGCATTAAATTAGAACGTACACTCTGAACTACACATTTTCCCAAATGTCGAAACATTTTTATAAATATGGTTTATGTGATTTCGAAATTTAATTTAGCAGACACCCGGATCGCCTGTGTCCTTCCAAATCCGATTCTCCTTGATATCGATAAATAAGTTGAGCTGTAACATGTTTATCGATTATGCATCATATTTGTAAATTTTTTTTTTACCTTGAGTAGAAAAATTTTTTAAAAAAAATTTATTAAAAACATTTAATTTCCAAAAATAATGTAACTCTCAAAATTTTTCCTTCAGATGCTTTGTTAAAGCAATTTTTGAGAGCCAGCTATATTTATCAATATTCTCTAAATTATTATTTCGTTTGTCAGTCACGGAAGAAGGAGATAAACAACTAATCATTATTTAGTGTAGAAAAAATTTTTTTTTTCTTTTGAATTATTTAGTTTACAGTACAACATTTTATTTTGTTGATGTGGTATTAAAAAGTTACATTCTTAACTAAAGGTTTTGTAATTTTACTTCGCCGACGCTTGACAAAATGCCTCAAGGATCACATACGAAGGCAAGAAAGACCACTCTTAAGAAGCCTACTATTACAAAACCTTCTAAGAAAGGTGAGAATTGTTTCTTTAAGCATGTTACTATTTATATATTTTTTCTTCTTTTCTATCTTATTTGGCGGTTTTTCTTTGGCGTAAAAATGGTAGTCTGTTACCTTTCTGCTTCCATTTTTTTCTCTTAAAATCTCTTCCATATTAAAAGTTGATTATTACATTTGTTTTTCTCAGTAACAAATAAGCAAGGAATATATTTATGTACGACCCATTTACTGAAAATTCTTTGTATGATCAACATTGAAAATCTAAATTATAAGAGATAAAAATAAGGTTAGTTTTAGAAAAAAGGAAAGCCTGTAATCGCCTTTCCGGTACAAGAGGGAACCCCATTTAATGCAATAAGACGTTTCCTCTTAGAGTAAACGTAAATGAAAGAGATTAATCTTTGGTTTCGTGAAGATGAATTTAGAACGAGTATGAATAATTTGCAATACATTAAAAGTAATTAAGATTTCTCATACATGGCTAAAATTTCATGCCATCTAGTTCCTGTTTTTAAAAAAGTTTTATTATTAATTTTTTTAGAATGCTCAGCCTAAATCACCAGTTCAGCGGGGATTGGGAATTTATTTTGAAATTAGGTGAATTATGCTCCTGGGCCATTTCTTTTTTCTATAACTGAAAATGATATTAATAATTTGTATTAATATAGTAATTCATGTTCTTATCTTTCAATTTTCATTAACACTGATGTGAAAGAAAAAACTGTTAGTTGACAGAAAAGCAATAGATAAATTTAAAAAGCTTGATGATATACATAATGAAGAATAGTTTAATATTTTGTATGATTTGTAAATACTTAAAATTGTATGTGATATTTTTCTGTTAAGTAATTCTATAAGCATTTATAGTACTAATGTATTAGTGCCACCGCAGCCAAAATTGCACCACAAGAATCAGTTTTCCTCTAACACCAGT
Organism: Trichonephila clavipes; assembly: GCA_019973935.1. Classification (NCBI taxonomy): domain Eukaryota; kingdom Metazoa; phylum Arthropoda; class Arachnida; order Araneae; family Nephilidae; genus Trichonephila; species Trichonephila clavipes. The sequence goes on from BMAU01014878.1 coordinate 1,304,746, forward strand.
ATTTTTGTTTTCATATCATTGGGTGATTCGCATGGTGCCAATTTGAATGTGATGATGCTAATATGCAAGTACCGCTTTTACACTGTTGGCCACCATGAATGCAACACCAAGAAAGACAAAAGAAAGCACAACAAAATTTATTTTGTAGATAACATGTTGACCAAGTATCAAATGATTAAATTTATAGACTTCTGTGAAGTGTGGTTCCTGCCAGAATCAGTAGCCAGGGTATCCGCCATTGTTGGAGATCACCGCTGCCACACGCCTCAGCATTGATTCAAAGAGACTTTGGATGCATTCTTGGGGTACAGCAGAGACTAAAAGCAGCCTCCACACGTTGTCAAAGTTGATCTGGTGTGGCAGCTGGGGGTGTAATCTGGGTCAATCGTTGAGCAACCATGGACCACATGTTTTCTATCCAATGTTCGTGCTTGGCTTCTTGACCATTGGACACTGAGCCGTCCAGCACCGACTGATGTCGGATATTCATTGATTAAATTCATAAGCATCTACATCACCAAATGGAAATGTGTGTGAAATAAAATTATCTCATTCTTTTTAGGCTCATCAGAATGGTTTATTTGGTTACAGGCATGTACTTATTTTATCAAGGAATACTTTAAAATTTTAATGCAGGAAATGTAAATAATGAAACCTTTACAAAACATTTATAGACTAAATTTAAAGTCATGGAGGAAAATTAAAATAGGAAAAATCCTTAGTGATACCATTTTGATTATACAGTTCTAAATGTTGATATATTTGTAAACAAATAGTACACAATCAATTAAAAAGGATTGAATGTGGCTGCTTTTTAATGTCATCGTAAATTCAATAAATTTAGGAACAAAACTGGGTATTCTTAAAAGTACAATATTTCGATCCATCTCCTCATAATGCTCATTTGTAATTTTTACATATAATGTATGATTTCGAATAAATGTTTCAAAACAACTCAGCTGACAAACCCCACCTAGAATATCCAGGTAATTGAGGTGAAACACATTCACTGCACAACCCTGCTCCAGGAGCATGGTGATTTCGAAAATACTTGTGAATATCTACTATGTGTTTCATATTGCTTGAATGTGTTATATCTTGTCCCAAAAGGTATAGCCAACGAGCTCCACAACCATATGTTATCAAGTTGAATTCTCAAATTTTTATTCCAATTCACATCTCATTTTCTCCATATTTTTAGTATTATCAGTAACAATGCTTTTAACTTGAGTCATATTTTTCTGTAGTAATGTCACTGAATTTTTTTATTTAAAAATTCTGATTTTTTTATACTTCCAGTGTTTTCAGCATCTACAATACGACTCTCCATTAACTTGAATACAAGATGCTGTTATCGGTTCATTATGGATATTGCTCCATCCATCAATAACAAGAGTACCTTCTTTCCATTTTAAGTTTTTACAAACTAATATATCCATTTAATTGTAAACAGCATCAAAAAGTGGCCCTGCCTGTTTTTTATGTGAAGGAGTCTTGAAACTTGGTCTCAGGATCTGGATCAAATTTTTAAATAATTCGCTTTCTACAACAGCCATAGGAATGTTGCAGGCATAAAACATCTTTGCAAAAGCCAAATTAATCATCATTTTGTCTTTATCTGAGGTTTTTGAAATGAATTTTTTAATATTATCTTCTAAACATTATATTTTAACCGGAGGCTGATCTACTTCATCCATCATCGAATCAGAGCATTGAATGTCTTCAACACATTCACTTGAAGATTATTTTGCTAAGTTAGAAACATGTGTTTTCATCCTAGTTACTTTGCACTTGGCAACAATTTTACCATTTGCAGATAATCTATGAAAAGAATCCCAAACAGAGTCTAGGTTTCTACCTCCTTTATACATTCTTTTAAGAAAATATTTTTCTCAGACTAGAAATCTAGAAACAGAACAAACCTTAAAAAGCAAAATGGCTAATATGTTGCTTTTTAGTTTATCTTGAAGCAGAATTCAGCAAAAATGAATGCACCTGTTCCTTAAGTAGATAACAGTTGGGAGGGATTAACAGGTGATTGGTGATAAACATTGTAAAGAACATGGAGAAAAACATTTTGCAAAATAATTTACTCTCATTTCCAATGATCAAATTATGTTTAGGTGTTCAGTCTGCATGATGAGAATGGAAAAATCGTGAGAATATCACCTAAATAATTAATTTGCCTATAGTTGCTGTAGTAATCGAGAGAGAAACCTATATTTGCTATAATAATTTGGTTTGAAAAAAGTTATTACTTATTAGCGTCTTGAATGTGCAAACTGTAGGTTTAAACATTTTTAGTATATATATATTTTTTAGTCTAATTCTCTACGAACAAGAGAACATCCAACAATCTCATTCGATAAACACAAAGACAGTAGGAAAATCACACAATGAAGGACACATGAGCAACCGAGATTAAAAATTATAAAATGGTTGCTGCAGTATTATAAACATTACTGACTTAGGACAGCTAATATATAAAATAATTTATATAAAAGTGGGGTTGAACATGTTTTTCGGCCAGCCAACCTTCCCCCTTTATTTAAATAATACTGAGCAAAAAACCTATTGAAAGTAATGGATAGGAATATCTAAATTCATTACAAGATAGAGAAAACTTTCTTAAAAATGCAGAGCCCGCACTAAATATGAGTGCAATAAAAAAAGTTATTGCCAGATTCTGGACCCTAACGCAGTTTTAAATCATGTGATTGGCTGAAATGTAGCACTTAACAAAAGTGTAAAAAGAATGGAAATAAAAATTAATAAGAGAGTTACAAATTACCATAACTTTAGTAACACTAGAGAAAATATGAATAAAATAAGTAATTTTATCTAATATTAGAATATGGAGGTAACTAACTATGAAATATGTAAATTTATAGTAATAAACTATTATCAATCTCAGAATTTTTAATCCTTACTATTTTGAATAGCTTTATTCATATAACTATTAATAAAATTAATTGGGTATTTCTGATTTAAGCAATATTTAGTAAAATGTTTATAGTTATTTATTATTTCTGATTTTTTTTACACCAGAAATTTATTGCGTTGTATATAATTAATAACAATATTTCTGAATATAGAACCATGTACATTACTTTCCCAATGAGAAACTTTTATAATATTGAAATTAAAATCTTTTCTTTTATCATAAATATTAGAAACTATTATATTATCTTTTATTTTGATATGTATGTCAAGAAAATTTGCTTCATTGTTGTTACTGTGTCTGTATTAAATTAAGATATTGTGGATAAAAATTAATGTGTCAGGTATAAAATTGACTTGTTTGCCAAAAATGATTGTCATCTATTTAATGAGAAATATAATATTTAGAATTATTAATGTAACTACTTTCAAAATAATGTAATTATAAATTGGCAAGACAGTTGCTCACACAGGGCCACCTTGTGGCAAACCTTTAATCTGCAGATAATAACCCTTATGATATATATAGTTCTCTTTAAGTACAAACCTAAGTAGTGAACCAAATCTATCATTATTAACATTATTAAATATAAATTATCTTTATGGAAATTCACAAGTATATTAATCAAATCAATATTAATAGAGTTAAAGAGATCTTCAAAATCTAAACTGTAGACCGAATAAATCTTTTTATCTTTCATTTGTTCAATAAGTGATTTACTATTTTTAAGAATGGCTGTGTATTTAACATTATTTATTGTACCATGTAATATTTCATGGAGAATTTTGCCTGTTTTGCTGATATATGTATTAAATCCATTTGTAACGGTCCTAAATTTGACCGAGTCTATGAAATTTGGGAGTAAGAAACTTATTTGGAAATTTAAAATTATTAATTTGAATTCTTAATTGTTTATGAAAAGCCAAAATTCGATTATTTATTTCACTATCAGAAACAGATGACTTAATAAAAGCTGCATTGTCGAAATAATTGTTGATCATTAAATTATTATAGTATTTACATATGAAGGCAAAATTTCCTGGCTCTTTATCAACATGAACTATAATAAATTTATTTTGCAATTTTTTAATCTGATTTCTAATATTATTAAAGATTATCTGTACCAAAGTTATATTTATTAAGCTGCATTGTAATATTACCTTTGAATTCTGTGAATGCCTCTATAGGCATACTATATTTAATAGCTATTTTGGTTGAATCCTAGGAGGACCCACTTTTGGTCGCCAAATTTTGAGCGATAAAGGTTACAATATGGTAACCCTTCCATTTCATCAAAAAATTTGGATTTTCAAATCACCGAAAAAAATGGCAACCCTAAAAAAAGTGCAACGTTTTTCGCCTTTTCCGAAAAAACGTCATTTTGACATTTGTCTTCGCTGGAGAAGGTTTGCTCTCCACCGGTTGTTAAGAATGGCGTGTGAAAGGAAATTACTTGAAAGTGAGGCTACGACAGGTTTCTTTGTGCTCCTGGGCACAAAGGGGAAGAAAGAGACGTTAGAATGGTGTATGAAAGCTAATTTAATTGCTTCTCGTTATGAATGTCCGAGGTGTAAAAAAAAATATGCGTTTGCAAGTGCGAAAGGGAACGGTTGACGGCTACGAATGGCGTTGCCGCAACCAGTCGAAAGATAATCGCCACGACGTCGTTCGGAGTGTGAGAAAGGGCACTTGGTTTAGCGAAAGCAAACTTGCTATAACTATTATCTTGCGTTTGACGAGATATTGGTTTGGCAAGAGCATGAAAGCGTTTGTGGTGAATGACTTGAAAGTTAATAAGAAGGGTAAAGGGTCAATTTGATTCTTACCTTGCGGAATACATGTGGCGGCGATCTAATGGTCACAAGTTGGTGGATGAGAATTTTCATAAATTCCTTGCATCCATCGCAAGGGTGTATCCACCAACACATCATGACGAAATGCAAGCGTAAGGTAAGTGCCTTTTAACATTTTTTAAAATGATTGATTTCATGTATTTCTTTGATTTTATCTTTGCGAAACGCCCCTTTCGTCCTTTTTTAAAAATGTAAATCATGTTGTACACACTGGTTTTAGAATGCTTTTTTAAAATGAATTTCATTGCTTTCTCCTTTTTTTTCTTTATATAATGATTAATTTAATGTATTTATTCGATTTCATCTTTGCGAAACGCCCATGTCATCCCCCTTCTCCCCCCTCTGACGCATGCGCTTCCCAAGAGTTTTTCGTCATTGACGCCTTTTTGAAAACCTTCAATTTGGCGCTTTTTGGCAAAAAATTTTTGGCGCCAAAAATCGGTAAAATCCTAGGAGGACCCACTGCTGTTTTTGGCGCCAAAAATTTTTTGCCAAAATGCGCCAAATTGAAGGTTTTCAAAAAGGCGTCAATGACGAAAACTCTCTTGGGAAGCGCATGCGTCAGCGGGGATGAAATGGGCGTTTCGCAAAGATGAAAACGATTAAATACATTAAATTAATCATTATATAAAGAAAAACGGAGAAAGCAATGAAATTCATTTTAAAAAAGCATTCTAAAACCAGTGTGTACAACATGATTTACATTTTTAAAAAAGGACGAAAGGGGCGTTTCGCAAATATAAAATTGAAGAAATACATGAAATCAATCATTTTAAAAAATTTTAAAAGGCACTTACCTTACGCTTGCATTTCGTCATGATGTGTTGGTGGATACACCCTTGCGATGGATGCAAGGAATTTATGAAAATTCTCATTCACCAACTTGTGATCGTTAGATCGCCGCCACATGTCTTATTAACTTTGGCATATTCTTATTAACTTTCAAGTCATTCACCACGAACGCATTCATGCTCTTGCCAAACCAATATCTGGTCAAACGCAAGATAATTATTATAGCAAGTTTGCTTTCGCTAAACCAAGTGCCCTTTCTCACACTCCGAACAACGTCGTGGCGATTATCTTTCGACTGGTTGCGGCAACGCCATTCGTAGCCGTCAACCGTTCCCTTTCGTTCTTACAAACGCAAATTTTTTTTAAACCTCGGACATTCATAACGAGAAGCAATTAAATTAGCTTTCATACACCATTCTAATGTCTCTTTCTTCCCCTTTGTGCCCAGGAGCACAAAGAAACCTGCCGTAGCCTCATTTTCAATTAATTTTCTTTCACACGCCATTCTTAACAACAACCGGTGGAGAGCAAACCTTCTCAAACGAAGACAAATGTCAAAATGACGTTTTTTTCTTAAAAGGCGAAAAACGTTGTACTTTTTTAGGGTTGCCATTTTTTAGGTGATTTGAAAATCCAAATTTTTGGATGAAATGGAAGGGTTACCATATTGTAACCTTTATCGCTCAAAATTTGGTGACCAAAAGTGGGTCCTAGGATTCAACCCAAATATCTATAATACTATCTGTAGGGACTTTTTTGTCTCTACTTAATCTTTTAATTCTAGCCCCTCTAGTTTTTCTTTTATTAGATATTATATTAATCCCATTATTGTAATAATAATCTTGAGAATTTTGTTTAATTGCATTTAGAATATTTTTTTCATTGGTATAATACATTTAGTCTATAAGGATAAACTGCATTATAATATTTAATATAGTAATTTTCCCACAATGATCTTCCTTTAATATTAGGAACAACTTTAATAATATTTAGTGAAATATGTGCAAAACCATGTGTACTAAAGTGTCTTATTTCTATTTTACTTGAATTTTTAATACTATTGAAGTATTTAGTATCTGACCTATGTTGATTAATTCTAATATTAATTTTATTAGATGTCTGACCAATATATTTAAACTGGCACTTATTACATGTCAATAAGTAAATTTAGAATCCTCTTTGATTTGATCATCATGGATCATTTTACAAGTTTTACATATTTTGTAAAAAGGAATTTTACTATTGCTAAATTTACTATTTTGAAGCTTATCTAAAGTATCTATTACATTTGTAAGACATTTGTAGAGTTATTTAAAACCTTATTGCATTGCAAAAAATATTTTTTGGAATTCTTTAAGTATTCCTTATTCCAGAATACTCTAGTATTATATGTATTAAAAAGTCGTAGAATCTCTTCAAGGACCTGCATTCAAAACTTTGTCACTATCTACTGTGTTCATCATGTCTGTAGTATAAACTTTTAAAATACTAGCCTAACAGATTATAAGATACTACCAATTATTGGAATATGAATTGCTAAAAATATAAACTAACTAATTAGCCTACCAATAAAGCAAAATAAGAGTTAATGTGCATTTTCTATTGATACTACATATACCATTATAATGTACCACCGAGCAAAGACATATCCTGAAAAGTATATATTAAACTGACCCTAATTGGGATATATCGAGTTACTTTACTGTGCAGCACGCATCTGGCGATCGAATGTTAAAACCGCTGCTTGTAAATCGGTTTAAAACCACGTGATTAAAAGGAAAAGATTTCAGCCTTCTTGTAAAAAAAATTATGTATTTTGGATATTAAATTCCCTCATATTTTCCTAACTCCTAAATTTCATAAAAAATCCTGTTAAATTTAGTACTATTTCAAATGGTTTTAAAATTTATATTACACATCCGGGCAAGAAGCTACAAAATATTATTCAATCTACATTGGACAAAATTGATATATGTATGTAGAACGCGCCTTAAAATATATATATATATATTTCTATTATAGTTAAGAATATTATGGACATTATTAGGTATATGCAAGGTATGTGCCATTTATTAAAATAATTTCTTATTATTTTAAATATGATTTCTGGTGCATTTTAAAACATTATTTGGGATTTTTTTGAACGTATCCATCAGATTTATTTAATTCCATAAATATAGAAGATATGGACATTTTAAGATTCTTAAAAAATAGTATATATTTTGCAAATTTATTTTTTGAATAGAAGATAATAAAATATGATAAATATATTTCTATCATTCAGTTAGTATTAAACGAAACTTATATTTTCCATAATAACTCTTATTAACAGCAAATTAAAAGTTTACCACAAGGAGGACCAGTTAGTAACTACTTAGCAAATATTTACTTGCATTTTTATAAAAATGATAGTATTAGTTACGAATCTTGTTACTTTTTTAGATACATAGATGACTTAATCATATTTAGTTGACTTAGTAGAAGTTGACTTTGTTACTAGCTTTAATTATTATGCCCACTATTTAAAATTATTAAAAACTAATTATAATGAGTCAGCTAAATTTTTGGACCTTCAATTAAACGTTAAAAACAATTTGCTAATAAGTAATATTTTTGCTTACAACCTATTAATATTTATATATATTTAGAAATATGATCTTAAATTTTATAAAAAGAAAATGATTTAGTTACTGATAATGTATATTAAAACAAAGTAATCTTATGAAATTTTGCAATAATTGTGTGGAATACGATTTAATAAGTAGATTTATTTTTAACTAAATTCAATATTTGATTTAAAATTTCTTCTGTTTAGTTTTTGATAATATTTTTAAAATATCTTATGTGTTCTTAGTTTAATTGCAAACTAACCTAGAATATAATTATCCAAGAAAATTTATTTTAAAATATATTTCTATTTTATATTAACTATTCTTAACTTAGTTCATTAATTTATTTAAAATTTCTTATGTTTAGCTTATTAAAATATCTTTGTTCTTAGTTTATTTGCAATATAACTATCTAGGTGGCGCCACAGTTTTTTCTTTTTGTTTTTATATTCCAATCTTACTCAATTTTGTGTTGGACCTCTGTGTAGAGGGTTGATTCTCTGTCGTCATGGTTTATACTTTTACATGCAAGTTTTTATCCTAATTTTTTCAGTAGAAAATTTTCTTATTTCTCTCTTTGAGAGATGCATTAATGTTCTCTTTACATAATATCATTTTACTACATTGTCAGGATTATCATCCAAGTGTTAGAAATAGGCTTAACTTTTCAACATGGCTCTATTTTTTCTTTTATGTCAAATTTCTGCTGTACTGGGAAGGTGGATCCATAAAGCATTGCTAACCCTAAATCGCTGGCCTAATTCAGCAACAGCTTTAGAAATCATAATAGGTCTCCAGTTTAGTCCAAAGACTTATTTTCATTGTATCTACATTTGTTGTATCTCGTGAACTCCAAAATCCTCCTTCTTTGACATTGTAGGTTTTAGAACTTTTTCACTTTTATTTTATTATCTATATATATAAAGGAGAAAAGCGACTCACTCACTCACTGACTAATCACGATATCTCCGGAAATATTAAACCTACAGACTTGAAATTTGGTAGGTAGGTTCCCTTCATCGAGTAGACGTCAGCTAAGAACGGATTTTGCAAAGTTCGTACCCCAAGGGAGACGTTATAGATAATTATTTCCATTACTAAACCATTAGATGTACAGTCGTGAAACTTGGTACACAGATTTCTTTCATAAAGTAGAGATTCCCTACATAATAATTTTTACGAAAATCGACCTCCAAGGGGCGCTTAAGGGACGTTATACATAATTATTTCCATTTTTAACTTATTAGATGTGCAGTCTTGAAATTTGGTAGCGGATTCCTTTCATACAGTACAGATCCCCTACAGAATGGGTTTTGTGAAAATCGACTCCCAAGTGGCGTTGTAGAGAATTAAGTGGCGTTATAGGCAATTAACTTTTTTAAACTATTAGATGTAAAATCTCAAAATTTAGTAACCTGATTCCATTCATTGAGTATACGTCCACTATAAGATGGGTTTTGTGGAAATCGTTTCCTTAGTGGCGTTGCGGGGACTTAAGGGGCGTTATAGATAATTATTTCAATTTTTAAACTATTAGACTTACAGTCTTGAAATTTGATTAGGGGATTCCTTTTATAGAGTACAAATCCCGTACAGAATGGGTTTTGTGAAAATCGACCCCAAGTGGCGTTGTAGAAAATTAAAGGGGGTTATAGGCAATTAACTCCTTTGTTAAACTATTAGACGTAAATTCTTGAAATTGAGTCAGCAGATTCCATTCACTGAGTAGAGATCTGTCATAAAATGGGCTTTGTGAAAATCGTTTCCTAAGTGGCGTTGCGGGGGCTTAAGGGGGGTTATAGATAATTATTTCAATTTTTAAACTATTGGACGTACAGTCTTGAAAGGAATTCGCTTACCAAATTTTATGGTGTAGAGATCCGCTACAAAATAGTTTTGGGGAAATTTGATCCCCAAGGGTCACTGAGGGGATTAAGTGGCGTAATAGATAAATATTTCCGCTTTTCAACTAATAGAAACACCTGCTTGAAAATTAGAAGGTATGTTCCGTTCATGGAATAAATTTCCTTTTACAAAGATTTTTGCGAAAACGGACCCCCAAAGGAGTGGGGTTGCGAGGGATTAAGGCGTGTTATAGAAAAATTCCTGTTTTTGAATTTAACCCATTTACTTGAAATTTGTCGAGCACTTTTCATTAGTTGAATAGAGTTCCCCTAAGAATGGATTTTATGGAAATCAACTCCAGGGGGAACCGGGGAGAGTTATTGGGGCGTATTGTTAGACAAAATTCCCGTTTTCGAACTGCTAAGACTACAATAATAAAATTTGGTTTGCATGCTTCTTTTGTTGAATTGGAATCCGCTAAGAGTGCTCTCAACGAGGTATTGATAAAAATTTCGTTTTTGCTCTGTTAGATTTAGACTTGAAATTTAGCATGCATGTTTATTTTATGGAGTAGAGATCCACTGAAAGTTGCTTTGGTGGAAATCCACTTGATTATTAAGTTAAGTGAGCAAAAATATCTTTCTCCTTCTATTTTAGATATAAATAGAAATTAGATATTATAATTTATGTTCTTTTTATATCAAGGGGCGAGAGTGTAACAGCTATAAATATATTTTTCAATACAATCAAATTCTTAATGCTAGATATCAATAATTAATATATATGTAAACAGTATACATATATACAACATCGTGAAATACCCAGTGAAGCGGGTGGGTAACGGCTAGTACTAATATATATAGACACACACACATACTACTATTAAAGACAACAGTCTTTATCTCATCATATAATTTTTTTACCAAATGGATAATGTTTATACTTATATTTTGATTGCTTTCATGAATGAAATATCTAATTAATATTCTGATTTAAGTCTCAATTGTATTATGTGCAAAATGATATTGTTTTCTGTACAATTTTTAAATCCAGCCAATTTTCCTAGTTTTTGTCAGTTTTTTCCAGTTTTTACTACTGTCTTGGTGAAAATACCATTTTGCCAGTAAAATGACCGACCATATTTAATAGTTTTGAGTTAATCAGAAAAGTAGATATGATACAGTGATAAATGTATGCTTAAAATTTGATTTCTGAAAATATTGAATGTTAGGTTTGCAAGAGTTAGACATATGTTTGGTTAAAAAGGAATAATCAGTTAATGAGTATATTTTGGAATGCTATAAGAGAGTAATAAATTTGGGAACTAGTTTGATATCTGGGGTAATGGCGCCAAGCAGCGCTTCTTGTTGCTAGAATGGAATCCAATATGGCGGCCTAGCGATAATTTAGTGATACACTATAATTTTAAAGAATTGTTTTGAAATACCTTGAAATGTATTTCAAATGAAGGATATAGGAAGAGATTGAGAATAACAAAGATCACACAATCAATAAGAAATGAATATCAATATAATATAATAAAAAGTAAAATGTACTAAAATAATAGTATTATAAGCAGCATATAATAGAATTTTATTGTAATTATATATAATCATATAGTATGATTTAATATCAATTATATATAATAATATAATATAATTAAAAAGAATTATAAAAAAAGAATAAGCATCGTATTGTAAAAAAAATAAGAATACTCGTATTACATAATTATAAATAACGAATATTATATGATTATTACATATAGTAATAATTACATAATATTTGATAAAATTAATGATGAATATCAATTACAAAGCACTGAAAACTTGCAATATGAAACGCACTGCAGGTTCCTCCAACAAATTTCATTGAAGAAAGAACGTAAAAAAAAAAAGAAACATCTGTAAAATGTAAAATAAACCGAAAATAAAAGATTTATAGCGATAATTAAAAGTACAACACTTATTCTTTTTAAGAATAAAACATTCTAGTACTCACTCATATTAGAAATATCATATTCGAAAATAGCGCAAAATAAAACAGACGAGGAAAGAATAGAACAATTGCTTTGAAATTGGTTAAATTTTCAAAGTAATCAAATTAAATCGTCTGAAATTAATAGGGTTACCGCAGGGAAAAAACAATAAAAGTTATTTCTGATATACGTTATCCCCATGGCAACCACATCGACAGAGGTTAAAAATATCATCGTAACCATATTGTAATGTTATTGCCTATCTTGACGAAAGTAAACAACAACTTGGCACCATTACCCTGGATATCAAACTAGCATCTAAATTTGCATCATGTTAGAAGATTTGTATAAAAGAATCACTGGTTTGAAGAAAAAAGAGAATATGATGATTCAGATTTTGATAATGGTGAATATGAGGATGCGAAATGCCAACTGCAATATCACTTTATTATTCTACTTCTTAATTTAAATTAGAATATTTAATTTAGATTAGAATTTTTGGGGGAATTTTATGTAGCTTACTAGCATAGCTGTTATATATATATATTATGGAGAGTGTTTTGAAATCTTGAAAATATTTTTATTTTTTATCACAAAAGGAAATTATTACATAAGTAATAAAATGAATGTTCAATTTCAGGCAGTTGCATCACCAAAAGAACCCCAAAGAAACATGTTGCTGATAAGAAGAAATTGCTTAAGGTTTTTAAACTCTTTTAATATTTCATATGAAAACCATTATTAAAATACAAGAAGAGTGTTTTGATTTTATGACATCATTAACAATAACCAGCAAAGTATACAAACCTAGGATTTGAGATTGAATCCAATTTTTTTTTAATTTTTAGTATAGCCTTGAAATTTTCTCTAGGTGTTTTTTTAAATAACTCATCTCACATAAAGGTATTCTTTATATATCACTAAGAATAAAAATTACTTATTTTACTAAATTATGCTTTTAATTTATTGCATTTCCAAAATTTTTCAAATATGTAAGGCAGTGGCGCACACAGGAATTTTTCAGGGGGTGGGGGTCCGGGATTGAAAGTTCACCATTCTTGTATCATGCTCCTATTGATTTTGTCGATTTTCAGAAATAAAACAGTACAAAACTAATTATTGAATAAATAATTAGCATTAATTAATAAAATTAATCATTAATAACAAATGCTTAATTAAATTTTACGTTCTTTGTACTTAGAATTGTAATCAATCGGGGGGAAATCAAGAGCTTTCGGGGGCCGACCCCCTTGTGTGCGCCACTGATGTAAGGGAGTTTCTTTAATTGTAATTTTTTCTATTTAAAAAGTAAAACATAGGTATTAATTACCTGATTATAAATTTTATTCAATTTTTCTGATAAATCATCAGTTAGTGTTATTCATTTTAGCATAATGTAACATAATAACATTTTTCAATTGTCATTTCTAAAAACTGCTCACATAATTCCAAAATTGTTTGCAATGAATTGTTAGGAAATCAATAGCTTGTTTATTTAATATAATAAAAGTTCCAAAGCAAATATTTTGGAAAACTTTAAAATTTTACAGTATGTAGATTTATATATACTGAAAATATTTGCCAAGTGAATAAATAACATGTAAAAAAAGCAAATTTATTTGAAATACTGTCCTATTTGAAAACAGTGTAGTATTTTAAAAAATGTTTTGCATTCCTAACACGGATTAAATAATAACTAATGGCTTAAAATGTTAGATAGATAAGCTCATGTAATTGTTCATTACATATGGGAAGGGTGCAATAAAAATTCAACATAATCCTCTCCCCCCTTTTGTTAATCATTCTGTTAAATACTCAGTAATTACGTTTTGGTATATAACTCTCATTCGGATCATGGTCATCCTTGTTTCAAATATTACTCTTTTTAACATAATAATTAGAGTAATAACTAGTATTCTTCATACTATTCATGATAGTCCATCTTACCTTGATGTTCTCAAGCAGCAGTTTTTATTGCTAAACAAGTCAATGAAAGACTATTTGGTTTGTGGAATGTATTATAATTGTTCTTGTACCTATAAAACAGGCATGTCAAACTCATTTGATATTACAGGCAACATTAACTATTTTATATTAAGTTGAGGGCCGCATGTTTCCAATGTTAAAAAAATTAATAAATCAGGATTTTTAAAATGATTATATTCTGTATTTATAAACTCAATGTATTATATATTATACATACATAATTGTTTAATATTTCCTTATATTTTTTAAAACTATACATGTTTTGTGTTTTATAAAAAAAAATAAAAGTTATAATACGAAATACAATTTAATATTAATTTTAGAAGATATTTGGCATAATTTGTTTTCTCTCAACACAAGTCATCAAAACTTGATTAAACATGTTGAGCTGATGGTAATTTTTAAACAATGATAGTAAATGTGGATCATTTAATCTTGACCATTAAGAATTTTTGTTATTTTTCCATTACAGGAAAAAGTTTCTCCAAAAATAAATGCTTCCAAACATAGCCATTCATTATATGCGTAACATAATATTTTAAGAAACCGATCTATAGATAAATATATGTATAAAAATCTAGTTTCAACTTCCAAACATTTTTGCTTCAGCAAAGAATCACAATAGATTTCAATTAATTCCATTTGTAAGTTTTCATCAATAATTTCAATATCGATAGAGGTTAAGTTAATAAATGAAATTGTAATTCAAAATTTTTAAAATTTAGAAAATATTCCATCTCTAACAACTTAATTTGGTGAGCATAGATTTTGAAAGCTTTCAAAGTGAGGTGTTTTCTCTTTCTGTTTGTAATAATGTATCTTTTTCTTCTTTTATCTTTTAATTCTGCACATTCATAATATTTTTTGTTCCCAAGAAAATAAAGAGTTCATCCAAAAAATTTTGTTTTAACTCTTTATGACTTGAAATCCATTGAACTTTTGTATAATATGGTTGACCTATAAATTCACATTCTGTATCTTCCAGAAATGAAGCAAATCGACAATGCTCAAGTCTGCATGCTTGATTATAGTTTACAATTTTACTGACTATTTTAAAACATGTCCAATATGTTCAAGTTCATGCCCTAAAACAGCACTTGCTATGAAATAATACAATGAAAATGTTTAAAATTATTATCTTGTTTGCTTATTTCTTTAAATCTTGCTGTTTCTTTAGTAATACTGGTCTCGTTGAGTGCACTATCAGTTGCAAGACAAACCAAATTTTCCAAGGAACACTTTATGTCAAAACTTCTTGAAATGCATCAAAAATATGCATAATGCATGACTCGATTACAATCCTCGACTATTTTATCATCTCTGCTCGTTACAGAATTACGTCTTAAACTTACACTTTAAAAAAAAAATTTATTTGTGCTGGACATAGTACTGTTTTTTTTTCCCCACGAATCTGATCCACCATCGATTCTGAACTTCACCCCAAATTCTCAACAATTTTTTGTGAAAAATGAAAAATAGTGTTAAAGTGTTTATCGATATCAAATTTTACGAAATTAAATTTAAAATGAGAACTAATAAGAAGTGAATAATTATTTATTTTATCAGTATTATAAGCTTTTAATTACATACATGCCCCCATAATTGCTCTAAATACCCCATCCAACAAATTTCTTTCCCTTCGATTCTAAGCCCCATCCGATTTTCAGTAGCATTTACATCGGAACAAGTGCGGTTTAAATTCGAATAAATATGGTAATTCCTGCATTTGAATTAAGCATTCATTAGTAAATTCTTGTACAGTAAATGATTTCGATCTGTTCTTGCGATTAAGGGATAATATATCTAGTTTTTACTGCAGTTGTATTGTCTTCAACAAATTTAGGTTGCTGCGGTAACCTAGCTATCAAAGTAACGAACTCAAGTCATGAGTTTGAGCCTTGTACCGCGGAAGCCGATGCACGTTAAATATGTCGAGGCGCAAATGTCTTCACATTGGTGTGGTGTGGAAGTTAGGAGAAGGGGGTGCCAGCTCAGGTGTCGACTTCGTCATATAACTATAATCCGTCACCAAAGGCCTAGAGTACAGTTACCAGAATTACAGTTTTTACTTGACATGCGCATATTTTATTCTTGCTTTGGGCATAAAAATATTGCAGTTCCCATTTTTCTTTGAAAATGGGAACTGCAATTGAAAAAAATTTGAAAATTACAATGTTCATCTTCAGTTAATCTTTCCCTGCTCTGTTCTTGAAGTTTGATTATGTTTTTATTAAATAACTTTTTAGTTTAATATGAATAAAAACCAAAATCCACTTTCATTCACAAACTATTGAGTAAACACTACACTTTGTCTTGGCCATCTTAGGGTTTTTCAATTTTGAAAAATAAAACTTCAACTGCTTCTGACATCACGCTATTAGTCTCTCACTGATTGAACACTTAAAAGAAAATAAAAGTCGCACACATGATGAATCGTAGTGCGATCTATAACAAATAATATTCATAAATACATTTAGGAATTTAATAAAAATTAATTTACTATAATAAAATTAAATGAAAAAATTAATAAAATATTTTTAAAAATTGCATTTAAAGGCTATTTCTATAATAAAATAGGATTTTTTTTTATAAAAGAACAAGAATAGATAACAGGTTAGTATGATGTAAATTTTTAAAAATTTACCCATAAAATAAAAATCCTTAAACATTTATTTTGTAAAATGTCTCCGTGGGCCGCAACCTATGTACTGGCGGGGCGCATGTTTGACATGCCTGCTCTAAAATAAGTGTGAGATTGCATATGAAATAAAAGGCTTGGTTGTTTCCTAACTTACTGTATACTGGAATTTTGGAAGCATTTCACACGAAATTTGTTTCCTACGTATTGTCACTATAAGATTTTTTTTAACAAAAAAAAAAGTAATATACTGTGTAATTGTTCTGAAGATTAATGAATAATATCTGTAAGATTTTTAATGTTTAAAATCCCATCAGTAACATGAGTATAATTTTTCAATTTAGGCTTTGGAAAGAACTATGAGGGATAAAATTGAAAGAGAATTGTCAACTAGAGCTGGAGGATCATCACTTATAGATAAGAATAAACCTGCTCTGAAGTCAAAGAATGTACGTAAAGGAAAAAAGAAATAAATTGTTCCCTTGTGTATGTAAAATAAATTGTTTTGTTAATTTGCTTTTTTGCTTTAACACTGCAATAATGATGTACACTGATTTTTTTCCCCTTCTTCCCTTCTTTTGTTGGAAAAATTAATTGTTAAGTCAGCAAAACTCTTATTACTTAAGTCCAATTGAAATATTTATATGTTAAATTGCATTTATGTTATATATGATGTAGTTTACATATTTCAAATGCTTGAAGAATTTTCAATTTTAATGTAATCCACAACTTTTTATTATTAAGAAAAAAATTTATTGTAATCAGTCACATGTAAAAGAAATTTTAATGAACATAACATTACATTAATTATAAGTTTTAATAAAACATAATTAGAAAAGGCTAAATTGGTTTAAAAGATTTGTTCCTTTGATAAAAGAGGAAAACTGCATACACACACACACAAGTGAGGACATATTTTAGGTAACATCAATTTTTAAAATTCATTTATTCTGTTAATTTAGTACATAATCTCGTTAATTTATCATGTATTAGAAAAATATTTTAAAAAGTACCCATGTCTTTTCTCCTGTTTCTAATTTATGTTGAATCACATAGTAGAGCTATGTGTCCCATTTTTGTATTTTTTTGCAAAGCAAGAAATGTCTTGTATCATCATCTGCTGTAGGAGAATTAATTGTGAATGTGTAATATTTTCTGCAGTCTTCTATGATGTTAAAAACTTTTTCTAAATCTTTGTAATATGAAATGACAATATCTTCAAATTTGTGTTGTCTTGTTACTGCATTTTTTTTCGCATTGTTATTTGACACCAGAGCATTTACAAGACGATTTAAAAGTGTTTCTTGCTTTCTTTTACCATTTTGCCATTGAAATAATTCTGTTTGAAAAGAGAAAATGTTTTCATAATGTATTATTATTCTTATTCAATAAAGAAATAAAATTTCATTGATGTTTTAAAATTTGCATTTTTGTGCCTTTATGTAAAAAATGTCTGGAAAATATTGGGAGAGGTGGAGTTATATTTATTGATAAGCATAATCCTAGCTAATATAAATATTTTTAAATTGATATTTCAAGGGAAATTAAATTAATTATTTGCATCTCAAAATTCTATTAAGGACTGGTTAAAGAATTATGTGCTGAATAATTTCAAATTCCTTTATGTGTGTGGTCTATTGGGTAATTGAAAACATCAGATTTCCTTTTAATCGAAAAAATCGGTTACTTCTCGAATCATCAGCTATTGTGAGAAAATAATTACTACCATCATGAATTGTTTCTGGAATGGAACAGACATCCATATGCAACAACTCAACTGGTTTCTTTTATCTGATTTTCGTTTTTCGTCGCTTTTTAGCTATTTTGCAACCCTCATATTAGTAGATTTTAACTTTGATATTCCTCTAATACTCTTATTCTGACTAGACCTTAAAATACATCGACTATTGATATGACAAAATCTATTGTGCCAAAGTTTTAAGTTTTTTAATTCTGAAGTGGTCAAATTAGACTTTCCAATGTTGATATTGTTTGGATACTTAAGATTAATGGGTTGTATTATTTTTACCTTCTAGCATAACACAGTTTTCTTCCATCCCCATTGAAAATCTCAATTTTTCCTTTACCTCCCACAAAAGTACTGCTATTTTTATGCAGACTGGACCAGACATTAAATTCTTCCTCAACTTAGGAGAGTACTGGACACTATGTAAAGTAATATTATTTCTACCATTCTTACTATCAAAGTAAAACTTGACAGTTTCCATTCCCTCAACTGTGTTAGTTATGTCTCCCATAGCAAGTGACATAGTTGTTGGTTCATAAGAAACAAACAACTTTTTACTACAAAAAGGAGTTGAAGCTGCAATGTCAAAATCCATGTGTAATCATCGGTATTTACTTCCCGATTAATGCAAGCTTCTGTTACAAAATTACTGTCACTTTGATTTTTACAACTTTTAAATTTTTCCTTACAATTTGCAATTACATGATTAAGTACAACATGCTGTCTCTCATTTCTGAATTACATGTCTCTCAGATGATTTCACGTGGAGTTATGGGGGAGGGAGCTGTTGCTTAAGACCCCAGTGTTTCTCTCCTTGATGTAATTCTGAGCTTGTCGCCGACCAAGTTACTTTTAGTTTTACCCGCCAGAGTCAGAACCCTTGTGGGTGTAATCTTTAAAAATTTACTAGTGGTATGAGCATATAGTTGCTGTTTAGAAATATATATTAAAATACCATAGAATATTAATTTACTATTTATGGGAGCAAATAAATCTTAAGCTTTGAATTTAACTTATATACCAGCAATCGCCAAAGTGGTGGTCTGCGGACCACTAGTGCTCCACGAGAAAATTTCCCTGGTCCGCAGAAAAATCTGTGGAATATATTTGTTCATCATGTTATGTTTTAAGATGCATTGAAATATAGTTCAATTCATAACAATACGTGAAAAGTTATAAAAACGTTACTTCATAGAACAACGCCATGGTAAATAATCGTACCGCTGTAGCTGGATTGTTTTAGTTATATATTTTGCCTATTTTCACATTCTTCTAATGTTTCACTGTCCTGTATGTCGCATATGTATATTAATGGATCGCGGAATTTAAATTATGAATTTACTGGTCCGTGAAATCAAAAAGTTTGGCGACCACTGTTATATACAGTCCACTAAATTTAATTATTTAAATACACTGGATTTATTCTACATAAATTGGTCCAAAAGTGTTGAAAGAAGATAAAGCTTATTTCTTAATCTCAGTATTAAATATAAATTGTGTAAAAACATAACTGAATGCAAACAGTTCTCCTTGGCTTATAATTTATCAGACCTCAAGGGGGACGCATGGGACTTGCTTTCTACATAGACCCTGAGAAAAGTTCAATCAAAATTATATGATAGAATGCAGTTGATTTAATAATCCTTAAGGTATCCGACTACGTTCGGAACCGTCATTTTAAAAAGCGCATAAATGGATAATTTTCATGATATTTAGTGTCACTTAGATTAGAATACATGTATAAACGTGCTTTAAGGACACATTTTGACAAAAAAAAAAATTATTTAAATACAGTATTTCGGCAAAAAATTAACTTAGAATAACCTTTTTTCAAAATGTTCTCCTTTTATAAAAAATGCTTTAAAAATAAAAATATTTTGCTTGTATTAAGTAAAGATTTCTCCAGAGAGTCTGAACCAGGATTTTGCAAAAATTCACATTATTTTCAGTTACCACCAATTAAAATAATTATCACAGCGTTTTTTCCTTAAAATTTCTCCCCTCTGTTGTAGTAAAATATGGATGTGTGCATCCACTTCTAAGTTATTTATTTCAAACATTCTAGTTCAGCCTCTGTACAGGTCTGAGCTATATAGAGGTAAAATGTTATTATAATAGAAGCATTTTTCATAAAAGGAGAATGTTTTGAAAATTGGTCATTCTATGTTCATTTTTTGTCAAAATATTGAACTTAAATAATTTTTTACTGTAATACTATTCTTAAAACAATTTTTTTAAAATTCATATGCGTTTTCTAATCTAAGTGACACTAAATATCATAAATATTATCCATTTATACACTTTTGCAAAATCATGGTTCCGAACGTAGTCGAATACCTTAACTGTAACTTAATTAAGAGTTTTGTTATGGGTCTGTTCTCTTACTTGAAAAGATCATCAACTTTCGGGAATCACCGTCTCTCTGAGAAATACATTGCTTTCGAATCAACTCTTTATAGAGCATGCGTAAAAATCCCCAAAAGAATGGGAGATCTGCTTTTGGTGTCCGTGGTTTCCTCTCGCCCCAATGAATGCGTAAAAGGTTTTTGAAAATTCTACAAAAAAATAATGGCATTTGTATTGAGAGAAAATCATCTTAAAATAAATTTTTTTAACGATACCCTAATTCAGCATTTATCAAACTGTGGGACGCAAGCATATTCAAAAGTCGAAAACAGATTACTTTAAAAAAATTATTAAATTACTGAAAGTAAAAAACAAACAAAATCATTCTGAGTATAATAAAAAATAAAATACACATTTACACTGATATAATACACTTATAAATGTGTCAGAATTGTGCAATGTATTTTATAATTACTAATTTAACAATTTTAAGTTAAGAACAAGTTTAATGATTATCAGTTACCCCATGGGCTTGTCATACATAAAATTATATACTAGATTTAACTCATCTTGATAATTTGTACGGGTTATAATTAATCCCTTAACAATCGATTAAAAGTTATGCAACTCGCTCTCCAATGCCTCCGCGTATGTGATGAATCGGTGGGGGCGAAAGAGAAAAGGGGGGATTAAATAAAAAAACCCTCTTAAATAAGTTAATCCTTCGAAAACACTGTCTGGGTCCTTTTATTGCATTCCAAAGCCTTCGGAATAATTTTATCGATATCAACGCACAAAAAAAGATCGTACTCCGGAAAGACGTATATATATGCCCGGGGGAGTTAAAACTTTGGCTGAACGAGAAGTTTATATACGCCGGTGGCACTCAAGAGGTTTAAGTTGGATTGTAGCTTTAAGGTCAGTGTATAGTCTTCTTGAATTCAATACATTGCTATTGTATGGAGGGCGATGAAAATTATGATTCAATATTGAGTCGCAAATATTGAAAATTTCAAAAACACTGCCCTAATTTGAAAGAACAGTCTGTGCAAGGTTTTCTAGATAGCAAATGAAGTTATCTTCTTTATGTCATACATTAAAGAATCTCTTTAAAGTAAAAATTAAAATTTTATTTTTAAAACAGGGAGAAAGAGTTGTAACGGTAACAATCTTGGTCTTTGTTTCATACACACACGCAGCTTAAAAAGAATTAACTCTATAAACTGTCTTTGTGACTTTAAATTTTTGCCTGTAATTAATAGATTTATGGCATGAATGAAAACTTACGTCACATATTTCATTAAAAATTAAAACAATCAAAAAATATTTAAGGTACATCTTTTTGCTTTTTCGAATTACACTCATGGACAAAAAAAAAAATTAGCGCACCAAGAAGGAGTCGTCAAAATAAAACGAAATTGTACATATACGTAATGACTACTTTGGTGTAAGTAAATGATTAGAAAATCAAAGAAAAATGATCATATATTTCAGAGAAAAAGACAAAAGAACGGAGGATTTAATACCCTGTTGAACCCCTTGTAGCGCGACTGCACAGTGCGATACGATTGGGCATCGAGACATATAAGTTCTGTATGATGTCTTGAGATATTTCGTTCCACATTTGCTGTAATCTTGCCATTAGTTCGTTCAAACTCGTGGGATGCCCAACTCGCCGTCCCAAATGATCCCAGATAGGCTCGATTGGAGACAAATCTGAAAATCGGGCAGGCCAAGGAAGGGTAGTAACAGTGAGGAGACAGTCTTGTGACACCCTTGCCGTGTGAGGCCGAGCATTGTCTTGTTGAAAAATGGCTCCTGGGAGCCATTGCATGAATGGCAACACATGTGGTTGCAGGATATCATGGACATACCGCTGGGCTGTCATTATGCCACGGATCTATACTAGGGGTGACCGTGTATTGTAGGCAATGACACCCCATACCATCACATCAGCTGTGGGAGTGGAGTGTTGCTGTAAAGAAAAGGCAGGATTGAGGCGTTCACCACGGGGTCTTCACACACGATTGTCATCACTGCTGAGATTGGATTCGTCGCTAAAGACGGTCTGGTTCCATTCCGCTGCAGCCCAGTTTCCTCGTGCGCGGCACCACTCCACACGGATGCGTCGATGGGTGGGCGTCAAGGGCAGCACACGTAATGGGCGCCGCGATCCCAAATGTCCTTCAGCTAGGCGCCTTTTCATATGGTTCGAGAAGACACAGGAGCCCCTAGTGAAGGTGCTTCCTGTGCCTGGATGGCGGTCGATGAAGTAGTTGGCTGTACGCATGCATTTCTTACAATGTGCGGTCTTCTCGACGACTGGTCTGTCGAGGGCGTCTTGAGCCTGGTCTTTGTGTAAATGACATCTCTCGGATCCACTGGTCCCAATACCTCCTCACAACGCAATTAGAGCGGGCTAATTGACGAACTACTCGCCTAGCTGACCACCCAGCTTCCATCATGCCGATGATTCTCCCCCTCTCAAACTGTGACAGCTGCTCATATTGTCTTCGAAAACGGCGTAATGGCATGTCTACCTCAGCTCTTCCTTTGTAAACGATTCAGCACACTCAAACAAGCTTTGGTTAGCTGTTTTATAATCCACGGAAAACGGCGTTAAATGCCCTCTACCGGCTATACGTAATGGGCAATCACGCTGCATTTCTAATCATTTGCATATCTCCACGACGTGTACCCTCATACCAAGTTTCGTTTCGATCCCGCAATTATTTCTTGGTGCGCTAATTTTTTTTGTCCATGAGTGTATTATAGCGTACTGCTCAATATATAGAGTATAAGCACATCTAGATTTTTGTATTTAGTAATATATATGTTTTTTTTTAAATATTTAAACATGCTTCAATTTCGTTTTTTTTTTTTTTTTTTTTTTTTTTTTTTTTTGACATCCTTTGCTTTTATAAATCTGATGTTATGAAATAAAAATTGTATTAAAAAGATATTATATAATGCCTCACAAATCTCTTCAAAATAGATAGCTAAGTCACAAGGTTAAAAGAAGAGTCCTCAGTTCACAGTTCAGTTCAGTACAGTGGTATCGCTGTAAAAGTGGAAACTTGGCCAACGCCTTATGCTCCGATAAAATTTTGATTAGTTTTTAACCTAAGTTGTAACGTACAGCTTGTGATTGCATTGTCCATCAGTAGTTTGAATTATCGCCTTGTGCTACAACTGAGATTGATGAAAGTAGAGTATTGAAAAACTATTAGCTGGAATTTTAGAATCTATTGGATGATGTCAGAAATTTTTCAACTTTTTGAACATGCTCTATTGTTTTACATTTCGCTATTGAGGCATAATACCATTCTCCGTGGTTGGAGATAAAAAATTTCAAAATTTCGCGCTGTGATTTGTATCTGATACAGTTTAATATAAAATGTTCACTAGTTTCTGGTACTTTACAATCTGCACACAAAGGAGAATCTGTTTGTTAAAAAAGGAAATATATATCATTTAATGGTAATTTTTTAGCTCGCAACTTATTGATTAAAATTTCTTTTTTTTCTATTTTTTGCTGCCTGTCTGTTTCATTTTTCAAGATGAGAAATATAAAAATAATTTTTATGTCTTTTGCTCTTTTTCCATATTTGTTCACTTTTATTTTTGTGTTGTTTTTTGGGATGTCTATGTAGGTCTTCCCCAGTTATCCAAGAAATAATATTCCACGGCTCTGGAGAGGCTTTAGCTAATTTATCAACTTCTTCATTAATCCCTATTCCCTTGTGAGATGGTACCCAAATGAATGTAATTGATTGAGCTATTTGGAGGCACTGATATAAAGTTGAACTTAAATTTAATTATCGTATTGGATTTTCTATTAATATTTTGGATGCTTTCTAGGACTGATAAGCTGTCCGTCAGGATGATATAGTTTTCTGTTTCAGAAACCCAATTTTTTAACGCAGTCCATATGGCTATAGCTTCAGCTGTGAATATTGAAATCATTTCTTTCAATATGAAATTTTGTCGAACTTTTTTCTTAGGGATCAAAATTCCTTTTGATGTTTGATTAGTATTTTTTGAACCATCTGTTGCTATTATGATATTGTTATTAAATTTTGGCTGAATGTAATCATTAAACATATTTTGTACTATGTCATCTGGAAGATCCTTGTTTTGAAATGGTAGTTCATGAGTATAGATCTTTATTTTGCGATTTTCGTAGATTGGAGGAGGAGGGATCCATTGAAGAATATCTACTTTAGAGATGCATAATTCTTGGAGCAGGTTGCGTCTTTTGAAAAATACTAATCTCTTTTTCTCTATATTTATAAAAAATGTTATTTATATCCCAAAATAATCTTGTATTCGGTGACCAGTTTTTTAATGCAATTTGTTTAGTTATAAATTTTTGGCAAAGAAAATTATGGCGATTATTAATACTTCCATTCATAGACTCTACTCTTATTAAATCTAACGGAGTGTTTCTTGGGAGACCTAGGGCTAAACGTCAAGCAGCATTGTAAATCGGTTCTAGTTTTTGTCTGTTGCTATTGCTAGAAAAGGAAAAAAGTTGACTTCCATAGTCAAATATAGAACGGATTGTGGCATTAATAATATTTAAAAGATGATCAGATCTTGTTCCTATTTTCGGAGAAGATAAGGCTTTAATGGCATTTAAATATTTGAATCCTTTCTGACGTAGGTAATTAATATGATTTTTCCAGGTGATATTGGGGTCGAAGATGATACCCAGGATTTTTTTTAAGACTCTTCACTTCAGGAATAGGTTTGTCGCATATTTTAAGTAATGGAGGTATTGTGCTTCTTTTTCTGGAAAAGTTGATTAGATTGCTTTTTTCTGGAGAGGTAGGCAATTTCCATTTTTTACACCAGACTGAAATTTTATTTAAGGATTCTTGCATTTCGCCTATTGTTTTATTCCAATTTGTACCACTATTGTATAAAAGTATGTCGTCTGCATAAACCAGAAGATGGCTGTCGTGTTGAATTTCAAAAATATCTGCCATATAAATCATAAAAAGGAAAGGACTTAAGATACAACCTTGGGGTACACCATAATTACTTTTAACGATTTTTGAAAAAATGTTCCTTCATTTGATTTGAATTGTTCTCTGATGTTAGAAGATTTGTATCCATCGTAGCAATCTACCAGAGTATCCAACTTTGTTTAATTTAGAAACAAGGCCATTTGGCCACACTGAGTCATATGCTTCTTTAATATCTAACGCTACCAAAATAAAATATTCTTTGCGTTCTCTAGCCAGTATAATGTCATGTTATAATTAAAATAATGTATTAATGCTGCTTCTGTGAGGGTAAAAACCATGATGATTAACATGACAAATTTTGTTTTGAAAACTGAAATCTAGCATTCTACGTAGAATCATTCTTTCTAATAATTTGGCAATTACTGAAGTAAGAGATATAGGACGGTATGACGAAACTTCCTTAGGATTATTGCTTTGATGGGGAGATGGTTTATTGTTTGGAGAGAAATTTTATCATGCCGTGGACTGCTGTTCTTTTGATGAGATATTGCTATTTCTAATTCTTTTAAAGAAAAAAGTTTATTAATATCCTGGCTATTGTCCGGAATAGAGATATTTGGAATACTATCGTTGTTTTGTTTTGCGTAATATTGTAAAAAACAGTTTGCTTGGGATTGTTCGTTTGTTAATATAGTTCCGTTATTTTCAATAATATTAAATGAAGAATAGTTAGGATTTGTTCTATTTTTGATTATTCGGATTATTTTAAAAAGAACTTTAGGAGAAGATATTTTTTCACATGTCTTCTGCCAAAGATTTTATTTACAGGCTTTGATTGTTCGCTTAAGTTTTGCGCTTACTTCTTTATATTTTATCCAGTCTACTTCTTTAAAGTTTTTCCTTGCTTTATTAAGGAGTTTTCTTCTTTTTTTTTTTTTTTTTTTTTTGCTCTTAAATGCCCGCATGCTGCTGTCCCCCATGGAGCTCTTGAACTGATCTGTTTTTTTTTTCTGTTTCTTGAGATAAAATTTGAGCTTTTTTTAATTTCTTTTATATCTATATTTATGTTTTCATTTAAATTTAAATTTTGTTGAATAATATTGATAAATTTGTTCCAATTTGTTTTTTGTTTAAAATTATTAGTTGCTGAGCTGTTTGTTCTTTTGTAATTAATAATTATAGGGAAGTGATCACTTCCAAAATTATCGGTATTTGTGGACCAGGATAAATCATAATTTAAATCTATAGAAGGTAAAGAAAGATCTATAGATGTAAAAATTCCCGATGAATGGAGATAAGTTGGACTTTAATCGTTTAATAATATTAAGTCATTTTCAAAAATCCAGTCAAAAAATTTTTTTCCAGAAGCACTGGAATTTTTTTATCCCCACATCTCATGAGATGCGTTGAAAAATCTCCCAACATCAAACTGTGATTATCAATATATGATGTTATTTTAGATAAACTGATGTCTTTAAGGGGTGTTGGAAACCTCTCTCTCTCTATATATATATATACTGACAATGTTAAATTGGCTGTTTTCCATGTACCTTTTCTCAAAATCTGTTTTATGTACATGCTTGAAATTTTTCATACTATTAAAGTACACCTCTCTCATTATACTAAAATGAGCTTTTAGCTAATTTTGAATTTTTTAATAAATTATGAAATATTATATCAAACATTGCGAAATTTAACCCATTTTTTACTTAAAAAATTTGTAAAAATTAAATTTTTGAGTTTTTTACAAAAAGCTCATTTTAGTATATATTAGACATCATTATAAATAATTCATAAAAAATTTACATACCTGTGAACAGTAGTTTCTCAGAAAAGGTACATCGCACATTAAAATTTACATTTTGAGATAAATTGATTTTAATGTATACAGTGAGACTTCTAATTGGCTAGGAAATACAATAAAAGGCTCAATTTTAAATAAAAGATACATGTTTTGGTTTATATCAGTCGTTACACTTTTAAGCAAAAACAAAATAATTTGCTTACAATTTTCGCCATTAAAATCGGCGTGGCCCAAATTCAACGATTATTTAAAAGTACGTTTTAAGGGCTTCTAAATACCCTAGAGGTAAAAGTAAGGTATTTTTAAAAAGGTTAAAATCTATACAATTTGAAAATGTAAAAATCTCAAATTGTCAAAAAAATAAGATTTTAGCTTTCCAATACCCCTTAAAGTTACCCGGTGGGATGTATATATTAAAAATTGTGATAGGAACTAAATCTATCTGAACTCTGACTATTAAAATTTCTAAGTCTTCACTAATTTCTGAGAATATTTTTTTATTGCGCTAATATCTTTATTTAAAACTATCATTAACCCTCCTCCTCTTTTGATTTCCCTATCAATTCTGAATATATTCTTATTGGGAATTGTGAAAATATCATTTGGATGTAACCAAGTTTCTTTAATTATTAAAATACTTGCTTTTTGAAAAATTGACGCGAAAAGAATATCTAATCTCTTATTTTTCATTCCATTGGATTATATTTATGATTTAAAACGAAAAAAAAGGTGCGATACTACGAATTAGTTTAAATATTCACAGAAAAGAAAGATTAATATTGAGTTTTTAGCGAGAAAATATAAGAAAATTTGATTATTTATTTAAGTTTCTTTATTTTTTCCTACTACACTTTCTAATGTATTTCCTCTCTGTTCTGATATTTTCTTGAATCGTTTTGCTTTTTCATTCTATTTTCTATTTACTAGAAAGTCATCATCTTTTGGAATTGTTGTATTGGATGCAAGTTTTTTCAAGCTGGATTCCATGGTATTCATTAAGGAAGAAAAGCTCAAATTTATTTGTGCTACCACGGTATTCAGTTCTGTCGTGAAGCGTTGTACTATTTGTTCTAATTTCTTTTCGAATATATTATTGTTTTCTTCAAATTTCATCTCTAATTTCGCAAACTTTTCCTCAAGATTATCTATCTTCTCTGTTTGATCATTATACGTTTTGGCCGAGTATGATGTTTTTTTCCCTTTGGAATTTCTCAACTGCTTCGTTTCTCGAGATTTGTTGCTGTACTTTAATTTTTAAGAGATTTCAACTTCCTCTTGATATATTTTGCAACCTTTATCGTTAGCTTCATGCTCTTCTCCACAAGAGCTACATTTTTTTTTATTTCTTTGCAATCGTTTTCAGATTGGTTTAGTGAGCAAATTCGGCATTTTATTGAACTTCTACAAAATTTTTGAATGTGTCCAAATTTCCAACAGTTTGTGCATTGCCTAGGTTTTTCATAGTAGAGATTAGTTTTAAACATTTCAAATCCTATTGGAACTCTTTCGGGAATACTGCATCCAATTTGGGTAACTTTAATTGTTTTGATAGGTTTAAATCCAGATTCTGTTTTTTTGGTAAAACGTTGGATATCAAAAATTGCATAATTGTTATTTTCTAATTCCGATTTTATGTCGTCTATTGTATATTCTGTGTCTATTCCTTGTAATATGTGACAACTGGTTAGGCCAATAAAGGACAATCTTGTACTTATTTTTACACCATTCATTTCTTGAATTTTTAAATTTTCTTTGGCGGTCTCGCAATTATTTGTTTTAATTATTATCTCGCCGTTTCTTGTTTTGCTTATACTCAGAATACTTTTTTTTAATTGTGAACGCTTTCATTATACTTTCTTTCAGTTTAAGTAGATTACCATTCTGAAAGTTATTTTCTGATTTTAAGAAAATTGTAATATTTGGACTCGTATTTAAATTTTGTCTTTCCGCAAACTTGGTCAATAATTCTATATCTGTTAAATACACCTATATTTATTGAATGAAAAATTAGAGTTTGTATTTTCTACCTCCATATTATTATCTGGGTGAGGGTAGTCACCCATTTTGTCTTCCCTACTCCAACACTCAAATTTGTATAAAGGCACTATCTTGAGATTTAGTATTAATTACTTAAATTAAAAGCTCTAATCCGAAGATAGAATAAAAGTTATATGAAATAAATTTCAATATAAAAAAAATTCAAAACGATCTCACCGTCTCGAATCCGCTTGAAAAATCAAAATTATTCAATACTTTTAGCACACTCTACGGCAGTGCTTCTCAAACTTTCAATACTGGCGCCCCCCTTTTCGATCACAATTTTTTTCGCGCCCCCCTTATACATTCACAATGTACTGAATGCAATAATAATGCACCTTGACGCTAAAGCTACAATAGGCGATCTTAATTATAAACCATACAAATCAGTAACATAAGTATTAAAAATTTTGTATACTACTTTTAAGCAAAATAAATTAATAGGATAATTATTATGTTATTTTTCCTTTCTCTAATTTTTAAATTGAACATATTGCAAAACGCGGTAGCTGCATAGAAGACAAAATATAGATATCTGCTAAATATAGAAAAAGAACTCAGAGGGTCAATTTCTAATCATAAGGATTCCTTATAAAAACTTTGCTTTCCAAGACAAGCTCATGGACGTCATTAATACTTATTAAACTTGTTCTTAATTTAGTATTAATTAATTAGTTATAAAATATTCTGTGCAGCACTGATACATTAAAAGTATACCGGCTGAAGTGCCCGCTCTGCACGAGTTCATTTATAAGAAAATAAAACATTATTGATATAATAGCTGAATTGTAAGGGAAGCGCGCGCGCGCAAAGCCAAGTGCTCGACAATGTTTACAAAAACGTAAAATGATTTTTTTTAAAATCGTTGCTCAAATTATAATTAGTTTTAAGCGAATTGTAATTTTAAGCCTCACAGAATTAGCATTTATAATTGATGGTAAACAGTAGCGCACACAGGAATTTTTCAAGGGGGCGAAAGTTCACCAATCTTGTATCAGGTTCCTTTTGATTTTGTCGATTTTCGGGAACAAAACACAGTAAAAACTAATTCTTGAATAAATAATTAGCATTAATTAATAAAATTAATCATTAATAACAAATACTTAACTAAATTTTGCGTACTATAAACTTAGAATTATAATCAATCGGAAAAAATCAAGGGCTATGGGGGTACCCCTTGTGTGCGCCACTGATGTTAAATAATGATCAATAATATAAAACATCGATGAAGAATAATTGTATTATTTTTAATATTTAAAGCGAAAAGACTTCAACATGTTTTAACCCGGGAGCAGGCGCGCACTCGATACGGTCGGGGTTATTGAGTCACCCCAATCCTTTTTTTTTTATAATTATTTTATTGTACACGATACAAATCATGATTCAAGTGAATAATTTAACTAAGAGAAAGTTTACTTACCTACTTTCAAGGACTTTTCAATTTTTCTTTGGTAATAAATAAACAGTTTTGCCAGAATTAACAATTTCGTAATTTGTGTGTCCCGCGCGACCACTTCCGGGTAAAAAGTATATTCATTATGATAATATGTATGTTACTTTTAAAAAAATTGTGTGAAACGTTTTTCGTTATACTTTATACATTGAGAATATTTATGAAAATATGTCTTGGCCAAGTAATCCTTCATGTGCTTGTGTGTGTGTGTGTGCGTGTGCTCTCTGTGGTTTTCCAAATATAAAACTCTTTTGCATGAAAAAAAGCGCAACAGAGAACACGTAAGAGAGGGGTCATAACTAACCGTACCAATAATTTAGAAGGTCAAACAGATTACAGCTGTAATGTGCAGTATTTCAAAAATAATGACAGTGATGAATTTTTTATGTTCCTAAAGGTTTTCGATTCTGGGTCCGGGATCTGGTTTTTCTCGGAAAGGTTAGGTTAAAAAAAGCGTAATAAAAAAATCTCTCATCACGGGATGACAGTAAATCAAATAAAAGTTTTTTATTTGGTTATAGGATCAAAGATAGCTAATTAGGTATTGAAGAAGTTTTTGTTTTTGATGGCTTAATATCGCCTATAAATTATATCAGAGTAAAAGTGCATTTTTTATTATGTCTGAAAGTATTTTGTTTTAATTCATTCCAGTAAACTAATTATTTTTTAAATCTTTTATTTTCGATATGCTCGCGCCCCCCTCGTAAGGTCATCGCGCCCCCCCCAGGGGGCGCGCCCCACAGTTTGAGAAGCACTGCTCTACGGTCACCAACC
Organism: Trichonephila clavipes; assembly: GCA_019973935.1. NCBI lineage: Eukaryota > Metazoa > Arthropoda > Arachnida > Araneae > Nephilidae > Trichonephila > Trichonephila clavipes. The sequence goes on from BMAU01014878.1 coordinate 1,336,519, forward strand.
TATCGGCCAAAATTTGCTTATGGTCTATGATAACTGATCAGTTACAGTTACAGATTTTGTCAGAAGAGTCCTAAAATTCAGTTTTTAAACAGGAGTTACAGTTACAGGTTTTGTGGGATATGGAGCAACAAAGGCTCTTATCCCTTCAAATAGAAGTACTCAAAGTTTTCTGCCATTCTCATTTAGAGAAATCTCTAAGGATTCACCGAGTTCAAGAATCTATTAAAATGGTATTAAAATTCTCAAAAGTCTTACTGTGAACAGTTATGTCTTTCTAGAAAATTTTTTTGTCTTGTAAAATTAATGCATAAATTTCAGGTCAAATTCTTCAAGAAATGGTCGAAATAAGTGCATCATTATGAGCTCTGTTTTAATTCGTGTAAAATGGGAACAGTATTTGATTTTTCTAGAATGTGTAAGAATAAGGTTACGGGAAAGGGAGATTTATATTTGCGTCGCACCATAAAGCTGCACGACGGCTATTGGCGACAAACCTCGTAATTCTGAACCATGATCAAGTGACGAGGACGACATCTGAGCTGGCACCCCCTTGTCCAAGCTTCGACACCACACCAACGGGAGGACGTTTGAGCCTCGGCATATTTAACGTGTATCACCCCCTCTCTGCAGGACGAGTCTTTAGCGGTACTAGGCTAGAACTCATGACATGCCAGCCACGTGACCTTGACCACTAGGTTACCGCGGCTATAAGGTTACGGAAGAAACTTAAAAAGCATCTGGATTTAGGAATTTGGGGGGGATAATATGACCCTGAAAATCTTTCTTTTGTTTTTAATTGTGACTAAGCAGTGCCATGGTACATCAGAAAGATCAGTTTTCGAAACATAGTTCTAATTCATTTTTGAAGAATCTCGTCGAATTAAATTTTACGGAATAAGTAAAACTTGTTTAAAGTTCGTTAAGTTGCTATTTTTTTTATATAAAAAAAATCAAAAGCCATTTCAAAATTTTCTTTACAGATTCAGTTGTACAGTGTATTGGAAATAAAAACGAAATAGTACAAACAAACTTCCTTTGTTAAATCATCTAGAATTTTTAATTTGGGTCCACAGTGTGTAACTGGACCAAAAAAAGCTATAAATTGATTGCAGTAATAATAATATTGCCACACGCATAATTTGCTACAAGTCCCGATAGCCGAGTTGGCAGAGCGTTGGACTGAACTTCCTCAGGTCTCGGGTTCGAATCCCGGCCCCGGCAGATTTATCCAAAGACTGGAATTTTGTTTCCGTTTTTAATGTATTGTTTCTCTAGGTTCTAGATGAATCCAGATCATTCTTTAGAGTGCATACTAGTTATTTCTCGAATATTCCGAAGTGTATAAAAGCAGAGTTCATCGCCAGTTGGGCATGTTCTCAGTCCAGTGTTGTATCGAGCTCCAAGCGTTAGAATAAATCTAATTGTTTGTTTAATTGAACTGTGTACTTCTTTCGAACTCCGTGACAAGTTTGGTGGAAGCGCGGGGTACAATTACGTCAAACGTGGATAATAGTGACAACCTTCGCAGGAGCCTCCGGTTAAGAGGATTATCCCCCGAATTCGGACTGTTAAAAGAAAATAGTAGGAAGAGGACAAAAATGCCGACCGAGCAAGAAGCCAAGCCCGCTGTAGTAACACCTTCGTTACAGCAATGGAGGAGCCCATCGACCTTCCGAGGAGTGCCTGGGGAAGACCCTCTCAAATGGCTTAAAGAGTACGATCGAGTAGCCAACTTTAACAAGTGGGATGACATGATGTGCCTGGCTAACGTTTATTTCTTTCTTGACGGAACTGCGAGACAGTGGTATGTCAACAACGAAGACGCCTTAGATTCCTGGGAAGCGTTTAAAAATGGACTAAGTGGACTTTTCGGTGACCGTCAAAAATATACCAGAAGGGCAGAAGAACAACTAAAATGCCGAGCCCAGCGTTCAGGCGAGAGTACACAGTCCTACATACAAAGTGTATTAGGACTTTGCCAAGAGGTAAATCCTCTGATGAAAGAAGACGAAAAGTGTCACACCTAATGAAAGGTGTTGCTGAGGATATTTATCAGGCCCTGTTGACGAGAGAAATCAACGACACAGCAAGTTTTATCAAATGGTGCAACTATATCGAAGATATGAAGCAGAAGAGAGTTGGTCGACCGAGATTTGAAAGGCTTCCAAACGTCGTACCGGTTGCATCCCTGACGGATGAGACTGATTTGGTCTCTCTTATTCGCACAATCGTACGAGAAGAAGTCCATCGACTAGTTAACCAGACGCAAGAATCTTTGGACTCCGATCCCCAATCCTTAGAAGAGATCGTTCAAGACGAAGTTGAAAGGGTTTTGGCCCCAGTGTCAACAAAACCTACAGAAACTAGACCACGACCAACATACGCCGCTGTAACCAGGAAATACAGAGCTCCTGTTCAGAAATTCCCACCTGAACCAAGAAAAACAGATGTGTGGAGAACGGCTGACAACAGACCTGTTTGTTTCCACTGCGGACGTCCTGGACATGTAATGCGCTACTGCCGAGAGAGAAAGGCTGTCTTTGACAACTCTCGAAACCGCCGACGGAACTTCGACGACGTTGGCACTGAAGAAGAAATACGCCGACCAAACTCTTCTCGCCGTTTTACGCCAAGTCCCACGAGAGGCCGATCCCCAATACGTCGTTACAGATCCCCGTCGCCATATCGCCGATCCAGTCAGTCGCCAGGCCGTAGGAGCGAGGAAAACTAAGGAGAGCGACCTTCCAAGGAGGTGAGGCCGCGTGTACTGGAAATCCTCCGTCGACCGCCAAGATGACTGGCAACCAACTAGACGTAATAATAGATAAGAAGCCGATACGTGCTCTAGTAGATTCTGGGGCATCGTTTTCTGTCATATCCGATAAGTATCGCCGATTTTTAAAGAAAGTTCTGTTTGCTGATGCCAAGAGCGTTATGCTGAAAGTTGCGGATGGAAATTTTGTTCGGCCGATAGGGAAATGTGTTTTACGTGTCCGTATAAACAATCGAGAACTGCCTTTTGAATTTATTGTTTTATCACATTGTAGCCATGACGTCATCCTAGGATGGGACTTTTTTAGAGGCGTCTCAAGCCGTTATAGACTGTGGACAAAATGAACTTGTTCTAGAAGACATCTGTCGAGACTCCACAGCGCCTGACGCCTGGAATTTGTATGCCACCAGGGACTATACACTTAAGCCGCATTCTTTAACTAGAATAACAGTATCAGGATATCAAACCCGAGGAGACATAAATGTAGTTCTAGACGGCAGCAAACATTTGCTCTTCGAGAAAAATATTGCTACACCGTCCATGGTATCCACATATCGTAACGGAAAAAGTGATGTCTGGGTTACCAACCTGCAGTTCCGAAACCAAATCATCCCTAGAGGAATGTGCATAGGCCAAGCTGAACCACTAAATGAAGGGCATCTATGTGTTATTTCCGACACATTGGGTTGCTTGGATGACCAGCAAGAAACTTCGGAGTCACAGATGAATTGTTCGTTAATGATGTCACCCGAGTTAAGTGACGAACACAGAAACAAGCTATCCGAACTACTCCGGAAATTTTCTGGGCTTTTCACGAAGACCGACAAGTCGACAGCCGCGAAGACGAATGTGAAACACAGGATTTTTACTGGTGATCATGCTCCAATCAACCAACGAGCCTACAGAGTCTCGCCGACTGAAAGACGCATCATTCATGAAGAGGTTCAGAAAATGCTTGATGAAGGTATCGTCCAACCCTCTGAAAGTCCTTGGTCATCACCCATTGTGCTCGTAAGAAAAAAAAGACGGTAGTTGGCGTTTTTGCGTCGATTATCGCAAGCTGAATAGCGTCACGAAAAAAGACGTTTATCCTCTGCCTCGTATTGACGATACGCTCGACTGTCTGAAAGGTGCCATGTTCTTTTCTTCCATGGATCTCCGATCTGGTTATTGGCAAATAGAAATAGACGAAGCGGATCGTGAAAAGACGGCATTTATTACCCCGAAGGCTTATACGAGTTTAAAGTCATGCCGTTTGGTCTCTGTAATGCACCTGCGACCTTCGAGAGAATGATGGACAATTTGCTACGCCATTTTAAATGGACTATGTGTCTTTGTTACCTAGATGACATAATAGTGTTCTCAGAAACTTTTGAAGACCATCTTATACGATTAAGACTTGTTCTAAAATGTCTTCAGGAAGCTGGTCTTAAATTAAATTCAAAGAAGTGTTTTTGCTGCCCAAGAAGTAAAGATTCTGGGCCATCTTGTATCTAGTAATGGCGTTCGTCCCGATCCCGACAAAATAAAAGCCGTAAGAAATTTTCCCACTCCAAAGAATATACATGACATACGAAGTTTTCTTGGCCTTTGTTCATACTTTAGAAGATTTATTAAAGGTTTCTGTTATCTCGCCGAACCTTTGCAGTCGTTGCTGAAAAGTGGCGTGGAGTTTCATTGGGGTCCTGAAGAGGTGGAAGCATTTAACATTCTTAAGAAAGCACTTACTTCGGATCCAGTATTGGGGATGTACGATGAAAGAGCTTCTACAGAAATCCATACTGATGCAAGCGGGTACGGTATCGGAGCTGTCCTAGTACAAATTCAGAATAATGTCGAGAAAGTTATAGCATACGCTTCTAGAACTCTGACAAAAGCCGAAAAGAATTATTCCACCACAGAAAGGGAATGTCTTGCCATCGTATGGGCTACCAACAAATTTCGGCCGTACATATTCGGGAAACACTTTACTGTTGTAACTGACCATCATTCCTTGTGCTGGCTCATGAATTTAAAGGATCCTTCAGGAAGGCTTGCCAGATGGGCCCTCCGACTTCAAGAGCATGATTTTGACGTAAAATATAAAACCGGTAAGAAGCATAGTGACGCCGACGCTCTTTCGAGAAATCCAGTGGAAGAGGAAACGGAAACATCAGACAAATTTTTAGCAGTCACGACGAGTATGAACCTTGCGATGGAACAGAAAAAGGATCAAGACCTTGCGAAATTAAAACTTTTGAGCAACTCATCCAAAAACGAAGAATTCAGATTTATCGACGGTATCCTTTGCAGGAAGAATTTTGATCGAGATGGAAAGTTGTGGTTGCCAGTCATTCCTAAACATCTACGAGCAGACATACTAAGGCACTTTCATGACGCCCCCACCGCAGGACACCTTGGTTTCGCGAAAACTTATGACAGGATACGCAAGAGATTTTACTGGCCGGGAATGTACCGAAATGTCGTTCGGTATGTCATGCATTGTCGGGAGTGCCAAAGGAGAAAGTCCGTTCCTCAACGACCACCTGGACGTTTAGTTCCCATCCCTCCAGCTATAGCTCCTTTCCATCGCATTGGAATTGATCTCATTGGGAGATTTCCAAAGTCTGCTCATGGAAACAAATGGATAATAGTCTGCACGGATTACTCAACACGATATGCAATAACAAAAGCCTTGCCGACAGCCGAAGTCGACGAAATAGCGAAGTTCTTACTTGAAGAAATTGTCCTCAGGCATGGAGCTCCTCGAGTAATTATCACAGATCGTGGAGCCGTCTTTCGATCCAGACTTGTTTCCTCTCTCGTCGACTTGTGTAACATTGATCATCGCTTCACAACGGCGTATCATCCCCAAACAAATGGACTGACGGAGCGCTTCAATAAAACCTTGGCCGACATGTTGTCAATGTATGTGGATGTAGAGCAGAAAAATTGGGATGAAATTCTACCATTTGTAACCTTCGCTTATAATACCGCTAAACAAGAGACCACAGGTTTTACGCCGTTCTATTTACTTCATGGTCGTGAAGCGGAAACGACACTAGATACAATGCTACCATTCTGTCCTAACGATTTTGATGACAATAACATCACCAAGATAGCAGCCAGAGCCGAAGAATCACGACAGCTAGCCCGAGTGCACACTCTGAGAGCTCAAGACAAAGATCGTCGACGTTACGATTCCAAACACCAAATGGTATCTTACGCTCCCGGAGATCTCGTATGGGTTTATACTCCAGTGAGAAAAGTCGGTCTCTCCGAAAAACTCTTAAGAAGGTATTTCGGACCGTATCAGGTGCTACGCCGTTTATCAGCCGTGACTTACGAAGTACAAGATTTTGATCCTGCTTCACGAAAAAGAAAACTAAGAGAAGTTGTCCATGTACTGCGTATGAAACCGTACCATGATCCCGCCGAGCAAATCGAAACCGAGGATATTCCTCCCAAAGAATCATACAAAGGACCCATCACTCGTTCCAGAATAAAGACCCTTGAACAAAATGACAGCGGGGCGCTGTCTTCTTTTTTCGAGGGGAGCAATGCCACACGCATAATTTGCTACAAGTCCCGATAGCCGAGTTGGCAGAGCGTTGGACTGAACTTCCTCAGGTCTCGGGTTCGAATCCCGGCCCCGGCAGATTTATCCAAAGACTGGAATTTTGTTTCCGTTTTTAATGTATTGTTTCTCTAGGTTCTAGATGAATCCAGATCATTCTTTAGAGTGCATACTAGTTATTTCTCGAATATTCCGAAGTGTATAAAAGCAGAGTTCATCGCCAGTTGGGCATGTTCTCAGTCCAGTGTTGTATCGAGCTCCAAGCGTTAGAATAAATCTAATTGTTTGTTTAATTGAACTGTGTACTTCTTTCGAACTCCGTGACAATATCATTATTAATAATAATATTTATTATACCTTGTCAAAAGAATTGATTACATTGTGAAGAGTAAATATGAATACTATTATTGCTGCCAACTACTGAATCTGTGCTATTTTTTGGAAGGGGGGGTTAGAAATGTGCGAGAGTTTGCATTCTAGAAAGGGACAAAAAGCGTGATTAACAAAGCAACTCCTAAGCCGAAATGTGTGGCCGCGGTAGTCTAGTGGTTAAGGTATCGGATTGTGGCTGGCTTGTCACGAGTTCGAGCCCGGTACCACTAATGACCTGTCGTGTAGGGGATGGATGCACGTGAAATCTGTCGAGTGCTCAAGCGTCCTCCCTTTGGTGTGGAAGTTAGGAGAGGGGGTGCCAGCTCACACAGGTGTCATCCTCGTCACTTGACCATGGTTCAAAATTAAGAGGTCCGTTGCCAAAAAGCCCTCGTGTAGCTTAACAGTGCGACGTTAATATTCACTCACTCATCCCTAAGCCGAAATGATATTCCATACTTACAGAAAACGAAACTACAAAAAAAGTTCCCCATGTTCCTCGATTGAATACTGTAGGAAATGGGTAGAATATTTTTTTCTTTTGATCTTTTACCAATTTTTTAATTTCGAAACCTAAATCACATTTTCATTTCGTGATATCTTGAGGTATGAGTAAAATTAACCTTGAGATTTGACGGAGTGAGTAAATATTGACGTCGCACTGTTTAGCTACACGAGGGCTTTTGGCGACGGATCACGTAATTTTGAACCATGGTCAAGAGACGTGGACGACACCTGAGCTGGCACCCCCTTTTCCTAACTACCACACCAACGGGAGGACGTTTGACCTCTCGACAGATTTAACTGCATCGCTCCCCTACACGGCGGGTCTTTTAGTGGTATTGGGCTCGAACTCAGGACATGTCTGCTATGAAACGATACCTTGACCACTGGGCTAACCGCTTGAGATTTGAGATCCAACATATAAAAATTTTTTCAGTGTGTCGATTTACTGCTCTGAATTACAACAGGGATCAGCAAACTATGGCATGTGTACCGCATGTGGTACGTGGTAGAATTCTCAGTGGCACTACTCTACAAATTTGTCAATATTTGAATGAATGGAAGTTGATAAATTTAAAATGGACCTTATTTGACAAACATCTTTAAAATTCCGTACATTTACAGAATTACGAAACAATCTGAAATATAACTCCAAAGATAAATTTAGAACAATTTTGTAGGTTATTGAATGTCATTGCTGGGGAGAGATTTGCTTTATGAGAAAAAAATGCATGTACTCAGCTTTCTTCTTTTGGTTCTACATATCTAACAATAAGTAAAAATCTTTCTCCATATGAAAATATTTCGAGTTCCCAAAGAAATTGTTTAACAACTGAATGCTCAGAATCGCGTGTCAAATTGAAAGTCACAAATTATATCCCTGATCTTGTAATATGAACCAAAAATAAAGTGGTGCAAGCATTACGTTGGCTTAAAAAATTTTTATTAAACTATAATGAAGAGAAATATTTATATTTTATTTTGTATATTTCTTATTTTTTAATAAATAAATGTTTATGGTATCCGAACACGTTCGGAGTACTTTTTTTTAAAAAAATAGCATATTAAAACATTATAAATGCTTTTTTAGGGATAAATATCAATAAATACTAACATTTAACTAACAATACATTTTTAAAAATATCTGAATTTTACAAATATCACAATTATAAGTAAAAATTTAGCAATATGTTTGAAAAACTTCAAAGTAATTAGAGAAAAAAGTAATTAACTTATATCAGTAAAAGTATTACTAAAACAAATTAGATGCATTTTTCTAGAGTATGTACTAAAATTTTAATGCTTTGTTAAAATTTAAAAATTTTAGAGCTGATCGAGTAAATATTATAGGAAATGTGTCATTTTTCTGAGACCGTTATTTAAATAACTGGCCATAAATCAAACATTCATACAATAAGAAATATATATTTTAGTACATTCTCTATAAAACAATAAAAGTATCAGGTTCAAAAAAATTTATAGAAATATTTCCATAATATATATATATTGAGTTATATCTGACTCACTCAAATACATAATGCATAAAAAACAATTTGGAGAAAAAAAGGATTTAAAGTTTAAACTCTTGTTGTTTTAATATAAATCTATATATATATATATAAAGGAGAAAAGCGACTCACTCACTCACTGACTAATCACGATATCTCCGGAACTATTAAACCCACAGACTTGAAATTTGGTAGGTAGGTTCCCTACATGGAGTAGACGTCAGTTAAGAATGGATTTTGCAAAGTTCGAACCCCAAGGGGCGTTACGGGGGTTTAAGGGGCGTTATAGATAATTATTTCCATTACTAAACTATTAGATCTACAGTCGTGAAACTTGGTACACAGATTTCTTTCAAAAAGTAGATATTCCCTACATAATGATTTTTACAAAATTCGACATGCAAGGGGCGTTAAGGGCGCTTAAGGGGCTTTATACATAATTATTTCCATTTTTAAGCTATTAGACGTACAGTCTTGAAATTTGGTAAGCAGACTCCTTTCATAGAGCACAGATCCCCTACAGAATGGGTTTTGTGAAAATCGACTCCCAGGTGGTGTTGTAGAGAATTAAGTGGCGTTATAGGCAATTAACTCCTTTTTTAAACTATTAGACGTAAAATGTTGAAATTGAGTAAGCAGATTCCATTGATTAAGTAGAGATCTGCTATAAGATTTGTTTTGTGAAAATCACTTCCTAAGTGGCGTTGCGGGGGCTTAAGGGGCGTTATAGATAATTATTTCCATTTTTAAACTATTAGACGTACAGTCTTAAAATTTGGTAAGTGAATTCCTTTCATGGTGTAGAGATCCGTTACAAAATTGTTTTGGGTAAAATTGATACCCAAGGCTCACTGACGGGGATTAAGGGGCGTAATAGATAAATATTTCCGCGTTTCAACTAATAGAACCACCTGCTTGAAAATTAGTGGGTATGTTCCGTTCATGGAATAAAGTTCCTTTTACAAAGATTTTTGCGAAAACGGACCCCCAAAGGAGTGGGGATGCGAGGGATTAAGGCGTGTTATAGAAAAATACCTGTTTTTGAATTTAACTCATTTACTTGAAATTTGTTGAGCACTTTTCTTTAGTTGAATAGAGTTCCACTAAGAATGGATTTTATGGAAATCAACTCCAGGGGGAAGCGGGGAGAGTTATCGGGGCGTATTGATAGACAAAAAATTCCCGTTTTTGTACTGCTAAGACTATAATAATAAAATTTGGTTTGCATGTATCTTTTGTTGAATTTGAATCCGCTAAGAATGCTGTCAACGAGGTATTGATGATAAAAATTCCATTTTTGCTGTGTTAGATTTAGACTTGAAATTCAGCACGCATGTTTATTTTATGGAGTAGAGATCCACTGAAAGTTGCTTTGGTGGAAATCCACTTGACTATTAGGTTAAGTGAGCGAAAAAAATCTTTCAACTTCTATTTTAGAAATAAATAGAAATTAGATGTTATAATTTATGTTCTTTTTATATCAAGGGGCGAGAGTGTAACAGCTATAAATATATTTTTCAATACAGTCGAATTCTTAGTGCTAGATATCAATAATTCATATATATGTAAACAGTATACATATATACAACATCGTGAAATACCCAGTGAAGCGGGTGGGTAACGGCTAGTTATACATATAGAAAGCTAAAATTCCCCAGATTTGTAAGTTATGCCCTCTTGTATCTCATCTTTGACTAATTTTCTTTTCTTTCGTGACCTATTTATTTTCTGGAAGTTTTTACATCAGATAATGAATGACGCTTTGATTCATTAACGCGCTCTTCATCGAGTTGGGCAAAACCTCTTACAGTATTAGCACCAACTTGTACTTGAGCTCTGTTCAACACAACTAACAATTCTCGAAAACCTTTGTTAAATTGTATGACAACCATATGAGCTCCTAATCTCAGAGTTTGTAACTCCACAAAAATATCTTTCGGGATAAATTTCCACAGAATGCCATTAAAATTTTCACTTGCATTCTGTTTTCCCATTGTAACGTCACTTCTCCGAAACATCAACATCTAGTCGGCTTCTTTGTGGACCCGACACCCACACGTGCATCTTGCAGCTGCAACGCAACCCCTTTTTGACCCCCGAGGAATCTAGCTCGTCGACCGGAAGATGAGGGGAGATATGCTTTGAACTTGCACGGGAGCGGTGGCCAACGAATCCTCCTCTCACAAAATAGTGGACTCTAACAATCTATAATTAACTTTAATAACTGTAATGTATCATTCTGTAAATAATATTCAATAGTTGTGACGTAAATAAATTCCATATTTAAATTAACCAAGAATACGCTAGCGTTATTCTTTCAAACGTTACACCATGTAAGCATTTATTCAGTAAAAGCTTGTCACATAGCTTCATATAATGAGGCTTAATAATTTTAATTATTTCTTGTGGAAGTCCCTTGCCAGTATCAATATGCATCTTTCCGTGAAATATAGCTCGTTGAAATTTGCACCAGCTGTTGGGTCCAACTGGACATTGGTCATGCATCGGTTGGTTTTTGTTGGAACAGCAATGAAATAAATGCTGCAATTACTACACTTTGCATTTTTCTATATTATTGACATTAGATCTGATAGCAATACCATAATAGTTTCGCAGTTTACGATGAAACTATCAGTTAATTTCCCACGACCTCCCAAAACTTTTTGGTTGAGCTTCAACTTTCGAAGCCTTGAGCCAACACGCTTTTGAATATGACCAATGCATTCAAAATTTTTAACGCTGTTTTCATCATAAACATTTTTAACCACATCAAAACTTTTTGAGTCCCATCTCCATAAAAAAAAATTGCACTTATTGCAATTTTCTCATCTGAGTAGATCTTTCGAATATTCTATACACTCCGACAGGTTCCATCGCACCAGATGACCCAACATGTTTTTCCCACTCATATGAAATACTGTCTTCAGTTTTCTTTGAACATAATCTGCACATTTTCGACAAGACTTCAATGTCTAAAACCTTACCAGTATCTATGGAAATGACACTAACACATCCATTTAAAGACAAGTGTCCTCTACGTTGTCAAGTTCCATCGTCTGACACACCGCATTGAATAACTTCATCAAAATTATTCTTTTTGTGAACCTCAGTTGTAGCCTCATTCATAATTTTACATGCAACATTATTAGAAACATGCTCTAATTTTTTCTTAAGATACCTGAAAGCTGTCTTAGAAGGAAAATTCACATTGATAGCTGAACACAGCTTCCTTGCAGCAGGGTGTCCCTTTCCAATGGTTCTTAAGCCAAAAACAAAGGAAAGATTAATATTGTGCATTTTGTTGACTTTCATGGATGTACAAAAGGAGCTGAAAAATTTAGTTTTTACATTTTAGTATCATATTAGATGCTAAGCCAAACACAGATTCTTGAAAAAGTTGTATCTTATTTTCGAAACATTCAGGGCAGCATAACAAGGAAATCACATTACTTAAAATTGGTTCACTCCTAGGAGAGCCCCCACCCTTGGCGCGAATTACTTTGATTGGCGATAATTGCGCCGTCATGGTAACCTTGCTTTTAAATACAACATATGGCAACCCTAACTTTTTCTAGAATTTTCGTCATTTGTGGGCGCGCATTTCAAATTTCATTTTGTTGTTGGGTACCGGGTTGAAAGTATGGCTGCGCTTGTAAGTGAATACACGTTAGCATTTTTTACGTTATTGAATGCAAGAAAGAATTGATTGAATGGTGTATGAAAGGATTAATTGCTTCAAGTTATGAATGTCCTAAATGTAATGAGCAAATGGGATTCAATGAACGAAAGAGTGTTGTTTTGGATGGATTTGAATGGAGATGTCGAAAAAAAGGTGTGAATACGCATGATGTTTGCAGAAGTATAAGAAAGAATTCGTGGTTTTCCAATAGTAAGTTAATCGGCAATAAAGCGTTTTCTCCGTAATCACACCAGCCACGCAGAAGGCATGTTCGACCATTACCTCGCTGAGTATTTATGGCGTCTCGCGCGCGCGATCACTCACTCAGCGACGAGACTTTCCAGAATTTTTTAATAGCAGTTGTTACACTTTACCCTCCACTTGGGAAGGATCCACAATAAGAAAGTAAGTGCTGTTGTTATATTTTTTATCTTAAATTTCTGTATTGTTTACATGTATTTTCATTGCGCATCCATCTTATACTGCTATATTTACTTGTCACCGTTGTCGGGTTTGCTTGGCGCCATTTCGTTTTCGCTTGGCGCTTTTTCCGGTTTGGCGCCAAGGGTGGGGGCTCTCCTAGGAGTTTACCTTAAAATTTTTTAATTAAAAATTACGTTCTTATCTCTTCATTTTTAACTGAACTTGACATTTTTGAATCATTTTGAAGTTTTGTTTCACTTGCAGTAGGTGCAGATTTGACATTTTTATTGATCTCATTTTTGTTGTTCTTATTAGTGTATCTATTACCTTTAAACTTATATTAACGAGTAGAATTTCTATTCTTGCGATTACCCATAACTTAAGAGAATACAGAACTTCAATAATAAAATTAAAATTTCGCTAAAAAGAACGACAATGTTAGCAAAATCAATCAAAGCACTCGAGCTAAAAGCTAATGAAAAGCAATTGAAAATTTTGTAAACACAATCTATTATTGCCAAACTATTGAAAGAAATGTAGTGTTGCCACTAAATTTTAAGACAAGAAATTATTTGTATTATTTCCTTAAAAGACTTTTAAAACTTTATTTCCAAAAAACTGCTGCTAATTTTTGACAGATTTTAAGCCATTTAAATACCTACTTCCGGTAGATGATAGGCTCACTTCCGGGTTTTTTTTAATTTTATAAAATTGATTATAACTTGACCTCTAGGTAACGTAGAAACAAAACAAAGTATGTTTTGGAAAGCCAAAAAGAGCTATATTCAATAAAATAAAAAACAAAATATATATTTTTTGACAGAATTTGGTCATTCAACGTGTTTGGATACCTTAAAAGTACTTGATGTATGTGTAATATTAATATTTTTAATTTTTGTTGAAGAAATAAATACATTTAATGCTGTCTATTTTTATGTTAAAAAATACCTTTAAGAGATAAAAAAACTAATCCATAATAAAACTGCAAATCTCTATATTATTGACCTCTATTCTCGAACTCTGCGTGCATTTTCTCTGGAATCGAAATGTTTCAAACTTGTCCTACTGTGTGGCCCGCTGCATTATGTTGGGAGATGGGCTTGGCAGAGCTGAAAGGTTTCCGAACCCTGAGTTACAATCTAAATTTTTTTTTTATAATTCAGTGGACTTTGGTGACGTCACAACTGCCACTCCTCTCAAATTTCAGAATCTTACACGTTGTCTTGTGACGGATCTTTACACGATATTCTCACTAATTTTCTTCGGGAATCTTTGGGTTAGCATTCGCGTTTAATTTACAGCCATCTCTTTCCAGAAGAAACCTTGGTATGTAGATTAGTTCGACTATATAAAGTCAGAGTTTTGTAATTGTAAGAAGTAGGAGCTGAGAAGCTGTTACAGTCGCCATGAAGGTGAAATAGAACAAAGTTGATTTTTGCAGTTTAAGTTAAGGGCGGTGTTTGCTACAGTATTAAATTAGTGGATTGGGAATTTGTAGTCAATGATAGATTAGGTTAAATTAAATTGGTTACTTGCGCTTGTTCACTTAAGGTTTATTGCTTTCTCCCTATCACTCCTAGGGCATTCACTTAAAGATTAATTTGTTGTTGATTAATGTGCTTGAACAAAATAAATATTGTTTATAATGGAAGTTTCTGGTTCTGCTTTTACTTCTCCCACACTCTTAGGTAGGAAAGACGGTGAAGGAGCAACTTCAGGGTTAAGTCGCTCACAGTCTCTTTTTGAGTTCACTTCACCGTAGAATAATTTCTGAATTAAACAATTAACCAAGGATTAAAATTAAATTTTAATTCTTAGGGTTTTCTCATCATGGCGTAACGTACACCCAGGCATCACGGGGGATGGGGGGCAAGATTCCAGGAGTCTCAAAGCCTGACTGATGCCAAGTACGTATGGTTTTGCAATAATTTGTAAGATCCGGCTTGCAGCCCAAAATCTGACTTTGCAAGGAGTCCCTAATGTTGTCCGTTACGCCACTGTTTCTCATGGTAAGATACCATCTATCGGTATCTTACCATGAGATCTAGATCGTAATATACCGATATACCGTATTTACTTGAATATAAGCCGTACTATTTTTTCCGTGCTAATGCTACTGAAAATCGGGTGCAGCTAAGAATCGAAGGCAAAACATTTGTTGGGTGAGGGAATTCTTATCCCTTTTAAAGGGAAAAATGTAACCATCCATTCTGGGCACTTGCATCGATGACTTGTCCCATTTCGCAGTTTACCTCCAGTATCCAGTTTATCATTCTAAGTATCGTTGTCTGCTTGTACTTAGGGAAAAAAAATTTTGTATGCGCTTTCTTTTAATCACCTAAACATCAAAGATATCGGCAATAGCATCCGGACTAGTTCACTATAATGCAAGTATGAAAAGGGAGGAAATTTTTGAAGAATAAAACGGAAACAGAGCAGCGGCCACTGAAAATTTTACACGGATGAAACAAATATACGTCGATGGTGGAAACAAACTGAAATAATTTTTGCTTGTAAATTTCAACAATCTTTAATAATTCGTTTACATTCTTAAAAAAATGTTTTTTAACAAATGCTCTGGGTCGCACGGAAGTTGGCACCGTGTCCGTAAATTGCGACACCGGCACCAATTCCGAAGTTAGCTGTGACGTGGGAGGGATGAATCATTCTCGAAACATGATACTGATGGCTAGAGTAATTATAAGTTCATGTACGTATCTGAAAGGTTTTGAAGCTGGTAAAATAAATTATAGTTATTATTTCTCATTAAAATTTATTTTTTAAAATTTCTAAAGTGTCGCATATTAGTGAACCTTCTTTTACAACTTTTTATTATTCTCAAAAATGTGTTCAGAATTGGGGGTGCTGCTTAAAATCGATGGCGGCTTCGATTCGAGTAAATACAGTATATATGTCACCGGGAAATGACGGGACTTTGATCAAATCCCTAAGGGATATGATCAATCGACGGACTATGTAAAAAAAGCTTCTTCAAGTCATTTCCCTGATGAAAGTAGGTGATTTTATCAAATACCTGAACTGTTTCAGTGAAATGATGAAATTAACTAGTCAGGATTTACATTGGTAAAATGTTGTCCCGGGGGAGGCACTTGGGGTGGGGGGTCAAGTCCTTGTACTTCCTAACCAAACAGGCGTACTGTCGACCCCTCAAATATCAACCTGATATCTTTAAAAAAATGGCACCATAGGATTAAGATGGGATTGATATTTTAGAGTGTAAGCCCTCTTCTGCCCAAAGCAGGTCATCATTAGTAAAGGAACTATAAAGGGGGGAGGGACAGGCCAAGTCGATCGACGCCATCGCGTGCGCTTTCCCGGTTTCCTGTTACTCATTTCCGGTCCTTTTCACGAATATGCAGCAACCAAGAGGAAAGATGTTACACATAAAAAAATACCAGCCAAATTTTCTAATTATTTTTTAATTAGTTTCGAATAAATAATTTGTATTTTATTGACTATTGTTGTATTACTTACCTCTAACGTTTAATAATGCACCATATTTGTTAAATAAACACTTTCTCTTGACAATATTATCTCATCATTTCACTGAAACAGATCAGGGATTTGTTCCCTTACTTTCCCAGTTATCATTACTTTCATCAGGTAAAAAGGCTGCGGTAGCCCAGTGGTCAAGGTATCGGATCACGACAGGCATGTCATGAGTTCGAGCCCAGTACCACTAAAAGACCCGCCTTTTAGGGGAGCGATGCACGTTAAATCTGTCGAGAGCTCAAACGTCCTCCCGTTGGTGTGGTAGTTAAGAGAGGGGAGTGCCAGCTCAGGTGTCATCCACGTCACTTGGCCATGGTTCAAAATTACGTGGTCCGTGGCCAAAAGCCCTCGTGTAGCTGAACATTGCGACGCACAGTGGGCAGTTTTCACAATCTGGCACACGAAAAGTCCAAAAATGAATTTGCGCGAAATAAAACAACAACCCACAATTTATAGTTCTAATAGGTTCCCTAGCCAAGTGGTAAACAGTTTTTGTCGATACACGAGTGGAAATCATCAACAATTATCGTTTTAGATCGGGTTTGTTCTTGCTATATATACATTTACGAGAGCCTCCTTTTCAGTTGCAAGTCCTATCGTTTCGTCTGAAAAGGGTTTTGCAGATTTTAGAAAGGTTTTTTTGAAAATAGATACCATGAGTAAGTAATTTCTTGATTTGACTTTCAAATTAGGTTCAACTTCAATTAAAAATTGTAAAAAAACATAGCATTTAGCACAGCATATGTAACTCCTACTAACGTATATGTCGGTTTTTTGTGTTTAATGGACTAGAACTTTTGGGATTGACAAGGATTGATCACAGTAACACTTAGGTCACATATAGTAGATATAGACCTTTAATTTAATACCAAATTTATATATATATATAGCTGCTACTACCTGCTACTCCCAAAGTTGTGATTTTTTTTTTCCAGCGTTGGCCGATGGTATTACTCGGCGTTCCTTATTCAATGTAAGGAAGGAAGAGCAAGATACTAGCGCAAAACTTATGTGGTTTTCAGTATAGTTAGGATTACCACGGACTTTTATGAATATGAGGACCAGCAGTAATTAAAATTTAGAAAAATTGTTAAAAATTTCTGCTCGTTTGTAGGAGGAAAATGGATGAGGTGCCACAGAAATTAAAAGTTCTTCTCCAAGTCGAATGATGTAGTGGTTGTCGGGGGAGTAAGATTTATATTATATTATTATTTTTATATAAGAAAAATATATAGCTAATATTTTAGTGTGGTATTTTATGTTTATTTAAGCTTATAATAATTATTGTTTCAGAATTATAAACTTTAAAATGTTTTCTCTCGGTTTGTGCTTTTTCGCATTCAAAATACCACTTCTTCCACAATTATTTACCAACCACTTCCATTTTTTTCCTTGTGTCTTATATGTAATGCATGTAACAAAATTAGGGATCAATTTTGCCCGAAATTGAATACTTTTTTTAAAAAAAATTGAAATGTGGGAAATATTAGGCTTTTGGTTGAATTTTAATATATATATATATCAACATTTTATTATTTTTAAAATTATTGTAAAATAGATCACTAAAGGTGTTTAAAAAACATCCTCAGATATATTACAAAAATTTCATGTCAAAAAATTAATTAACACACAAAAAAGTAGAATTTTAAAAATTTCCAATTTTTTTAAAAGAAATTAAATTTGTAAAATTGTATGAATAATATGTGCAAAATTTAATCTCGAATCACTTTCTTAAATAAACATTGTATGAAATGCTAAAAAAAATTTAATTTTTAAAAACATAAATAAAAAAATGCTCAAAGGGTGCTGAGTCCTTTTAAATGCTACCTATTATTCTTTATTGTTTTTTGTACAATGTTATGTTTGATTGTATTTGTTTAATATTTAATACTTATTAAATTTAAATTTTTTAACTTGACACACTATTTCTTGTATATATTCTCCCACGTAAATTTATGCTTCTGTTAATATCCTTAGATGCTTGTTCAAAAACTAGTTCCACTTAGCAATCATTTATTCTTGATCAAATTCAAACTTGACATAAATTAGTTAAGACCCTACTAACCTTATTTGTTAGTAAAAATCAGAAAAGTATGCCCAATTTACACATTAATTACTATAGTTTTAGATAATTATGAAGACTTTAAAGCCATAAAATAATTTCCGTGCTCCAAAAATTGGGAAAACTGCCCACACTGTGCGACACGACGTTAATATTTACTGATTCATCAGGTAAATGACCTTGAAGAGCTATTATTTTAACATCTCCCGCCATTTGATCATATCCCTTAGGGATTTGATCAAATTCCTAATTTCATCGTTTCGCTACGACATATATATAAAATCGCGAGTCCAAGAGAAGGTAAGTATGAAGAATAGTAATGATAAAAGGAAAGAGAAGATAGATATCCACGTGATTAAAATGTGAAGAAAAACAGGCAATGTACAACTCTCAAGATAAATAGTCTTGAACTGGTACGATCGCTCTACTTGTGTTATGTTCTATTTTGGCGTTAAAGAACTCAGTAAAAGCTGTCAATACCACCAAAGGCCACAAAAATATTTTACAGCTACACAACTCCATCCAAGGAAATATTGTGTATTTTAGGAGTATGAGTTTCAACTGGAAATATTTGTTTAAGAACGCTCATTTTCGCTCAGTCAACTCGTTCACTATAACTTGTATCTCACCAGTTCTAACTTTTCACTGCTGCATCAAAAAGGACACAAATATAAATAATAAACAAAGTTTACTTTAGTTCCTTTTTATGTTTTTCTTCCATTGTGGCCCACATCGAGTGACAACGAAGAATATTTGGATTGCAGAGACCACTCAGAATTGCGTACGCTGATTGTTTGTCTCGTATCTTCAAAGCAAAGTAGGCTACCTGTTGAAAATAAACGAAATTCAATGGGAAATATTTATTTAAAAAAATATATATACTAAGTGGCAATCTTGAAAAGGGAATATATATATATATATATATAATTCATGCACATACATCCAATTTTGTCTTTTTTTTTTTTTTTTGTTGCAGTGAGCATCCTGCCACACTAATTTTGAACCTATTAGAAATATTAAAACAAGTTTCGAGGGGGGATCTATTTGAGCAAATGGTTTCCCCGCAACACGAAAAACGATACGAGTCAATGATTTTATCTTTATTTTTATAATAGCTACAATAGGATATTTGTTAAAATCTTATTGTAGCCCATTCTTTGTCAAAGGTTTTTTTTTCTGTTCAAGGCGCGTTTTTAAAAGTCGTGACCTGGGGAAAACATGGGTTTTTGTCCAAAGAAGCAGAAATGGGAAAAACTGATGACCTTGACGATAATAAGTTCATGCAAAATTTAACTTCTAAAAATAGGAAATTTTTAAAACTTGGGGAACAGTTTTATCCCCACACAAACAGCCCCTCGCAAGTGAACTCTTCAACAGCTGAAGAAATACTCAACCAGGTTCCGTAAGCGATTTATAGGCTGCGCGGCTACCAGTACTTACGTATAATCACAAATTGGCCACATTATATGAAACGAAGCCCATGGATGCCAATTCAGCGCTTACGACATATAGGAAATCGGGATTGCCAACTTGGCAACCCTCGTCACTTGACCATGGTTCAAAATTACGAGGTCTGTCGCCAAAAGCCCTCGTGTAGTTGAACAGTGTGACGTTAATATTCACTCACTGTGGCAACTTCCCTTCGGGAAGGACACGACAACAGCGCACATACTTTTCCCTATATTGGGTATACATTTATCTATATAACAATCATATATCTCCTATTCATCTACATAGCAATATCATACTATGTATCTCGATCATAAAATCGCATAATCCATTTAAAAATGATTCAACTTTTACCTACGTTTGACATTTTTTAATGCTATTTCTCTAAGCATATACATCTTTCGAGGCACACTTATGATATATCTGTGCTTCAGCCCACTGCTTTTGATAATAATTTCCTTAGATTTATCAAAAGTACTGTCTTAAAAAAATGAAGAGAGATTTTTCAGGATTTATCAAATCCAAGCGGTTTATCGAGGAAAATGTGTTTTAAGGCAAGAAGGAATAAACAAACTAACCGAGTACCTGAATAAAACTGCAGAAAACACGTGCCATGTCCGATGCAGTCTTTTCAGCCTGTAATTCAGCAACCACCAAATTCTTCACTCGCTCAAAAAAATATAAATATCCAAATAGATAGGGGCAGTTCACCTGCAAAGAGAACACCATGTTTATTTTTGGAATGTAATTCGATATTTGGGGTAGAAATCAAATACAATGGGAGGGGGACTCTTTGTGATCCTTAATAGTTATTATTTTTTATTAGGTTAAATAATAAAGACTCTGTGATATATCAGGTTGAGTAAAAAGTTTTTCGCCAAGATACCACCGCACCAACAGGGGCCATTCCGGTGTTAATTCACCTTTCTCCAAACCGATTTTTGCATTCTAAAACAGAAAGTTGGAACTACACGACCGTGTAATTTATTTGTCAAAACTTTATTATCTTGTACACCAAAAAAGTGTTTATAAAATGGAGTTATCATGTCAACAAATCAGAACGATTATGTGTACTTTGAGTTTTTAAGTAAACTCAGTACAACTAATTGCCACAAAAAACGTGTCAAAGTTTAGGTTTCTATACTGTTTCTTTAAATACAGAAAAAGTTTAATTTCGAAAGTTTAAAGCTGATAATTTCAACATTGAATTCAAACCACGTTCTGACCACTCTATCGAGGTTGATTGTAACTAGCTAAAGCAAATCATTTATCAAAGCAGAAACGCTTCAACTCGAATCATTGCGTTAGATCTTGACGTTTGTCAAAAAAACATAAGTTAATGTTCTCAAGTGCATAAATCTAACGTTTAAGTTAAACTGCTGGGAGCCTCATGAACTGACTGCTGAAGACAAGAGTAAGAGAAAAGCGGCCTGTTTGGCTTATCTGAGAGATCAAAGGAAAGAGAATATTCTGGACAGAATTGTGAGACCTGTGATGAAAAATGGATGTACTAAACAATACAAGGCCCAGGTGGTCAGCACCCAGGGTATCATCAGGTTTGGTTGCAAGACGATCGCTAACTAACAAGAAGGTGCTTCTCTGTATCTGGTGGGATTGTCGTGGTACTATTTATAAGGAATACCTGAAAAGCAGGCAGACTATCAACAGTACAATGCTACAGCAATATGCTAATCAAAGTTAGAAATGTCATTCGCGAAAATCGAAAAAAAGAGTTCAAAAGCAAGGTGGCTCTCTTTCATCAAGACAACGCCCAGCCACATGTTAATGCGATGACCGCACTAACACAGGACCATGCAGTGTGGACGTTCTACACACTGGAGTGAGATTTGATGCATCATCCACCAAACAGTCCAGATGTGGCATCTTCGGATTACTATCTGTTTTCACATCTGCAGACTTATCTTGATGCATAATCTTCCGTTCAAATAACGAGGTCATAAATGAAGTCGATCGCGTTCTGGATTGGCGCCCCTTACAGTTCTTCGCAGAAGGGATTGAAAAGTTGCCAAAATACTGGCAGACCATTGTAGATTTGAATGGAGAATACTATCATTAGCGTTGCTGATTTTTTTATGCATTTATCATTTTACAAAATTGTTTTCTTTTGGCGGAAAACATTTTACTCAAAGTAATACAAAGGAAAAAACAAAATTTAATTACCGTTACCATCACAAGAGAACACAAAACATACATAAAACACTCATTTCAGATCACATTGCATCATTTTACAAGGGCAATCTTATTTGAACTCCAACTTGGGAAGAAAATAATTTCCATTCAAAACAACTAGTAGCTACACCTGGCTGTCGTTGCTGAGTCGCACAAGTTTAGGAGCGCAGAAAATTGGATTACGCAAAAAATTGGAGGGCCGAAAAAGAGAAAGAATTAAAATTAAGCCAACGTACCACTTTCTATCGAG
Source organism: Trichonephila clavipes (assembly GCA_019973935.1). Lineage (NCBI taxonomy): Eukaryota > Metazoa > Arthropoda > Arachnida > Araneae > Nephilidae > Trichonephila > Trichonephila clavipes. The sequence continues at coordinate 1,358,798 of BMAU01014878.1, forward strand.
TCATATATGCGTTGTATTTGAATGTGTGCGTACGCGGAATAATGGAAAATGAAAAGCTTAACAGTTCGATGTTGCTATGGACTCAAAATAATAATACAACTTAAATTGATAACAATGATGTCATTAAGGACTGTGCAATGATCAAAGCTCAAAGAAAACCTTATTGTACAGTGATTCAACAAAGAATACTATAACTTAAAGTAAAAAATAGTTAAGCGATGATAATAAATAAGTTATTAACAGTACAATAAATATACTGGAATTGCAAATGATTTCATTAATTTACTGTACTAATTCACAAAAATTTGAGTGGTCCGTGATGCCGTTAGGTGAGAAACGAACAAGAGTGGCCAAACCATACCACTATCCCTTTTTTAAGCTGCTGGTTGCCAGTCCAGGATACGGAGGGTTCATAGGTGGTGGATAATGGAAAGACTGTCAAAAAAGCAAAAATAAAGAAAGGGAAAAGAGTAAGAGAGTTAAGAGACCCCCCTCTTGACCTAAACTGGTAAGTACGAACTAAAGGAGGGGGGTATCAGTTTGAAGTGCCTAGAAAGCTGGGAAGGTTAAAAACGGCACTGGGAAAGATAGCTTTGAATATATAGTGTTCAATTTGTTATTTTGAAGCATTTAAAAGCTTTAACGAAATTTAAAGCACATTTTAATTCGGAAAGTAAATGTAATGCTTTCTGGGATAGAATTTTCGAAAACGAGTCCAAATCTTACAACAAACACTTAAAATTCACTCTGTCGCAAAAAAAAAATATAAGCACCCAGAAAGAAACAAGCTACCATAATTAAATTTTTCATGTATATAGTGTATGAGGAGATAAGCAAATTATTACAAATTCAGAAGATTATATTGTTTTATTAACCCTCTGGGTGGTTAGCTTCCTCCTGAAAAGTTATTCCGAAAGCGTTTACTCTTATTTTGCCATTCGCTTTAAAAATGCAACAGACTTCTTTTCTTTCCCAATTTAAAACTTGGGAGGTCGAACGGGGACAATTTTATGACTCAGTTTGGTCCCTTTGTAAAGTAAGAACCAAGAGATCAATCGTTTACAGCTAGCTGTTAAGTTGCCTTGGGCAATCTTGTTTGAAAGTTGTAGTACAACTGGGTCGTTTCCCCTATACGTTTAGTCACAGTAAAATTAAAACAAAATGAAAGGGTGGAAAAAAGGAAATAAATAGTGTGTTAGAAGTTGAAAAATAATTATATTTTCTTCAAACAAAATTTATTTTTCTGTCATTTTTTAAAAATTAAAAAATATATAAATATATTTTTGGTATTGCGATTTGAACCAGAAAAAAGCATCCTGTATTCATTTTTGAATATGAGAGTAAGAAAACGCGCTCACTTTCCTGTTTTTTAAAAAAGTAATGAGGTAAAAAGAGCGAAGGCCCTATCTCTTTTTTTAAACAATAAGACAATAAATGGTGCATACGGTGATATACATGCGATGATTATATTTATGAAATAAAACCGATCTTTCTTTATTCAATTATATTTTTAATTTAAAATAACATAAAAAAGATTTCAATACTTTTAATTTATTTTAATTAAAATCATATCAATGATATTTTTATGTTAACTGAATATTTTTCGGAAAAAAATCTAAATTTTCATTCCTAGTGTTCTCCTTTTCGAACTTCTTGTATTAAATAAAAATTTCTTTTCTACATCGGCATTTGTGATGGACATAACACACATTCAGTCAATAATTTTTAATTTAAATTGGGGATATACTTCTTCAAATGCGCATGACAGTACTTCTAACCATATTCTACTCAAGTTTAATTTCTTATCTTTCTGTTTCTTTATTACAAGGAAAAATGTCACACATCGATAACTACATTTTCACACAATTCAGTCATTATAAATTCTATTGTGAGAAAAGTTCTCCCTAATTAATTTTGTCTTTCAAAACAGTACACTTAAAACCATTTTGTTCAGTGAAGTTAACCGACAGTTCCACAATGTATCCATACCAAATTTTAAAAACAATTTAAACATTTTGAAATGTATCCTGTATTAAATTTTTTGAGTGTACACAAATATTTCCTGCTGTATGGAAGACATAGTATGAGATGTGGTGTGTGGTTTTGAAAGAATGTTTTCTTACGTGTAGACTATTTTTTAAAATTTAAATATCACTAAAACTGATCATATAACTGCAAATGAGCCTTATTTTAATGTGTGCTGGTATCAAAATAAAACACTTAACAATATTAAGCAGCCTATGGGTTTATATTCAATATCAAACTATTCGCAAAATGGTTTACAACTTCTATTCAAATTGTAAAGAAACTTAAATATCAATATATCTTAGTGCAGTCAAAAATATTCATAATATGTAAATATCCTATTCCTCTCCACTTATTTCGGTACATTTTAAAAACTGTAGCTGAATGCAATTTTTTATATTTATAAACGAGGCATAAAAGCTCACACAGTCGTAAAAATGTCTTTATCATTTTTAAATATACTACTATAAAACGTATATGAATTGTAAGATCAGTTCTAAAATCCTAAAAGCTTTTAGAGGAGCAAAAAACATGCAATTTTGGATTGATCAAAATTTTAATATAATACACAAATATACATGTTATTAAGCAAATACATTTGAAAAATCAAACTTCCTTCTGAAATAAACGTAATTGAAAGAAAAATGTTTAATTGCAAATGAGTGGAAATACATGTTTATCTAAGGGGTATCCCCAAAGTGAGGCAATCCTGAAACTTAAAACTCAAACTCAGTGGCACAACAATCCATGAGGGCCAGGAACTACTATGCCCATCCCAATATACGTGACCATTGGGCGCTCAGGTGCATCAACAGATGTCCCGATTTGGTGGTCTGTCTGAAGAGAGACCTTCAGTGTTTAAGACCCGAAGCAAGCTTGGTACTCATTTATCGACCCAATGTAGCGGGGATGAAAGGCAGAGTCGACCTTGCCCAGCCCGTTAATAGAACCCAAGACCTGTGGTGTGGAAGCACGATACACTACCACTCGACCCTATTTGGTGAAAAATAAAACTTAATGTTATACATAAATTTTTAAGGGTGCAAAAAGTGTATTTTGGCTGCACGAATTAATTTTAAAAGGAATACGGTTACGAAAAAAGTAGTGCAAATCTATCTAAAGTATGGTTGGTTACCTTAGATATTGTCAAACACAACAAAGTATTGGGAGCCAATTCCACAATTCGTTGTTATAAAAATGTATGGAAAATTACAAGACCTAGTTTTTGCATTTGTAGTTTATATATTTTTTTTCCTGGGAGCTTTAAAAGCTAGAGCGGCATCCATCAAAACCGCGGATCCCTCTCTGTTTTTCCAGATCGCCCCTGACTAAGCCGGCTCTGCCATAGTAAGTGAAAATGTCGTGTTTTGTTTGTCAAGATCATTTTATAGCAGACTGCATCTTTCATGTATTTTAGATGGTCGTTTCATATTTTTTACATCAATATCTTAATGTCTGAATTTAAAATTACATAAAACTCTTGACATTCGCATCAATGACCATTATAATTTTTATTAGTATATGAATGTGTCATCAAACGATTACATGACTATTATTAACATATTATTTTAACCATTTAATTAATATTAAGTATAACATAACGCACACAAATTTTCTGAACTTTAAAATAAATATTTCGAAAACTACTTCAGATATACTCAAAATTTTTCATTCCTACGCTTTAGCTTCTCAGTTTTGCTTCTATGTAAAACTTTATTGTATATTCGTCGATTTTTTTTTTTAGTATATTTTTTGCTCTTAGCATGCAGTTTTCAACTGAATTGTATGAAATCTTCGAAATATATTAAAAAATACCAAAGAAGCTATATAATAAAATTTGAAATTTATATTATACTCAAAGAGTTGCTAGAACTTATGGTAAATAATTTTTAACTGCGCGATACATTTTTTTTCGAAATTTAAAATGGAATTTCTAACATAAAATTTCTAGCTTTATACGGTCGAGATTTCAAAAAATATCCAGATTTTAATTACTTATTCAGTTAGCCTTTAAAAAAAGATAAATGTTGAGGTATTTTGAATAAATAGATATTTTTGAAGAATAATTCCAATGTTTTTGAATAGCGCGAATTTAAAATTGATTTTTATGTTTATTTATATTCATAAATGTCTACTGTAAATGTTTCCGTATATTTTTGATTACCATTTATTCAAACATTCAAGTTATAAAAAAATGTGGAAAAATCTTCATTCATGTTGTCTTTGATGTAAACTGAAGTTCAAGCACTTAAAATTCAAATATAATTCGTTGTATTTTAACAATATATAACCAGGCACACTGTGCGTAAACTTCCCTGAACACTTGGGCTTTGAAATCTAAAAAAAGAACTAATAGATCTTAATTAGTTTTTTTTCGTTATTATTTTTATCAAAGTGTAAGAAAATGTTTCAAATTATTTGATGAGGTTTAAATTTATTAATTTTTGTGGTTGGAAAGTTGAAAAGATTTCAAATTTTAAAGTGTTTGGTGTTTTATTAATTTTTTTTTTGGCATCTTATAATGAAATAATCATGTTTCAAAAACTGAAAGCATTGATTAAGATAAGAAAAATGAAGCGAAAGAATATACTTTAACAAAGATAATTTGTCTAACTATATAAAATAGCTGATTGCCCTGACACGCCCCAACTTGTTACAGTTTCAAATTAATATGAAACCAAAAGGGAATTGTAACATATTTTAGTTATGCGTTGGGACTTTTCAAAACTTTTAAAACACAAGCTATAACAAACAAACACTTCCTGGGGTCTAAAGAAATTTTCCCCCGATTTCTTACGATTGCTCCAGGGTCAAAACACGGGGTTCCCTGCGAGCCATAAAACTTCCTTTTAGTGTCCTGCTGTGTTGCTTCCACCGTCCCTAATTATCTTTCAAGATGTTAAACCTTTAAAAGGGGATAGGATTTCAGAAAAGTACGGCCAATCCGCTTTTGAAAATGTTACTTGAAGGCAAAAAAACCCGTGCAGTGCATTTTTGAAGCATCTTTACAATGACGGAATTTTTCGTGCTAACCGCTTGGAGGATTAAGAAGATGTGGAAGGGAAAAGGTTACAAATCACACGCACAGTAAGTAGTAAAGCCCCATTGGCAGCTATACAAGCCGAAACATGGTGTGACAACGAATCAATGAGGTCACCTATGACCTCCTGCGGAAGATCATGCCAAAATCTTTGCAGCTGGGCAGTTAATTTACCAGTATTCCAGAACGGCCACGATTGCCTTCCAAGCACGTCCCAGACCAGCTGGATTGACGAGAGAACTGATCAGCTAGAAGGCCGCAGAAGTGCGTCATATCTCTGAAGACATTATTCGGAGAGTCGTGCAGTATGTGGGTGAGTGTTGTCTTGCTGATAAAGGGCACCTGGACAACTTGATGGCATAAGCAGTACAACTGGCGTTAAAATCCCTTCCACATAACTACGTGCTGTCAAAGTGCATTGAAGGAGGACTAGTGGTGATCGAGTGTCTCAAAAAATACCCCCCCACACACACACACTGTCACACCTTATATAATCATCGTAAACTTCTTGACAACAAATGCCATAGTGGACCGGTAACCTGGTTTTTCCCACACGAGTATGCACTGGTCATCAGCATTGAGACTGATTGCGGAAGATCACACACCTCCAATCAGTCACACTCCAGCTTGCCTGAAGTCAGCAAAATTCCAATCGACACTACCTATATTTTTGGATCAGTGGTGGGCCTCTTAATAGTCGTCTGTTCCTTACGCCTGGGCAGGCAGTTGTCTCTAAATGACTTCCATTGAAACCACCGGATGTCTAGAAGATGATAAATTGCATCGAACTTATTCTAGCGACGTTGTTGGAGAAGGCGTGGCCATTTTTATAATTGCGTGATCATCACATGCATTTGGGTTTCTGGGACTCCCTTACCCACCGCGATGGTAGACTATCTTTCCGTAATCCATTGTTGCCAACACCGAGCAACTACCATGCCTCTCAGACCGAGAGGGTGGCTGATACGCCTGTTCAATCAACTTGCTTCTCCGAGGCCTACTATACATTCCTTCTCAAAGTCCAACAGTTTTTCGTACTGTCGCTGGTTACGTCTCTGAGGCATCTCTAGTGTCAATACCGTCCGTCCAAGTTGATAGATTTATTTGAATAGCCCTATAGCTCGAGCAATCATGCTTTTAATCTTTCCCAGCTGCGCATCTCATATAAGCATAGTAAGCTTACCCTTGTCTTATTGGAGTCGAAATTTTAATCATTAGCATATCTCCTACATTCCTATATACTACATTCATGCAAAGTTTCGTGATAGCAGCTCGATTTCTTCAGGATGTATACATTTTTTGTGACCGAGTGTATTTCAAGAATGTACTGGGTTGGGACAAAATTCTTTCTTTACACAATTTTCCAAATATCCGCCTATTGGGAATTTTTGTGAATGAAATCATAATGCTTTGTGAGGTTTTCAATTCTGTTTTTTACACGCACAAGTTTAGACAATTGCATTTGGAAGAGAAAAAAATTGAATTAAAAAAAGGTATGAGACATTTTTTATTTATTCATTAGTCTTTATTTTATTCAGTTCAACTAAATACGGTCTAAATTTCAGATATGTAAATGTATACTTCAATAATTATTAAAATTCACGAATTCCATATGATGGATAAAAGGAGGCCTAAAATACAAATAGCAGAGAACGGGTCAAGTAGACAATGTTAATTACTTGTTTTGTTTCTTCGCTAGAGCCATTAGAATTGATTTGTATTGATACCATATCAGGTTTTTTTGAATATCAGATCTTAATTTATCTTGAATTTCTTTTCTTTTTTTTTCTAAAATTAAAGTTTGATTTTTTTAGGAAAAAAATTACTTTTTAAAATATTTTATCATACACATTCCTCAAGTTCTTTGATGCACATTCAAGAACTTTGTTCGATCAGTTATAAATAATAAATAAGGTTAACCCACCGCCTACATGAGAAATCGTAGTTTAATTTTAAGAAGCATTCAACTGACATTTTTCAAATTGTTAAGTGTTTAGGGAAGGAAGTTTTCCTTAAATGGCTCCATTCATGCATGTTTAACATTAGTTCATACGTATATATTTTTCCTATTCCACACAAATACATTTTTAATTCTATCCAGAGTGTATCGAAAGATTGGCTTGATACAGATACAATTTTTTGGTTTTAATCTGCAGCCTTTTCCTGATTAATCTAGTTTGGGAACAAGGTCATGTTCTTTTTAAATAAGTACATGGAAAAAACTTTTCCGTGGCAATAATAATAATACGCTTTCTTGAACTTGGTTTCTTTTTCAAGGCAGTTGACAAACACGAGTAAGATAGATGGTGGGAGCCCTTTTGTGAAAATAAAGGCAATATTGCCCAAAAAACGTTCGAAAATATTAATTTCGAAGAAAGGGATGTACATACCTCTGTTGCTGTGTGAGGTTTGAACATGAATCTCGCTATTTCCCCGGTTTCCATTGCTGCGAACAATGTCTGTTGGATGTGTTTCAATCCTCGAGCCATTCCTTGAGGATTCAGAATTTTAGACCTTTTGGAAGATTCTTTATGTAATGTGCTTTCTTCATCTCGGAGAGATTTCGGTATTTTTGTACCGTCATCTGTTTGTTCCGGTGATTTACAATTTTTCATGTCGGGGGACTTAGTCCATAAGCTGTGGCGAAGAGGATATTCCCTCTCCATATCTTCCAATACTAAAAGACAAAATAAGTTAATAAGAGTTATTTTTTTAATATTATGAACTAAAAATATAATACACACACAAGCATTCTTCAACATCAAATATAGTAACTTTTATTTGTCAAATTGCAACGTTACGAATTCTGAAAATGCTAAAATAAATTTGTCCAAATTATACCTATAAAGCATCGGTCTTGGACTGAATTGAATACATACGCATTTCTGAGAATTTGCCAAATTAAAAATATTTTGAAGACAGCTATAAGCGATCTCTAAAAAGTTAGCAACTATTCATGATTCTTACACCCACACTGAAATTCTGGAATTAGTGGAAAATACACCAAAAGGCGACATGCTAAAGACGTGAAATTTATACGACAGGAAGAAGGTGCTATGATATGCAAATAATTAGCTTTCCAGCGTATTCAGGATAAGCAGGCGCTAGTAGCGACACCTACAATGGGTTTAAATGAGGAGATTGTGTGTGTGTGTTCAGCCGTTTTCTCATACACAAATTGTATTTGAACGTTGTTACCTGGTAAAAAGTTGGCGATATGCCTCGTGTAAGAAGCAGAAATGCGTACCAGCACATTTCTGACATTGATAAAGACCGAGTTGTAGCGTACCGGGAGATTGCGGTTTATCGTACCGCAGTATTGTTACTCACGTTGGTGAAAATCCAATGACTGTTAGCAGAATACAGAATTGATGTGTTCAGGATGGTAATACGGAACCCCGTGCTGGGTCTCAACGACCCACTATCACTATCAAACGAGAAGACAGGCATGTTACCAGCGTGGCCTTAATGGATCGTACAGTCCCAACACGAGCCCTGAGTCAAGAATTGGGATCGTTTACAAGACAACAAGTATCTGCACGAAGATTCGATGACGTTTGCAGAAGCACGGACTCTCAGCTCGGAGATCATGGCTGCGGCTACCCTTGACACTGCATCATAAGCAGGAGTGTTCTCAATGGTGTGATCAATGACTAACCTGGGCGCAGAAATGGCAAGACGTCATTTTTTTCAGATGAATCCTGGTTCTGTTTCCAGGATCATTCGTGTTTGGCGGAATCGTGGTGAACGCACATTGGCAGCGTGCATTCATCATCGTCATGCTATCCATCACCTGGATTGATGGTATGGGGTGCTATTGGATACACTCTTCTCAGTCACTTCTTGTTCGCATTGACGTCACTTCGAATAGTACACGTTACATTTCTGGTGTGTTACGAGCTGTGGCTCTACCCTTTATTCGAGCCCTGCGAAACCCTTCATTTTAGCAGGATAATGCACGAACGCATGTTGCCGGTATTGCGCGAATCCCTGCGGCTGTTGCCCTGACCTGCACGTACACCAGATCTATCACCAATATAAAACCTCTGTTCCATGGTTGCCGAGCGACTGGCTCGTCACCAAACGTCAGTGACCTTGGTTGATCAGCTGTGACCCCATGTTGAAGCAGCATTGGCATCTGTACCTGCACATGCCATCCAATCTCTGTCTGACTCTATGCCCAGGCGTATAACTACTGTTATTACTGCCAAAGGTGGTTATTCTGGGTACTGTTTTCTCAGGAACTATGCATCCTAATTTCTTGAAAATTGAATCACTTGTTATTTCCAGTATAATACATTTGTCCAATAAATATCGTTTTGTTGTTATCTGCATTTCTTCCTGGTGTAGCTATTTTAATGGCCAGTAGTGTATATTCAAAGAAACGACTGAAGAGAATATAAGGCGAACCGCAGTCGACTTAGAACAGGGGGTGCGTAGACCTTTATGGATCCATCAAAGAAATTTTCAATGAGGTATAAACGTGCCTTGTGTTTATTGGAAAATAATAAAACTTAATACTAACAAAAAAAACTCAAAAATCTTTATTTATTACGAAAAATTACATTTTGCACTGTATAGTAGTAATTAGTTATACGTTTAATTCAAATTAGAGTGGGTCTTCTGTTGTAGCAGATTAGATGACAAATAACTTAGGATTGTAAGATTATATTTTTAAAAGAATGCGTGCTGATCTTGAGCCATCTGCCAAACGATTTCTATAAGCGAGTTTTTAATGTTTTTCATTTCTAAAAATAATAATTCGCAGCCATAAGCAGATGAAAATATGGTTCAAATAGCATAATCAAGCTTCTTTAAAAAGTTAAATGTGTCTAAAATCGATTTCCATGTTTCCAAAATTTCATTATTAGCATTTTTACCTTGTTATTATCTCTTGCTAATCTTTCTGTTTCAATCAATTCCAACTTTTTCCTTGTTTCAATAAATTTTAGAATCCATATTGAAATAGACTGGAAATCAATCTCTCAGTTGCAGTTCAAATTTTGTCAATTTTCGACCAATCGAATTGGGATAAGTTCAGTTTAACAAATGAAGTCACATCAGGGTACATAATGAGCTTGAGCTTCTAGAGAAAATCCTGGGCTGTTTTTAACCTCCCAGGCACCCTAGACATTTTAAATTGTTGCGCAACACACACTGCTATTTCCAGAGCACCCCCTTCTTCAGTTCTTACCTTGTCAGTTTTGGTTCAGGAAGGATTTTTTCTTTACTCTTTTACTCATTTTCCCTTTCTTTATTTTTGCTCTTTGGATAGTTTTACCATTATCCACCACTGATGGATCTGCCGTGTCCTGGACTGGCAACCATTTGGAAAGGACAGTAGCATGGTTTGGCCACTCTTGCTCGTTCTTTACCTTACGACAGCGCTTCTCAAACTTTCAATACTCGCGACCCACTTTTCAATCATCATTTTCATCGCGCCCCCCCCTCCATACAAAAACAATGTATTGAATTCAATAATACTATACTTTGACACTAAAGCTACAATACGACTTTAACCTCTTATGTGCCTATGACGTATATAAACATTTCGCTCAGCCAAAGCATTAATTTTCCGAACGTATATATACGTCTTTCCTGAAGTATGATTTTTCTGTGCAGTGCTATCCATAAAATTATTCCGAAGGCTTTGGAATGCAATAAAAGGACCCTGACAGTGTTTGCGAAGGATTTACTTATTTCAGAGGATTTGCTTATTTATTCCTTTTCTCCTCCCCCTCCAAAAAACATCAAAATACGCTCGTCTACGTGGTAAATAGTGTATTGGCGAGCAAATCCCTTACCTTTTAATCAGCAGTAGAGAAATTAATTATAAACCGTATAAATTATCAAGATAAGTGTTAATACAAGCCCATGGGGCCACTGATAAATATCAAACTTGTTCTTAACTTAGTATTGTTAAATTAATAATAAAATATACATTGATCAGTACTGATTTATTTATAGGTGTATATTATATCAGTGTAAATGTGTGTTCTATATTTTATTATATCGGAAAGTATTTTGTTAGTTTACTTTCAGAATTTTTTAAAATAACCTTTTGTTTTCGACTTTTCAATAGGCTCGCCCCCTCGTAGAGTTATCACGCCCCACAGTTTGAGAAACGCTGCCTTACAACATCACGGAAACCCAGTCCCCTTTTTGTACAGTCAATTAATGAAATCATTTGCAATTACCCTATAGAGTATACATTATAGTATGATCTATTTTCAACTTGTTAATTATCATAGCTTTACTATATTTTACTTTTAGATATCCTTATTCTTTGTTGAGTCACTGTCATTGTACTGGTAAAAACAAAGGTTTTCTTGGACTTTGAACGTGGCAAAATCATTAATAACATCATAGTGTTCAATTTCCATGACAATATCATTTTGAGTGCATTGCAACATCCAACTTTTCATTTTCCATAGGAGATCTTATTTCAGTCTTTACTCTCTTAAAAGCAGAAATCATTCTCTCATGACAATCTAGGTACTGGCACGTTCACTGTAATTTTTATTTTTTCTCTTTTTTCGTTCTCCAATTTTTTTCGCCCCTAATATTTTGCGACCTAGGCACGTGCCTAAAGTGCCTAAGCAGAAAATCGACCCTGAGAAAATCTCTCTGAAAATTGCGACCGATCACTCGCGTTTGTTCGTAATACTTCATAGTGAATTTTGTTATTTTGAAGTACAATTCTAACCGTTTTAATTGGTGGTAAGCCCATCAATGACACGCGTGCCACTGGTTCGCCATCCCTGACTTAGAAGTTTGAGAGAGCTAAATTTCAAAACTCTGAACGAGTTAACAACAGGCGACTGGAGAGTTTACCTTAATCTAATTGTTAATGTGAGTTCCGCTGCGATATAGTCGTTTTTCTTATCTAGAAACTCAAAGTTTTCTTTGTGTTGTCAATAAAACAGTGAATATTTTCACTCACTCTGCACAAACCAAAAAGTCTCTCAGTAATATATGATAATGCATATTTTATTTAGATATTGTTGATTTGCTTATATACTCATGAGATTTCATTTAGTAATGGTTCGGGTAACAAATATTTCCTCGCATAACGGATTATCTTTAATTATGATCGATATCAAATTCCAAGATAATATCGGAAGAAAGATTTGAAGTGATGTAATTAAACTTTATATAATTTCAATCTGAAGGAATTTGTTTGGAGCATGGAAATAAAGTCACCAATAAAAGATTTTCAAATGCCGGGCATACCTATTGAAGAGTTAGAAACATTCTATTAAAAGTATGCACGTAATACAAACGTTATGATGAGCATAACTAACTTTTAAAAAGAATTCTGAACCTAAGGGTACATAGCTACAACCCAAAACCGAGAATATTTACTTAAACATAAAATTAATTATTATAGGGTTAACATCAAATCCAGAGCTATTATAGCATAAAGTTATAATGCAAATTTTCTATGGATTCTAATTTTTTTTTTTTTTTTTTTTTTTTTTTTTTTGTATAAGAAGCTTCATTAAATTCACTGTGCTTCTAAATCATTAGTCAAAAATATATTTATAATAAAAACAAGTATAAACCTATTTAAAAAAATAATCTTTTTTTCTTAAAAACTTACATTCATCTAAAAGATCAAATTTTTTCGTTAGTGCCTCATTATAGTCATGTGTTTTAATATCCTTCGAAAATTCTGAGTTAAATCGATGACTATCGTCGTTTGAAAAATCTTCTTTTTGCTTAGATGAAGGAGTATTTGTTCTGAAATAAGAAACCGAAAAATTTTAAATAAATTCAATGTGAAAAACAAAATTTTAGAATAGTTATAAATTTTATTAGAGAAATGTAGTCTAATAAAATTATGTCATAAAATCGTGTCATTTGGTTTTGCTTCTTTAGTCGTGTACTACAACGTCAAAGAACTTTAATATAATTCGGAATACATTTTCAAACAGTAAAATGTCTCAATTTTTGCATGAATAACACGAACAAAAAAATTTTCTTAATATATGCATTTAAACGAAAGGAATTACTCTTACTTGTATAATTTGGATTTCATTTGGAAGGCTTCGAATTTTCGTGTCATGGGATTGGGACAGTAAATTCGGCCTGAATCATTTTCGGTTCTGCTATCAGGTATCCAAAAAGATTTATTTCCACCAACATCTGGTGATTCATCGAACGTTGAGAGGTACGAAAGGCGTTTATTTCTTCGGTGAAACAGCACCTCGTCCAAATTCGGCACAGATATATTGGTCCTGAGGTATTCGTTTTTATAAAAAGTTGGTTTAATTGAAATTAGGTTGTCTGAAGATTGTGATCGCCAAACACCCTTCGGAACAAACAAAATTGATGAAAAATTGGGACAAAGGGCTGCTATTTCCTGTGGCGGTTTCATTACTTTTTGTTTTTCATTGTCATCTTTATCTTTATCTTCTTTTTGCTCATCAATAATTGAATTCTCAGCAACCATCTCATCTATGAGATAATCGAATGGACTGAGTTTTTTACTTCTGTTCCACGAAGACTTTCTGTTGTCGAGGCTAGTATCTTCATGCTCTTCGTCAATTAATGAGTCTTCATAGCTAAAAGACAGATCAAAAATACAAGCCTCTGGTATCCCTTCTCCGAATCTACGAACTAATCGTGTTCTTTTAGTTCCTTTTCTTTCTTTTTGGGATTTTGACTCAGAATCATATTTCAATTTTTTCTGCTCTTTGCGGGTTTCTTCTTTAAAGATCTTATCGAGTTTCATTTTTTCCCTGTCGTTATCTGAATCATCTTTTAGAAGATCTTTCCTAATTAACCTGCTTTTAATGCTGGCTGAAGGATACGAAAATACGTCATCTTTATCTTCAAAAATCTTTTCATAAAACTTTATTTTATCAGCATTTTTAGATATTTTGTTTTTCGTAATTGGTAGCAAATCACGACTAGCAGAGTCTACAGAATGACACATATGTAGATGGTCATCTCTGATTGTTTCGCAATTTCTTTCATGCATTAAGATATTTTTAATTATTAAGTGGGTGGGACGCAAGAACATCTGAACTCTGAAGTAATTCTGGACATTTTCATCTAATTCTGCGTAGGGTATAAGCGTCCAACGCTCAAGCAAGTTATTTCTGTTTGTAGCACACATATTCTCCATGTTTCTCCATTTGGCCCAAGATGTCTTACATCCATAACTCAGCGGCAACTTGAAAAAGCAAGTGCACCCGTTGGGAAACAGTATTTCCAGCTTCCTTCTAGATAGTTTTTTAATGGTAAGTTTACTTAATGGACACATATGAATGAGGATTAAAGACTCATTTGTCAATTCGAAAGTTCTCATCAGCACATCAACTTCGCACTTCAAGAAAATGACATAATTTTTGGTAAGACCTGGTGATAAAGCAATATTTATCATTAGGAATTCATTTACTAAATAGTCTATATCATTATGGCACTGACTTTTAATATTAAAGGATCCCACTACTTATTGGATTTTAAAAAGTAGGTATTCCGACTGGCAAAGCATTTATGAAGTTATGATTTGGTGCCCATAGATTGTATAGCTGAATATTAATTATAAAAGTATTTTTATCCTATTTATTTTTAGTTCTCTTTTCATAAATCAATACTAAATTGTTTCATAATTCTTACCGAAATTGTTATTATGATTGAAACTTAAGATGATTTGAAACAATTCCATTGTTAAATGTTCTAAAAAATTTGTATCTTTGATTTAACAGTTCAGTTTATGCTAATTATTGTTACTAATTATTGCTATGGATGTTCATTTATTACACACCAAGTTTTAATCATTTGCCAAATCAGTCGTAATGTTTTTGTAAAGGGAATTCAAGTACAATGGGTTCATTTTTATCTAAGTGCATCGTTTTGTATGTCTTACAGAGTATTTTTTTTTATTGAAAACAATTTTAAAATAAATTTTAACAGAGTATTTGGTGTTGGAAAAGAATAATGACTTGCACAAAATGCAGAGAAAGAATATTTCCTTATTATTCGTCACTCACGGATTCAGCTTTTCATGAACAGAATGAAATTTAACACATTAAAGACTTATTGGTATTTACGTATTATACCAAGGTCCATTTTTGCCAAATTAAAAGACATTTCCAAATGCTGTCATTGCTGAGCATGCACGGGAACGGTTTTTCACTGGCATTGGCGATGTCTTTAGATTCGACGAAATTGGTCGGCAGTATAATACGAAAATACCGACTTATATTTGTTTATTACATAGAAACAACGAATTGGGACTTGAGATTTGCATCAAAAAGTTAATATATTTAGACCATGAAAGAATATTGGCGCGAAGTTTAAACGCCAAAAGAAGCACATGAGCATGAATAAAATAATTTGAAATACATTTTTAATACGAAGTAAAATCTTCACAAAAACAAAGAATATACCTAATTGCACTTTCCACAAATTCCCATGTCCATTTGTTTGCTGAAAGGCATCGAGAAGGAATTAATTACTCATATTATTGATATTAAACTGCAGAAAATTTGTAAATCAGTCTTAAATTGAGAATTCATATAAATATAAATGTACCTTTTATATATATATATATATATATATATATATATATATATATATATTTATATATTCATTCTAAAACTACCTAATAATGAAAACAAATGAAAAAGTTTTCTTTTTATTTATTTATATACATAAATTCCTTTAGAAGTAATAATGTCCATATTGGCTCCTAAAAATACAATGAATTTCCTGAGAAGGAATAATACATGGACCAATAATTATCGGTAAATGATTCGATTAATTAATGAATGCAATGATTTTTGTAAATTACACGT
Organism: Trichonephila clavipes; assembly: GCA_019973935.1. Classification (NCBI taxonomy): domain Eukaryota; kingdom Metazoa; phylum Arthropoda; class Arachnida; order Araneae; family Nephilidae; genus Trichonephila; species Trichonephila clavipes. The sequence continues at coordinate 1,374,671 of BMAU01014878.1, forward strand.
ATCTTGCACAAATTCAGTGGGAAAAATTCTGCGATGAATTATTAAAAGAAATACATACCTATAAACAACGAAAACTCAAATGTTACTTCAAAAATTTAACTTAAATTTAAATAGTTTTTATATACAGAGACTGTGTCCCATTTTAATGTATACCTTTACTTATCAACAACTTAGCAAATTGTTATTGTCATATTGAATACAAGTACAATACATACACTTACGTATTATCGCAACCGTATTGGTGATATAATATGAAACGAAGCACATGGTTGCCATGCGAAATCGGGGTTGCCTACTTGGTGAATTATCTTGAACGTTGGCATTGTTGCAATAATACGTAAGTCTCAAACGTGTAGTTGACGCAATTTCGCATTTATTCATTTTTGACTAAAGTGCAGAATAGCCCATTTATTTGGCTCAGATTTTTTTTAAAAAATTGTTTTTATTTATTTTAGCTTTTCCCAAAACTGGTAAGCGCACCAATTGTGATAACCGCCAATCTTGCGTTACATCTTCTGAAGGGATTGCAACTCCGGAGGACAGCGTGCCAAGTTGGGGATTTTTTAAAATCGTGACAAGCAGTGGAAAATTCTGCCCTATCTCCACTTTTTCTCTTTTTTCCCCTTCTCTTTTGCCAAAGGTATGAATTAAATGGTACTTAAGTATTATCACAACAATCGCCAACGTTCAAGATAACTCGCCAAGTTGGCAACCACAAATTCGTATGTGCCGTATACACTGAATTGGCTATCACATACTTCGTTTCATATAATGTCACCAATAGGTTGCGATAGTACGTAAGTACCAATTAAACCACAATTTTACCACAGAAAATTTAACTATGATTTAAAATTTAATCTGTACTTTTCCATTTTTTCGGCGCAGTTGGAGAAAGTCGCAAAAATGATGCAACTGACACCAAACGGAATATTACTCTAATAATATTTTGCGATACATTTTTAAAACAAGTCATGTTTTTTTTTTAAATACGTCAAAAATGAATGAAAGTCCAATGAAAACTTAGGCTTTTCCTATAACATTTCTTGTGAATGTTGCGTGTTGTCGCCAATACAGCCTACTTGGTGAGATTGACCCCGGAAAAATGGAAAAGTACTGATCCATAAAATATGAAAATAAAAAATGTCAGATTTGTTAGCAAAACCAATTTTTTTAGATATGTCAAAATTCATGCCAAAGAAAATCCTTCGGTTTCGAAAAATTGTTGGGTGAAATTCTCACACAATGTATATTTGATGTTCTATTACAGTACCTGTACGAAAGTATTTTCTATCAAAATGTCTTCGTCGACAAGTTCAAATTTGTTTCTGTTTTTCCAAATAAACCCAAGTATTTCAACTGATCTATCCATATTTATTTATGATGAAGTGAAATGAAAACTTTTATGAAGTTTTATCACATTATTAAATATAATGATCATATAAAACAAGCACATTGTTATTAGCGTTATTCAGTACTGTGAATGCTGTCATCTTTAAATAATAAAATTAAGCTATGTTTGCACATAAGTTTCTCGGAGGAAGAAAAGCAAATTGAAAAGTCATTTTAAGTGGATTTCTGTATAATTTTTGGCAATACTTTGGATTTCGTTCAGATATTTTATGAACATCAAATTTAATTCAATTTTAGTTGGCAACATTTGAAAATAGTGAATTATGTTGTTGTTGTGTGCAATCCTTCAGGATCTAGCGGCAGCTAGATCAGATCCATGAAACCATTAAAAAGCTAACCCCAAACAATCGAGGATATGTTAGAGTTGAGATTGGAGTTTGGAAGGAGACACGATAGCGGACGGACGTGTTTTACCACGCTCGCTTACGATTTTCGTGATACACGTGTTACTACTTTTAGCCAACTGAAAAGTTATTTTTCAGTTTGGCGCTGCTTATCCTTCTGCCCCTGCCATGGCCCGTAAAAAAATCAAGTCAACAAACAACGGAAATGACGTGATTCACCTGACTGATCGGATAACTTGGAACGGCCACCCACTGCTACCACGAAAAGTTACCACTCCACATCCCTTGAAATGGACATGTTAACTAACGAATTAACCGACAAATTCAAGGATATGTCGCTACCTTCCTCAGCGCATACCTCCCGACCTGGAACGCCTCATGACTCAACTTGCAAAAGACGGCTTGCCCTCACCGAGAAACTGAACCAACTCACTTTTGCCATCCAAACTACCAACACTGCTATCAACAACATCAAGGCCCAGGGAATAACTCATAGCTTCCTGATTGACCATCAACTCCAGCTGCAAGCCACGTACGAAAAGGATTTACAACACGTGGTAAGTGAGATTTCCTCTCCCCCCATGTGATTCCCTTGCCTGTACCTTTCATACTACCCCTAACAACTTGCTCACTAAAAATTGCTCTTGGGATTCCCTCCCATTTCCCAAACCAATACCAGTTAAAAGAAAAGAAAGCGCTGGCGGTTTTACCTCCCACCCACTAAGAAAGATCTCGAAAAACTCTAGGTCAAACTCGAACCCGAAATTAATTTTAAACTTGATTTAACGAATAAATTTAACGCTCTAGAAAATCTGACCCCTCAAACGCAACCGGTAGCAGGTACACTCACAGCTACACACACACTAAACAACACTCCCACTTAAGTCACTAAAAATTCAAACTCCGATCTACAAATCTTCCACCCTCAACCATGTTAAAAACAACAAATGACTTAAGATCGCACATGAAAACACTCGCAGATATAATGCCTACTATTAGAAGTAAAGTGACAGGCCAATACATTAAAATTTACACTGACACTTTCGATCAATACCACAAACTCAACAGTTTACTTGAAAACCTTAAATTTCCACACTAAATAATCACACCGAAAACTGAACGGCCAATAAAAGTGGTCATCAAAGGGCTGCCTCGCGACACCAAAACCACATACATACACTTGACCTGAGTTTCACCGTCGATCGGGTGACACAATTGGTAGGAAATATATCAAAATAACTTTTCCCAGTCTTTGCAATAACCCTACCTAGAAATCTTACAAACGCTAAAATATTCGATCTTAAAACCTTAAGTTACCTCTCTATAACAGTCGAGGGCTTTGAATGCAAAGGGGCAACCCAATGCTTTCAATGCAATCAATTTAATCATACTGCAAACCAATGTCATTTAACACTGAGATGCCCGAAATGCGGCAATGATCACCAGACTAAGAAATGCCAGATCAAGAGGGTCGATACACTCTTTTGCATCAACTGCAAAACATACAGTCACATGGCCAACTACTCTAAGTGCTCCCTTTACCTCAAGCCCCGCAAATGCGAAATATTAAGACAAATTACACAAATATTGTCAACAGTTTAGTTAGGCAAAATACAACATACGCTAAAATTACGCAACCACTTTTAAACTCCTCTCTTCCACAACAGATGGAACCACACGTCAGACCTGTCCCTGCTACCAATAAATCAACTACTCATGGTATCATTACCCCAATCCCCGCTCAAACATTAGGAAATAATAACAAAAAAAATACTTTAACCTTATCACTCAGACGTTACAGCAAACCATACAGGCCCTATCTTTATTAGACCTACAAATAAGTACCTTCAATTTCTAAGATCCCACCCCTCCCTCCCTCCCACAACTACAAAGAAAAATAAAGCAACCAAAAAAAAGGAATTAATAGCACTTTTCGAATCCTATCTTGACGAAGATGACGATTAATCTAATTGTCCTTTCTTTCGCCTTTCTGTAAAAAACTCAATTTCCTATAATCCCTTAACTTTATTTCTTTTCAATTCTCCACTTAATTTCTTACACACTACGCCCTATCAAACTCATTAACCCAACCGCTTCCCAACCAATAGAGAGGTTTTTCACTCAGATCCAAGACCCAATGGCAGAGAGAGAGAGAGTTCTCCCTCTTCACTTACAGAACCAGCCACTTCATCATCCATCATATCTAACAAATACTACAGCCAGACGACACGCGACTCTTGCCAGTCGCTAGCGACAGCCGTGACTCCATCATCAATCATCAATGACAGCTACTTCCACGCCAGTTTCCAAAGAGACTTTTTTGTCATCATATTCACCTTTTTTCATATCCCACGGATATTGGAACTATTTAAAGGACTTGTAAATCACTGTCAGCAACCATAAGGAATATTATATTTTCGGACATGGAACGGAGGGCTTTTTAAAAGCTCAGTTTCCCAGTGACACCCAGCGTATAGAGGATATTTTATGGGTGTTGAAAATTTATTATTTATTAATTTTTATTTTAATTACACATTATAAAATTTAAATTTCAGATGCTAACGTTAGTAATAAAATTGTATTAATCTTTTTCATTTACTTTTTGTATTTTTGCGAATGGCAACACTGGTGTTCTGTTCGATTGTTTATGTTTAGAACAAAGTTCGTCGAGGAAAACATTTCTATTTCTGTTTTCTTATGTTATTATTTAGTTGATTTTGGAAGGGGTGACGTGTGTTTTGAAATTTCGAGATTGTTGCTTATGACCTGAATTTTCGCTGGTTATTTTTTACAGTGAATTAATATATTTTGGTATACCTCTAAGAAAGAGGTTTTATATATTTATTTCCTTTCTTTTCTGGACTTTGGTAAGTTAACCAACTTCTTTTTCCCCCATTTTTGTTGCTTGAAGGGAACTCAAGCTGAATCACTCAACATTCCGGATTACGGAATCCGATGAAGCAAAAATGACTGATAACATGAAGGAAGATACAGACTAAATATTTTAAATCTACCCAAACTGTGCCCGAGAATTAATTCTGCGAATTGACAATAAAAGCTTTAATGAAATTAAAATTTTACTTGAACACACAGAAAAAACCGGAAACATTCCTAAATCAAACCTCCACTTATTTCATGCTGAATTAAAGAACAAAATACCAAGGCATGATAAAATAACGCATATGTACTTCACACGAAGTGGAAAAATAAAAATAAGCACCTCGGATCCTGTATGCGCTGTTCAGATAACAGCTATTAAGCAAATTCTAAATATTCCTGTAAAAGTCAAAATAATATGGGAAGAGTTCACTTCGCGATTCCTACTTTTTGACATCCCAACTAATGTACATCTGGCAGATGTGGCAACTGAATTAAACTCAAATGATATTGAAATTGTTGAAATCCGTAGATTCTTCAAGAAAAATAGTCGTCAAGAAGCTTATCCTGACTTAATTACTATTCTGGGCATTAATGCACCAGAATGTGTAAAACTGTGGTTTTTTAATCATAGAACTCAATTATTCATAGAAAAATCCCGGCAATGTAACAATTGTTACAGTTTCACACACTCATCACGTTTTTGTTCCAGCGATGTTCGATGTATTAATTGTGGAGGATCCCATTCTAGACAATGTACAAACCCTTCAAATTGCACAAACTGTAAAGGAGACCATCCAGCAAACTCCCAAAATTGTCCCACTTATAAAAGAAAAAAAAATCTCGAATTTATAAATGTACTAAGCCCTTAACTTTGGGAGAGGCTCGACGAAAATTCAGGGAAGCTCATTCCGTAAATTACGCTATAGCAGTAAAAACAGCAGCTCCGGGACCAAATATTAAAGAATTTGAGAAAAAATTAGAAAATATAGTAGAAAATTTTCAAGCATCTCTCGAAAAACAAACTACAGCCATAATAAACTCTATGCAAATAATGATCGAATAAATGTTTAAACATTTGATAGGAATAATAGAAATTAATAAACCACCACCATCGCCTATTAGAAAGAAAGATAAGTCTACCGCGCAACAGAAAATTGAAATATCCATACAAAGTACATCTAACAATATGTATAATACATAAAATAATATTGAAATTGGATAATTTTAAAGTTTCAAATTGCAGATATTTTTCGCGAATTCTGAGTTACATTTTTCTTTCTTAAAAATATAAAAAATTTATCTGTAAACATATTTCATCACCTCAAGCGGAGGATTAAAAAAAATTTTTTTATATATTTTATTTTCCCTGGTATATTTTTTTATGCGTTTTCTTCAATGGAAATGTAGAAGTTTAAGAAACAAACTTATTTGGTTAAAAATTCATCTCTTTTCACAATCAGATGTTTTGATATTTCAAGAGACTTTTTTAAAACCTAACAACAATTTGCAAATCCCAGGAAAAACCATTTTCAGACAAGACAGACTTGACAGACCAGGAGGAGGGCTGCTGATAGCAGTACCATCAAATATTTCTACCAGACAAATATCCTTTAACAATACGCCATCTTCAGAGAACGAAATTTTAATATTGCAAATTATAATTAATGATACTTCCTTTCATCTGATAAATTTATATGCATCTCGAGGACTTAATATTGCACAACTTGGTTCTTTTCTTGATTCCTTAGTGGACCCAGTTTTTATATTCGGAGATTTTAATTTGCATCACCCAATGTGGGGCTCAAATCATACTTCTCAATACAGTGAAATCTTTTTGGATTGGTTAACAAATTCTCTAATTTCATTCTTCTAAATACTGATGTTCCAAAGCATAGAAACAATGTTGGCTCTAGTGCTATTCTGGATTTTACTTTATGCTCTTCAAGTCTCGTCGGATACAGCAACACTTTTGTTGTAGAGAGCTCCTACAATAGTGACCATTATCCTGTTATCCCAGATTTTAATTTTCATAACCCGATTAAACGAACTATAAAAAAGTGGATTGGCCTTCAGTAATAAAACAAGCAAAATCAACAGTTTTTAAGATAGACGATTATAATCATAATCTATCTGACAATATTGCTAAAATAACTTCAAATAATACTAGAAATATAAAAATCTCTATAATGGAATCTTCCCTTCCTGGTGGAGTAATGCTTATCATAACCTTTACAAACTTAAGAAATACTTTAGAAAAAAAGCCATTCGGGAAATCTCCCCAAAATTGTGGATTCGATATAAACAATATTCCAGCCAGCTCCGATTTTATATAAAAAAATCCAAAAAGAAATACTGGGATACAGTATGCAATAATGTTTCTAACCCAAGAATATTCTATAACATCATCTAGAAAATCGTAATGAAAAATAATCCAGTGGAGAGTGTCAGGGCCATTGGCAACAATTAAACAGTTTTGCCAAAATTACCGATTTCGGGCACTCAGTGCTCGGCGTGATCGCTCCCGGATTAAAAGTGTATTTAATACAATATGGATGTTCTAAAAAAATTGTGTAAAACGTTTTTCATTGTGCTTTATATGCTTGGGAATACTCATAAAAATAAATCTTCGCCAAGTAATCCTTCAAAGTACTCTCTGTGCTTTTCCAAAAATCATAAAAATATTTTACAAGGAAAAAAGCGTGGCAGAAATAGTTAATTTACAACTTCCCTAAATGAAAAAACAAATACATAAGACCAGGGACGTAACCAACCGTACAAGTAAGTTCAAAGGTTAAAACGCAGCAAACACATTCTGCTGCCTACAGCTAATGTACAATGTTTCAATAATATAACAGTGATGAATTTTTTAACTTCCTAATAATTTTCTGACTATGGGTCTGGGTTTTATTTTTCTCTGAAAGAGTAGTATTTTATGTTTGAAAAGAAAACGTAATAAAGAAATCTCTCATCATAGGATTACAGCAAAACAAATAAAATGTTTTTTATTTGATTATAGTATCAAAGATAGTTAATGAGGTTTTGAAGTAGAAGCTTTTATTTTTGATGACGTAATAACGCACATGATATATATAAATTATATCAGTGTAAATGTGCATTTTTTATTATGTCGGAAAGTATTTTGTTTTACTTTATTCCAGTAAATATTTTTTTTAATCTTTTATTTTCGATATGCTCGCGCCCCCTCGTAGGTTTATCGCGCTTCCAGGGGGTGCGCCCCACAGTTTGAGAAACACTGGTTTACGTTCAATAAATAACTTTTTGGTAATCAATGTCCTTCAATATATTGTAGATTTTATGACCAGCAATATATTTTGTTCAAAACACGTCTTGCTCTCTCTATAGTATGACCAAGTTGTTCAGTTTGTTTTCTCTGCCATAGTACTTCTTAAATAATGTTTAATGCTCTTTATATATATATATATATAACTGAAATGGATCTCCTACGATTCATTTGATATCGATATTGTTAAAAATATTTGCAAAAAGTATCTCTGTATTAGGGGAATTCGAGGCTATTTTTCTAGCAACTCGATGATGAATGTCTAGTGGCGTTTTCTTGTTTTCTTTTAAAAATAGTACTAACTGATCTGGTTAATCGTCAAAACTTAAAGATTTAATATCGCCTTTGTAAATATTCTTTAATTTTTGTATAGCTTCCGTCTTAATTTCAGGAAATAATATCTCGTCAAAAAATACAGAAAAGCGTTCTATAAAAATGGCATATATATCTCAACTCTTCGGGATAGTTCTGCTCTTGTCCTATCACAAATGATTTAAAATGAATTCCCTATGAAATTTTTTCTTCTTTCAGATTCACGACCGACTTCCTTATTTTCATTGGGAATAATTTTTCTCTTTTGCTGCCTCCAAGCTTGTCCGTCTTCCACTTCAAACGAGAGTTCGGATAAATCAGTTGCTTCTTGTTCCAATTTTCCCAATTCATTTTTGAGATCTCAGATATTATTTTCTGGAGATTTTAATAGACTTGGTAGACTAGACCCTTTCAATAACTCACGTCAACTGATTGCAATGATTTACTGGAACGGAAATTAGAATTTTCGAATGCCAACACCGAAGGCGTTTATACCCAGTTTAAGAAGAAAAGGAAAACCATGAGAGAATACAATTAAAAATCAACAACCCCACCGAAGGAGGGGAAAGGGACGGAAACGCTAAACGAACGGATCGCCAAAAACTAGCGGGGCGATAAAGCAACCCAAAATCGAGTTGGCGCCGAAGCGGCACGAATGGAGGAGGAATCAGGAAGGAATCAATCGCCAAAAGGGACCATGGAGGAGCGGGGAAGGGGATAGTCAACACTGACCCTATTTAGTATTTCAGTAGAGCAGTTGATGTTGTTTATGTCTGAACTTAAATGTTGACTTACGGTGGTTTGAGGGGAATCTGCCATTTTGCTGTGGCGTATGCATAGTTTAATTTAGAATGAGAATAAGTAAATGTCTGTGCTCTGATAATTAGGTTTTCGTGATTTTTGATTGATCTGAAAACATTCTTAGCTAATTTAGTGATGAAACCAGATATCGACTCCACATGTAGATCGTTATGTATCACATCATCATTTCTAACGTACCAAGGTGCGTTAGTCATGAGGCGTAGAATTTTATGTTGTATAACTTGAATTTTTTTCACGTGGGTGGCAGCCGCAGCACCCCAGATAGGTGAAGCGTACGTGATTACTGGGCGCAAAACTTGCTTGTATAAGATAACTTTGTTTTCAAGGGATAGTGAAGATTTCCTCCCAATAAGGGAGATAGCTAAGTGAATTCTACCCCAGAATGTTTCTGAGAGATAGTCGATATGCTTTTTGTATGTTAGGGGGCTATCCATGTGTAGACCCAGATAACGAACTACCAAGACCCACTGAATGTTGTCATCAAAAAGTGTGAGCTGGAAAGGGGGGGTCAATGACACCCCATTTACTAAATATAATTGTTTGAGATTTATCAACATTAATTGCAATTCTCCATTGTGTGAGCCAATCTTGTAACCTATCAAGGAAGTTTTGCATGTTTTTAAGAGTGTATTTGAGCTGGGTACCTTGCGAAAGCATGGCGGTATCATCCGTGAACAGGCAAGTACTGATGGTGGGGTGATCTGGAAAGTCGTGTGTGTAAATGTTGTATAAACAAGGCGACAGGGAACTACTTTATGGAGTTCCACTTTGAATTTGACCGTTATTAGAAAAAGTGTTATTTACACGAACCCTGAAGGTTCTGTTGTTTAAATAATTGTGAATAATTTTAATTAAATATCCAGGGAGTTTTTGAGTTCAATTAGTTTGTAAGTGAGGTCATCATGCCACATCTTGTCGAATGTTCTCTTAACATCTAAGAAAACACCGACAGTGTAGAACTTGCTTGCGAGAAACCTTCATTAATTATATTTGTGACTCGTATAAGTTGGTGTAGCGTTGAATGGCCTGCCCGGAACCCGCATTGTTCCGGGGGAATGCAATCTGTGGCTTTGCCGTGTGATTGAATTCTTTTTAAAATAATTATTTCGAAAACCTTAGCAGTGGTACTTAATAAGGAAATTGGCCTATAATTTTGACTAAATCTATGATCCTGATTAGGCTTTGGCAGCATACCCACGTTTGCTTGCTTCACAATGTCGGAAAGAAATGATTTGCTAAAATAACAATCATTTGTTTATCATTTCTTTTTCAACCAAAATCCCTCGAGTTAGCTGAACATCGCAATGTTAACTTCTCACTTCCTTTTCAAACTCTCATGAAATTACAATTTATCCTTTTTCAAATTTTCTGACTGAATTAAGAAATTTCTGATTTAATGCAAAAATATTTTTATTTGGCATCACTGTTTCACCCCTCTCCTGTATCTTTTTCTAAAATAGGGTACACCGTTACTATTTACCAAAGTTAATTTTTGTTTAGCACCCAACTGTCTCGGAACCTTTCTATATTTCCTCTCTGGTCCTCCAGATCCAGATTTGATCAACCATTTGTATCCCAAAGTCTCCTTTCTACACTTTGTTCTTTTATTTGGTTCTGTCTAAGAGCCGAGTGATGACCTGACAAGTGGTCTACGATTACTGGCAATACTCGTGTGCCTCTCACCCTCATCATTCTTAAGACTTGTTCCTTTTTCCTCTAACTCACGCCTTTCTCCGGACCCATTCTTCCTACTATACTGCGACTCATTTGATCTAGACTGCACACCTTAAAAATTACTCGATTTATACCTTGAACTATTGCTGTCAAAACTACTGGTTCTTATCTTCTTCTCGTCCCTTTTCCTATGCTGATATAGTCCGACTTGATCTACATTAACTATTAAATTATTACGTTTTACCTCAAGTACTCTATAAGGACCTTCAAATTTTGGTTTAAACTTGGCAACCACTTTTGTGCTGCCAAACTTAAAGTATGCGTTTTCACCAGGACCCAATCGTTAACCTTAATCTGAACAACTCACCTCTGTCTATCATAATATTTCGCCCACTTTTCGTACTTTGCTTTGGTGTTTCGTCTAGCTTCATCAAATAATTTCTCAATATCTCCTACTGCAAACTCAGTTCCGTCAGATACCATTACTAATTTTTGAAATGGGGTAATCAATTTTCGACCTAAAAATAATTCTGCAGGAGTTTTTCCCGTCATTTCATTCACTGCCGTTCTAATAGCATTAGCGAACTCACGTAAGAACTGTGGTCCCAAGTATCATGTTGATCATTCACATAATTTGCAATCATTTGCACAAGATCGTGATTCACGCGTTCGGTTCTATTCGCCTGAGGTCTATACACAACAGTCTTCACATGCCTTATGCTTAATCTGTTACTTAAATATTCAAAAATATCGGATATAAATTGGAGACCTTTATCACTTATTAATTTTACTGGAGCTCCATATAACGCGATATTTAATTATCAAATAAACTATCAGTTATTACATTAGCTGAGGCCTTTTTAACCCTCTAAGTGGATGACCCGCTAATTGAAACTCACTTGGAAAGCGGTCTACTTTTTCAAAGCGAAAAGGTTTCTGTTTAAATTTGCGAACTTCTTCGAAAGCGCACCACAGTTTTATGCCTTCCCTCTTAAAACTGCGTGGGGTCCTCTAATGGTTTTGAAGGGGACAATTTTATTGCTTTTTCGGTATCTGTGTTGTTGGAAAGGGGAGGTTTCTCATTCACAGCTGTTGCCTAGGGCGAGTATTGTGTGATGGAAATTTTATCCACTTCACGGCCAACAGAAACTTCTCCCAATTTATTGAAAACAAGCAAATAAAGGGTAAAAAATAAAGTTTTAAAGAAATGATTCATTCAAAGTTGAAAAAATATTTTTAATATATAAAAGCAAAAGAAAATTTATTTTTTTTCTCCTGTTACTTTTAAGAACTTTAAAAAAATTTAAAAAGAACATTTTTATTTCGGTGTTACAATTTTAACCACAGAAGCTCTTTGTAATCATTATTGAATATCAGACGAAGAAAACTCAAGAATATTTTCCTGTTATTTTTTTTTTAATTATGAGGTAAAAAGTAAAAGAGATTATTTTTTTTTATTTAACAAAATTATAATAAATGTAGTATCATTATATATGATGAATAAATTTGTAAAATAAAACTGGGATTTCTGCACAATTTATTATATTTTTAATTAACCATAACATAAAAAGTCATTTCAATACTTTTAATGTATGCAAATTTTAATCCTTATCTTTATATTTTTCTGTTGAATGATTTTTTTTTTTTTGCTATAAATCAACATAACAACTTGCAATGAGGGAAAATACCCTCACTACGTCAGCATTTGCACACATAATACACACTCAATCAGTGGTGCACACAAGGGAAGGGATTCTTGGGTCCAGACCCCTCAAAGCACTTGATTTTTTTTTCGATTGTTTATAATCCCATACATATATAATAAGTACTATATATATGCATAGTTTGTACTACAGTAAGTAACTGTAATTATAAATTAATTTTATTAATGCTAATTATTCATTCAATAATTAATTTTTTAATGTTTTTTGTTGCCGAAAATCAAAAGAATATGTTAGATGGCGAATTGGAGTATAGGAGAATAGTGGACTTTGACCCTGGACCCCCTCCTTGAAAAGTTCCTGTTTGCGCTGCTGCATTCAATCAATAAAAATATATATATTTTTCTTAAAGTGTGCTGGCGAAAGTGTTTCTAACCATTTTCTATTCAAATTTAATTTTTAATCTTTCCGTTCCTTAAGTATTTCATCCTTTAAATGCATATTCGCACATATCTATAAATGGTAACTATATCTTTCTGTTCAGTTATTGCAAAGATGTATTGCCAATTAATTTTGTCTTTTAAAACAATTTACATAAGTACAATTAGCTGATAATTAATAATATAAGTAATTTTATAAGCAAAAAATTTTAACGCTTAGAAATGTATCCTTAATTCCAGTACTAGAACCCTACAAATTGTTATTTTATTCTTAAATATTAACACAGTAATAATTCATAATCATCATCATAACTCGTTCTATATTGCAAAAAATCCCTACCTTTTGCTTCTGAAATACTATTATATATATTAAAAATTTTGTGTAGTTTTTGAAAAAAAATTACACCTGTGGAAAAAACGGATCATAAGTTTTGGTTTTTAAATAATTTTCTCGTAAGTATAGAGAATTTTTCTAAAGGCATAACAATAGCTTAAATATAAAAAAATCGGGGAATGGGGTGCATTTTTTTAAGGATCATATATTTGGAAAACTTGCTGCAGAATTTCTGATCTGAAAACCAATTAGGTTTCAAAAAATTTTAATTTTCTGAATTTTGATTGTAGTTTCGGTTTCATTTTAAAGCATTTTTGTATTCCTAGATTGAATTAATTAAAAATATTTTTTAACACAATCCATCATTTCGTTTCAAATGGCCATTAACTGCAATTTTAATTTCTAAAATCATTTCTGTTTGCTCATGTTTTTAAGTTTCAGTTTTTTCACATTTACTTAATTAAGATTGATTTAAAGACCAATATATTTTTTGCCACATAGTTTGTTTAACTTAAAAGCTCTTTACTTTGTTTTCATTAAGGTTCGTTTTCCTTTTGAAAAATGCGATGATCAAAATGTACGCAGTCTACTGTGAGAAATAATACTTCAAAGGGATGGAATATGACTGAAAATGGTAAATCTAAAATCCAGCTTTCAGGTGATATTACAATTAGACTACAGAATACAAATGTTGCAGAATGTGAACTAACTATTTCCCTGATGTACCACAAACTACATTATAATAAATATATTGTGTAGTACTACATTACAGTATTTTAAAGCCATGCAACAAAAACTTAAACTTGCTTAACTGCCACGAAGGGGAACTGAGAAAAAATAGATATTATTTACAAACTTGATGATTTCTGGATTACGTTTGTATCACTACTATTTTCTGTATAAATATTTTGCATTTAAAACTCTTGTGAAAAAATATAAGGTTCTGATAAAACTGAATAATTGATCAAATTAACAATTGTTATCTCTCTCAATATTATGTCGAAGAATATTTTGAATTAAAAAAGATATTTTCAGTCATATTTATTTCAAGTAGAATTTTCATGTAGAACATAAGTTGGATAGTAACATATAAAAAAAATTAAAGCTTTGCATGCATAGGAATTTTTTTTATGCCTTTACAAATTTTAAATGTGTTTTTCTCAGATTTTTAATTTTGAAGATGAGAGGGTTTTCTAATCCCTAAGGCGTTTTTCCTGTACAAGATAGAGTCTTGAAATATCTCGTAAATATGCCCTAACATATGTTCTATAAAAGTTCATATGGACTTAGGTCTGAGAGCTCTAGTTATTTTTTAAAAATATCTTAATGTAATATTAAAAAAAAATTGTGTTTTTCCAGGTTCAGCCATACAAATAATTATTAAAATTCAACAAGGAGATATATTTTAAATTTTATACTTTTTGTTTGCAATAATCTAAGAAATATACATCACTTACAATAATTAAATATTTTTAATAATTTAGCATTTTAGAAAGGTTTTAAAAACTTCAAAACTGTTCAATGCTTTAAAATTGTGAAATAATGGCTTGTCAAACTCACCTATTGTTTTCAGAATCAATATAATAGTATAATCTGAATATAAAACAAAAATTAATTTTACTGTGACAAAACTGTTTACGACGTCTACTCATACTGTAAAAAGAATGAAAGATAAATATGAACATAGTGGCAGTCAAAAACACATTCATAATACGGAAAAATTCTGTCCCGCAACTAATTCCAATGCATTTTCCAAACTGTAGCTAAAAACAATTATATGTTTATTAGGCCAGAAATTATTTATATTTAGATATATTTTTCCTTATTAAGTACATAATGAATAATGGCAAGATAATTTGTAAAATCCTAAAAGATTTTAATGGAGAAAAAAGCCATACATAATTTTAGATAGGTAGAAATTTCATTATATAATACACAAATATGCATGTTTTAAAAGAAATAAGTTGGCTAAGAAAATGAAATTTACTAAAAATTTCCTGAATAAAGTAAATCAGATTTCATCCTCAAATACATATAATTGTAAGAAAATGTTTTATTCAATTTACAATCAATTACAAATAAACTTTTATAAAAAATAATTTTAACAGGTATAAATAGCAAATAATATCAAAGAAGTATAAGAAAGACACATACATATCGTTTACAGAAATGCCACAGTGTGATATTTTTCAAAACAACAGTCCACAGTCCAAACACAGTCCAACATTACAGTCTTAACATTGAAAACGAGTTTCTCTTCGAATACGTTTTCCATTATCATTTATCTTAAGGTTGCATACCACACATTTTCGCGATGTTTTTTTTTTTTTTGAAGAGTTTTAATAGTCTACACTCCTGCAAAGAGAAGTCTGAATTCAAAGCTATAAAAATTTACTATTCCCAAAAAAGTCATTTATACCTTTATTTTTTATAATCTATGAATGCGTTAAACTATTAATTTGTTATGGCGACTATTTAATATTAAATGCGAAAAATACGAATAAATTTCAAACTGAAATTTAAATTGAATGTTTCAAAAACTGTCATCGATATTCTCATAACTTTTACATATTGTCGTTTTAGCATCTCACACATCTATCTTCTATGTAAAAATCTATTACAAGTTCATTAAATGTTTCAACATATTTTTAAACATAACATGCAGTTTTCAACCAAATTGTGAGGCTCCGGTAGCCTAATGGTCAAGGTAACGGACTCGTAGCTGTCGTGTCATGAGTTCAACCCCAGTACCACTGAAGATCCGCCATGTAGGGGAGCGATGCTCAAGCGTCATCCTCGTCACTTGACCATGGTTTAAAATTACGAGGTCCGTCGCAAAGTGAGTGAATATTAACGTCGCACTGTTCAGCTACACGAGGGCTTTTAGTGATGGACCTCGTAATTTTGAAAAATGGTCAAATGACGAGGGCGACACCTGAGCTGGCACCCCCTCTCCTAACTACCACACCACACCAACGAGAGGACATTTCAGCTCTCGATAGATTTAACGTGCATCGCTGCCCTACACGGCGGGTCTTTTGTGGCACTGGGCTCGAACTCGAGACATGCCAACCATGATTCGATACCTTGACCACCTGATACCCCGGCCACAGGACCATCGCCAAAAGCCCTAGAGTAGTTGAGTAGAGAAGAGAGAGAGAGAGAGCGACGTTAATATTCCCTAACTTAATTAAATAATATTAAATTTAAGAAATACATGAAAAAATATTAGAAGTGGAATACATATATATGTATTAAAAATTTAATCTAAATATATTTTTTTAAATATCCAAAGAATTATTAGTATTTATGGTAAATATATATATTTTTCAACTGAGTATGTGAAAAACGCATAAATATCTTTTTCGAAATTCAAATGCAGAATTTCAGTGCAGCTAATATAAAAAATTCCTAGTTTTGCATGGTTAAGATTATAAAAATGTCCAAATTTTAATAACCTTTTCTTCAAACAACCACTAATGGAACATAAATGATGAGGGATTTTGCATAAATAGATATTTCTTTAACTTGTGAATTTAAAAAGGATCTTTATATTTATTTATATGCGCAAATGTTAACTGTAAATTTGTCCAGATGCTTTTGATTACTCTTTATTTGAAGATTCAAGTTTAAAAATATAAGCTTGTAGTTTACGTTCTCTTTGAATGAAATTACTGTTCAGACATTTAAAATTCAAATATAATTCATTATCTGAACAATACAAAACTAGGGATTCTATGTAAGATGCCCTGAATACCTGGCTTTAAAATTATAAAAAACTAAAAGATTTAAATAGGGTTTTTTTAGCAATGTGTAAAAATTTTTAGCAAATAATGTAATACAGAAGCTTAAAATTATTCATGTTTAGAAGTGGCCAAAATTTTAAAGGATTTTAAATTTTGAACCTTTTTCTTTCTGTTAATTTTTGACACATAACGAAATAATCCTTTTTTAAAAAAAATCCCTGAAAGTATTGATTAAAATAAGAAAAATGAAGCAGTAAATTATCCTCAATGTTTTAATATATACTTTGAATTTAAATACTATAAATATTTTTAAAAAATTTAGACATACATTATAAAAACTTAATTCCATTTGAGAATTTTAAGGTAAGAAAAAAAAGAGATTTTTATCAAGCTATCCCCTAATTTTCTCAATTCATTGACTTGCAATTATCTCCGTACGCTCTTGAGTTTAAAGAAATTATTCCCAGTTTTTTACGATTGCTGCAGGGGAAGAACCGGTCTCCCCGCGACCCATAAAACTTCCCCTCAATGTCCATTGTGTCTCCCCGACCATCTCTAATTATCTTTCAAGATGTTAAGCCTTTAAAGGGGGGGAAGAGAATTTGGGAAAACACGGCATTTCCGCTTTCGAACACGTTACTTGAGGAGGTAAAATTACGTTTGGTGCATTTTTGGTGAGTCCCCTGCCTTACGGAAAATTCCGTGTTGTCCGTTTTTGAAGCCTTTCTAGTAGGGCAGAAAAAGCCGTGCTAATCGCTTGGAGGGTTTTAAGGGGTATAATCTCAGGCCACTTGCTGAAATTATCCGTAATTAATAGAACATATCGGTTACGTATTACTCGCGACGCAGGATACGGACCTAACAAATCTAACGTTTCTATCTCGTTTGGATAATTTGAGACTATCGGAATTAAGTGACCAGCTGGTAACGCGTTTTTATAATTGTTAACCTGGCACATGTGGCATTTAGTGGCATATTGTTCAATAACTTTTCTCATATACGGGAAATAACAAACGTCCCTTATTTTATGGTAAGTTTTAAAGCGTCCTAAATGACCTGCTATGGGCTTGTCGTGAAATTCTCTCATTATTTCATTTCTTATACTCGCATTTCACCTAACATCGTTGTGTATTTCGCACAAAACAACAAGCCCTCAATTAAATGAAAATAGCGAGACCAATTCTCACATATTGTCGCATTAACCGAGCTATCTTCTGGGTTTTCTAGGTATCGATATATATGACCTAACTCCGGGTCCTTTCTTTGCTCTTCGATTAGCTGTTCACGTGACGAAAGTACTAAATCTCTGATTATGACAACCTGTTCTCCTACGATACTTTCCACTGGATTCCTCGATAAAACGTCAACCACCGCATTCTGAGTTTCAGGATGGTGTTCACATTCTATATTAAATTCTGCTAATTTTAGATCCGACCTTATCATCCTACTCGACAAATTTTTACCATTTGTTAAACGCGTCAATGCAATATGATTGGTTATAACTATTACTGGCAGTGAACCTAAATACGTTCTGAATTTATTCAGAGCCCAAACTGCCGCTCAACACTCTCTTTCAGTTGCTGTATAGTTTCTCTCCACACTATTAAGCGAGCGGGAGGCATATACGACTGGCCTCTGTTCCTGATTAAGAACCACGCCTATGCCTATTGAACTGGCATCCGTGAACAACTCAAATGGCTTTTCGAAATCGGGTAATTTTAAAACTGGCACTTCCGTTATTGCCATTTTGAATGCGTCAAATGCCCTCTGCGTCTCTACTGACCAACAAAACTTCTTAAATTTCTTCTTCAAATTATAAAAGGGCTCGCTTAGATCGGCATAATTCTTAATAAACTTCGAGTACCACTGGGACATTCCTAAGAATTTGGATACCTTTTTAGAATTCTTCGAGGGTTTCATCTCTACTATAGCTCGAACTTTTGTCTCGTCCGTTGTAATTCCATCCTTACTAATTATCAAACCTAAATATTTCATTTTATCACAACCAAATTTACACTTCTCCTTATTCAATGTTAATCCTGCTTCCTGCAATAATCTAAAAACTTCCCTTAAATATTCGACAGGGTGAGTGAACGATAGAGACGATATGATAACGTCATCCATATAAACACTCACAAACCTCCCTATCACTGGTTTCAAAATAATGTCAATCGCCTTCTGAAAGTTGGGAGCCGCCCCTGACAGCCCGAACGGCATATGCTGGAATGCGTACGTACCATTCTTCGTTACGAAGCCCCCCTCGTCTTAACTATATCATTGGGGTTTACCGCGAGTTGAAAGTACCCGACCTCATGTCCAGCGACGACATAATTGTCGTATGGGGATATTCGTTATCAAATCATCTATTAAAGGTAAGGGGGATATCGTAGATATTTCGTAATAGCATTCAGCTTTCTGTAATCCACGGCAAATCGATACACCTCTGGATTATCCGGTGGTAACCCATTATTTTTTCTACACAACACAATCGGTGACGCGTACGGAGATTGAATCGGTAATATTTCCCCTCTTTCAACATTTTCTCTACATGGTAGTCTAAAATGCTTTACTTAAAAGGACTTGGTACCCTAAAAATCACAAACCTATCGTTTTTTTTATCTTCATTTAATCTTATTCTTTGCATTATTATCTTTCGATTGATATATCACTTGTGTATGTCGGAAAGTTAGAAGTTGACTAAAACTTCATTTGAAAACAAAGTAGGCAATTCAGCCACACCCCCTTTTTAGAAAAAAAAGCTAAAAAATGCTTTATGATAAAAAAAATCATTTTAGAAATAGAAATAATAACTATAAAAAAGAATGTGTAGTATTAAAAGCAGAATATTTCCGAGGCAATACAATAATGTAATTTTTCTTCCTTGTGAAATGTGTGCATGTAAAATTTTTAAATTAAAGCATTTTATATTAATAATTTTATATAATTTCAGTTCTTCTTCCTGATATATTTTTCATACAAATGTAATACTTTAATATTATAAGAAGAAAAACAGCTAAAATTTCTGTCGTGACAGAAAAAAAAATTTTTTTAACATTTTTCTTGGATTTTCATGGGCAATTAGTACTCTCTAAAAGTTGATCATTTATCAAAATGTGTGGGTTGAAAAATATGAAAATGCAATTATTTTAAAGAAAAACGTATAACTAATATCTTAAACTGGTATTTTAAGTTTAATTAAGCTTATAATAATTATTTTTTCAGAATTATAAACTTTAAACCTGTTTTTCTCAGTTTGTGTTTTTCGAAACCTTAGTGCATTCAAAATGCTACTCCGACAATTATTTACCAATCACTTCAATTTTTTTCTTGCGTGTTGAAAATAAAGCATGTAATAAAATTAGGGATTCGTTTTGCTATAAACTGAATACTTTTTTTTAAAAAAAATAAAATGTAAGACATGTTGGCTTTTTCGTTGATTTTTAGCCTGTATATCAACATTTTATTTTTTTTCTCGAAAACGAATGAAGTTATTCTAAAAAATCGATCCCTAAAGTTGTTTAGATCATCCATAAGAGTATTATAAAAAAATTTCAGGTCAAAAAATTAATTTTTACAAAAGGAGTAGGATTTTAAAATTTTCCCAATTTTCTTCAAAAAAAAATTAAAATTTTTAAAATTGTGTGAATGACATGAAAATTTTCATCTGGTAACATTTTTTTGAATAGAAACATTGTATAAAATGCTAAAATATAATTTTTAAATACGTAAATAAAGAAGTTTGCTCAAAGGATGCCAAGTCCCCTTAACTCTGTCATAACGGTATGGCGTAGAAACAACTTGTGGCTTATCCCACCCCCGTATCAATCTCATTATACAAAACATGCGTGAGTCCCGGTTTGTCTGAGAACAATCCTTTAAAACTATTAAATAAAACCTAAAAATCTTTTTTCTGACTTTCCTCCAACCCTGTTTTAGTAAGATCTATTTCCGCATTTCCTTCCTCAATCGTTGTAACATCTTTTCTATCTGTGAATCCGGGATTGCCAACGTTTTCCGATCAAAATCTAAAACAATCTTCGATCCACTAATGAAGTTAACGCCGAAATACATGGGTATTCTAAATCTGCCAACACGTGAAACATCCAAGGGTTCTCAAATTCTCTGATCCACGCATTCAATTCAATTATACAGTACAGTCCCGCTAATCCGAACACGGCTAATCCGAACATCCGGTTAATCCGAACGACTCCGCGGAAAAAATTTTATAATTTTAAGGACGAAAATCGGTGAATATTTCAATATAAAACAGTGTAAACCTTAATTCAAAATAGTTCTTTATTTAATATTCACGCACTGTACATCAAGTTATGGTACAAATTTTAAAATGGAATAAACTACAGAACAGAACACTAATGTTTAGTATGAAAAATTGTACAACAGAACCTCTTTAGAACCTCTAGTTTGTCTTTAAGAGTAAGTGTTGAGTGTTTACGCTTACTCGCCACAACAATCTGTTTACGTACACTGTATCACAGATAAATGTCCAAAACACAGAACAAACTGTTTTCACTGTAGAATATCACACTGTAACACTGTTATTAACACAGAGACAAAAGCGGACGAGTATAGAACGAGCGCGGAACGACTGACGGCCAACAGTACGGGCACACGCAGTCACACTGACACACTAAGTTAGGAGTGGTGGGGGAGGACACACGCGTCGAGGAGTGGGGGTACAGTCCACGCGGCAAAAAAGCGGGCGCGTACGCTCACATTACGACAAAATACATAGACACAATAGACCCGTGAGTGAGTGAGTGAGTGAAGATTAACGTCGCACTGTTCAGCTACACGAGGGCTTTTGGCGACGGACCACGTAATTTTGAACCATGGTCAAGTGACGTGGACGACACCTGAGCTGGCACCCCCCTCTCCTAACTACCACACCAACGGGAGGACGTTTCAGCTCTCGACAGATTTAGCGTGCATCGCTGCCCTACACGGCGGGTCTTTAGTGGTACTGGGCTCGAACTCGTAACAAAGCCAGCCACGATCCGATGCCTATACCACTCGGCTACCGCGGCCACTCAATAGACCCCTACTCCCGGTTCAAATAGTGATTTCGCTGTTACTCCGGCTAATCCGAACAATCACGTAATCCGAACAGGGGTCGGTCCGATATTGTTCGGATTATCGGGACTGTACTGTACTGACATTCCGACATGTAGCTCCCTGTGTCGTGATCACTTAAGCACGCGATTTTTTCACTTGCTTATAAAAAAATATATTTCCTATAGATATCCTCGGATAGAGAAATTATTTCTCAGCACTTGTATTCCATAAAGCTTTCGTAAAAGTTTCATTTAACAAAATGGGAACTTATGGAAATTCCACTGGTGACAAGCATATAGCAGATAATTTAATTGGTACCTCCTTTACTGACTGATCATTTTGATCATCTCTAACCTTCAAAACATTTAATTGACCCCCTTGTCTTTGATTACCTCTACTAAAATCTGTACTCGAATCCCTATTTCTGCGGTCCCCTTGACTAAAATTTTCACTTTTAACTCTATTCCCCGACTGGTATCTTGTATCAAATCTTCGAACATCCCTATTCAGTTCATTCCTGCTTTCGAACCACTGATTTCTTTGACAATCAGTCTCGTAATTACCCCTATAATTATTTCTGTTATTACTTGGTCTATGTAAAGCTTCCGAATTTCTCCAAGTCAACTATTTATCGTCATCAGTAGACATCCTACGCTCATTCCTACCTCGTAGTTCAACATTACCACTATTCCTCGAACCCTTCATTTTCTTGCACGAATATCTTTCTTCGAATTTCGCTAATACCTCTAACAACTGAGCTGTTGTTTTCGGGTTCCTTACCTCTACGTAATCTTGGACCTATGGTTCGAGGCGAACAAAAATATGGTCCACTAAAGCTTCTTCGGGTATACTAAGTCCCAGTTTTTTATGTACTTTTAGCTGATCATAAATAAAATCTGTCGGATCCTGATCCCTGTTCTGTTGGGACGCATAAAACTGACTTTCTAAATCCTTTCTATTACGGATAACGGGGAAAGTTCTTGTCAATGCCACCTTCACTTAAGTCCGTGGCTGTATTCTGCACTAATGGTGACCCAAATACTTCGTACCAGTCGCGAGCCCTTCCAAGGAAATTACCTTTCAAAAACGCACATGATAAATCGCTGGGTATCTCTAGTAGTTTAATCTGATTATATCGATGCCCTCAATAAAATCCTCCACATTATCGGACCCAGTAAAATATACCTCCTAAAAACATCCTAACCCTGCTGCACCTCCTACCTCGGGGTGAGGGAAATTAATCCGGAATGGGTGTCATTGTAAAGTATTAGCGCGTGGGTGATGCCTTACTTCTAAGTTAGCTTTGTGACCTAGGGGTGTGGGAGTAAATGAAGAACAAGGCGTTGCCATGATCTTAATATATCTTTATTAAGATCTTAACTTAAACACTATACAAAGACAATAGTTATATTTAAACTTAGAGGATCTGAGGTGAGAAAACACACAATACGTATTACCAAATAAGCGCGACTTTAATCACTATATTCCCGCCTATTCCCAATCTCAACTTATACACAGTTCCTAATCGATAACAGAATTATCCTACCTTAATCTTTTGGTTAGTAACAATCCTCTCGGATCCAAAATATATTTTCTTGATCTCGCGTGGAATAGTATCCACCTTGACTTTATCGTTCTGTCACGGATAGCTTCAAACTCGAATAACAGCTTACTTCTCTTCCTTCAGTTTAGGCGCTTAAACTTAGACTAGCACAATCACTTCCCATTAGGCCATACGCTTACGTTAAACTTCTGCTATTTAAAAGGCTCCAAATTTGCATACTCACGCTTCGCTTCTCAATTTGGTTGGAAAGAATTTACCTTTTCGGCCCCGAAGAACCCAAGAGGAGTTTTTAGTTGAAAAACGCGATGAGCCCGTCACAAATTTAAGTTCAAATGCAAAGAATCGTACTTTAGTGCAAATGGTTAAAAATATTAGAAATGTGTGCTTTCTCATTCCTATTTTTGTAACCATATTGAGTCACAGCAACGCGTGGCAGGGTACTGCTAGTTTTAATAGTAAAATTTTAGAAATTATATTGCACACTAATGTGTATTTTGGGGGGTAGTGTTTGAAAAGAAAAAGAAAGCCATAGAAATTTTTAGAAATATTCCCAAAATTTCAATTGGAAATATAACTGCATTTTTAAGAATAACATTAAAACTGCGTTTGTATTTGCGAAAATAAATTTTGGAAATGGAAGGCAATTGATTATAACATGTGAATTTGACTCTTTTCTCGCTATAGTGAATGTGGTGTAGCAGTTAAAAGAATGATATACTATCTTCGTTATCTCGTCTTTCCTCTAAAACAATTTACAGAGATAACATTTCGAATCATTAAATATTCATAAAAAATGAACTATTGATGAAATAAACTATTTTTTTATAAATTTAAATAATTTTTTAAAAAAAGTACAATTGTATTAATTTTAATAATAAAATTTTAGAAATTATTTTGCACACTAATGTGTACTTTATGCGGTAGTTTTGAAAAGAAAAAAAGAAAAAGTTGTAGAAATTTTTAGAAATATTCCCAACATTTCAATTGGAAAGATAACTGCATTTTTAAGAATAACATTTAGACTACGTTTGTATTAGCGAAAATAAATTTTGAAAAACAGAATACAAAGGGTTATAATATTTGAATTTGACTTTCTTTTCTCCCTATAGTGAATGTGGTGTGGTGTGGTGTGGCAGTTAGAAGAATGATATACCATCTTTGTTATCGCCAACCCTTTAAAACAATTTACAGATATATGATATTTCCAATCATTAAATATTGACTAACATATTTTTAATTTGAAACAAGTCTGAAAAATGTAAATAAAATTATTCAAGAAACTAGTTAATTTTAGGATTGTAATAGTGAATTAGAT
Source organism: Trichonephila clavipes (assembly GCA_019973935.1). Lineage (NCBI taxonomy): Eukaryota > Metazoa > Arthropoda > Arachnida > Araneae > Nephilidae > Trichonephila > Trichonephila clavipes. The sequence goes on from BMAU01014878.1 coordinate 1,399,547, forward strand.
GATCAAGTGTATCCTGTAAAAATTTGACATTCTTTGATATTAAAGAAAAAAAACTATTTAGGAAAAATTGAGTGTCAGTGATAAAAAACATTAGTTTTTTTTATAAAACATGTCTTCAAAATTTTCAAAACCTGCTTATAAAAATCGATAATCCATGCATAATTCCATTCAAGTGAATTATCGAAGGAAAACCAACTAAGAAGGAAAAAAATTACTTTAATATCTCACAAAAAAAAGCCCCCGGATTATAAGAAAAATGAAGAAAAGTGTATAAATTTTCACTGAAATGAAATTTTTAGTAAATATATATTGGTATTTTAAAAGCATGTTTGTATAAATCAAATATTGATTTTTACCTTAAAAATTATTATATAAATTTATCAGAAATAGTTTTATTGTAATAATATTACATAAAAATAATAATATATAAAGAATGTATAAAATATACAGTAAAGAAGATAATAAATTAAAATGTAATAATAATGTAATAAATAAAGAAAATAATAAAAAAAGCTTTTAAAAATTAAACTTTTTCATATATTCAATCTATTTTCTCAAATTTCTATAATTTTTAATTTCATATTTAAGTAACAAGAATTCCTAAATTTTAAAAAATATATATCAACTGTTCCAAAGAAAATTGGAAATTTTACTTATAAAAATAATTATAAATGCAAAGGAACTGTTTTAGGAGCGTTTATATACACACATATGTACTAATTTCTTCTATTTTATAATCTCTTCATTTACTGTAAAAATGTTATTCTAAGACTGTTTGAAAATTTGTTAGCATTCAAAATAAGCCCAAAACTGACATTAAAAATTCATTTTTTAATGAATTCTCTTTAAAAAATTTAATTATATTTCAGACTATATTATGTTGCGGAAGAACCGCATTCCACCATTTTTTTCTGACTTTAAATTACTTCGTGTTGCTCTAACTGTGTGACGTAGCCAGAAGTAAGAAGATTTAATAGACGACAGCCACATTTGAATGATACTCGCTCTGTTTGGCGTTTTGGCGCATTTCGAAGTGTCAGAAAACCCCGGTTATTGAAGACTTCGCACTACCGCGTTTCAGAGTGGTGGTGGTGGGGGAGAGGGGAAACATCTTTCCTTTTCTTTTTTGTGATGCGTATGTCGCGGACGACCTTGTACGAGCAGGATTTTCGACTCGAGACGAAAAAAGCCGAAGGAGCGTTACATACCTGAGCGTGACGTTCATTCAAGTTCACTCTCCAGAAAAACGCGCCAATAGAAATTATCACTTCAAAAAACTGCATGAAATCTAATTAAGTAACTTTGAATGAAGTATTTTTCTGATTCTGAATTAATTTTTTTCGAGGGGGAGAAATGAATTCAAGATCGTTCATATATATTTTCAGAAAACATTGACTTGTCTGAAACGTTGAATGCTAAAAAAAAAAAAATGTTTTCCTTCACATAGAGTTTCTTAATGATCACCTCGCACATGGGTGAGGGAAAATCTTGAACTCCTTTTAGTAAGAATCTCTCCAATAATCTTTACAACTTCTTATCTCTCAACTTCTTAAAATTCATTGATTTCTGGTATTTTATTAAACTTTTATACATTTTGAGTTTATAAGTGTTACATTGTATTGATTTTAGGTGTATTTTAAATTTATTTAATTGTAAAAATTCTCCGCTATAGCACTACAACACAACTCAACTTCTTTCAGAAAGTTTGGGTTCTCATTTTCGCAACAGTTTTTTTTTCTTCTCATGGTACGATCCTGGAGAGTGAACACGTGAAGCTGCATTTGAATCGTGTGTTGTGGTTGAATAGAATGTGTCGAGAAAAAACCGCGCGATATTATTGAGTTAATGTGTTTGTCGCTTGGAAGAAACGAAGAAGACATTCGTGAATTATCTCTGTTCTTGCTTCTGAAATTGGTGAAAATTTTTTTTTTTCTTTAAGTTTATATTCTTACAAGGACTTGGTAAGCATTCTCTTTTTTTTTCTTTTATGAACGCAAATAGACGCAAGGTGAGTCTTTGAAAGTCTGACTATCCCATGTTAAAAAACAAATAACAATACAGATGGAAGATAGCATGGACGCAGGGAATGCAAAATACTTTCGCACTCCTATGTCTATAAAGGAACTCGTCTTACGAGCCGGTCAAAGAAAAATATCTGAGATAAATATGTTTTTAGAAAATAAACAAAAACCGTCATCTATCCCCAAAATAAACCCACAGTTGTTATATATGGAGATAAAAAGTAAAATCCCCAAATTTGATCAAATTTCTAACATGTCATTCACTAGAAATGGAAGGGCTGCGGTAGCCCAGTTGTTAAGGTATCCAACCATGGCAGGCATGTCATGAGTTCGATCCAAGTACCACTAAAGACCCGCCGTGTAGGGCAGCGATGCACGTTAAATCTGTCGAGAGCTGAAACGTCTCCTCCCGTTGGTGTGGTGTGGTAGTTAGGAGAGGGGGGTGCCAGCTCAGGTGTCGTCCACGTCACTTGACCATGGTTCAAAATTACGTGGTCCGTCGCCAAAAGCCCTCGTGTAGCTGAACAGTGCGACGTTAATATTAACTCAACTCAACTCACTAGAAATGGAAAATTACGTTTTGCCACCTCGGATCCAGCATGTGCAATACAAATTCTATCTTTAGATCAATTATTCAATATTTCGGTTAATGCAAGTGTCATATGGGAGGGTATTACTTCCCGCTTCTTACTATATGAAATTCCTACTAATGTATCATTGGAAGAATTATCTGCGGAATTACAAGACAGTAATAATTTCGAGATTGTAGAGATTCGCAGATTTATAAAATCGGGTACAAATCCTGAAATATCCCCCGTTCTGATAACCATACTTGGAACTGTATTACCAGATAATGTTAAGCTTTGGTTTATCAATCATAAGATTCAATTATTCATTGACAAACCTAGACAATGCACCAAATGTTTCAGTTTTTCTCATCCATCTCGATTTTGTCAGAGTCCAGCTATATGTTGTAATTGTGGTTCTTCTCACTCAGGAGAGTGCACTGTAAATGCGAACTGCATATATATATAAACTGTAAGGGTAATCATCCGGCAAATTTTTCTCTCTGTTCTTCGTTCTTAGCAGAAAAACAAATTATGGAATTAAAATGTAGACAGCACGTAACATTAAGTGAGGCGCGACGACGATTTCGTGCATCTAATTCCGAAAATCTTTCGACAGTACTTAAATCTAAATCTCAAGAAAATAACATACAAGAGTTAATAGACAAGAAGTTTGAGAAAATGATGACTGCTTTCCTAACAGTTGTGGAAAAACAAACGGCATTCCTAATGGAAATTTTACAAAAATCAATGGAAACAGTGCTCTCTCAAGTATGTAGCATAGTGCAATGTTTCTCAAACTTTCAATACTGGCGCCCCCTTTTTCAATCACAATTTTTATCGCGCCCCCCTTATACATAATAATTTACTGAATGCAATAATAATGCACTTTTACGATAAAGCAACAATATTTATTATAAACCGTACAAATTCATGACATAAAAATTAAATTTTGTATATGTTACTTTTAAGCAAAAAAAAGTTAAGTAATAGGATAAATACTAAGTTATTTTTCCTTTCTCTGATTTTTAAATTGGAACATATCTTACAAAATGCGGTGGTTGCTTAGAAGACAAAATATAGATATCAGCTAAATATAGAAAATGAACTCAGAGGGTCAATTTCTTATCTTAAAACTCCTTTCAAAAACTTTGCTCTGTAAGACAAGCCCATGGAAGTAGCTAATAATTATTAAACTTGTTCTTAATTTAGTATTAATTAACTAGTCATAAAATACTATGTGCACCACTCATACATTAAAAGCAGTGTTTCTCAAACTTTCAATACTGGCGACCCAATTTTCAATCATAATTTTTGTCTCGCCCCCTGTACAACAATAATGTATTTACTGCAATAAAAATGCACTTTGAGAGAGAGACGCTAAAGTTACAATACGATCTTAATTATAAACCGTACAAATTAATACGATAAATATATTAAATTTTGAGTATATTTTAAGTAATTTATATATTTTAAGAAAATTACTTAAAATATATATTACTTAGAATTATGTTATTTTTCTTTCTCTAATTTTTAAATTGGAACAGATCGCAAAATGATGTATTTAATTAAAGATTTATTTCCTTCAGCATATTCATTTCTCAAAGCACAAATGTCATTAGAAAAATAGTCTAGTCAATGTCGCTCTCTATCATATCCATCACATCTGGCATTATAGGGTACGTTTGCGTGAGTCTGGGCAACCTATCGGACGTCTGCGCAAAACATGTAAAAATGCTTTTCCTCGTACAATTCCAGTCAGTTTTGGTCGACTCGATACTCCTATAGCTACCGAATCTAGCTTGAATGTACATTTTTTTTAATTTCCACGTTAATTGTAATTCACGGTAATTAAGTATTTACGGCAGTAGATTAAAACAATATCATACATACATTTTTAAGTCGTAAGCAAACATTCGACCATAATAAAGAATCAACAAGTACACAGACGAACGAGCATGGTTCCGAAAATTAAATCGGCCGCGGTAGCCGAGTGGTATAGGTATCGGATCGTGGCTTGCTTTGTCACGAGTTCGATCCCAGTACCACTAAAGACCCGCCGTGTAGGGGAGCGATGCACGTTAAATCTGTCGAGAGCTGAAACGTCCTCCCGTTGGTGTGGTGTGGTAGTTAGGAGAGGGGGGTGCCAGCTCAGGTGTCGTCCACGTCACTTGACCATGGTTCAAAATTACGTGGTCCGTCGCCAAAAGCCCTCGTGTAGCTGAACAGTGCGACGTTAATATTCAATCAATCAATCAACCGAAAATTAAATCAAGGCGATCTTCTCAAAAATACTTAAATTTTGGATTTACCACTACTGAAGTAAATGATGGAAAAAAAGCCCCATCTCGATATGTGTTAAAACTTACAAATCTGTAGAACAACATGTGAAAGTTGTTTTTAAAACATGTAAAATCATTTAGATACGTTGGCAAGGAATTTTAAAAAGTATTTTCTGGATGAGGACAGCTTGGTAGCAAGTTACGAGTGGATTAGGGATCTATTTCAAGATACTCCAGAAGGGCTCTCAACTTCCGAAGAAGAAATCTTCATAGATTTCACATGCAGTGAAAAATTAAAATGCAATTTTGTAATAAATCGCTCGTTGAATTTGGGGTAGAGGTGGATGAGGAATTATCTGTACTGAAAACAAAAGCACTTCGTATACTATTACCATTTTCAACATCCTACCTTTTGCAAACCGGATTTTCTGCAGTGGATGCCTTGAAGACAAAAAATAGATCTCAGCTAAATATAGAAAAATAACTCTTTAAGTGTCAATTTCTGATATTAAAACCTTCCTTTGAAAAACTTTCCTCTACAAGAAAAGCCCGTGGAAGTCCCTAATAATTATTAAACTTGTTCTTAATTTAGTAATAAGATTGATTGATTGAATATTAACGTCGCACTGTTCAGCTGCACGAGGGCTTTTGACGACGGACCACGTAATTTTGAACCATGGTCAAGTGACGTGGATGACACCTGAGCTGGCACTCTTCTCCTAACTACCACACCACACTAACGGGAAAAAGTCTCAACTCTCAACAGATTTAACATGCAGCGCTGCCCTACGTGGCGGGTCTTTAGTGGTACTGGGCTCGAACTCGTGACAAGGCAAGCCACGATCCGATACCTATACCACTCGGCTACCGCGGCCAAATTCAGTAATAAGAAATTATTTATAAAATACCTTCTTCAGTACTGATACATCAAACGTATACTGGCTGAAACACCGACTCTTCGCTTTGAGTTCATTTTTAAAAAAAATAAAACATTATTCTTGATATAATAGCTGAACTGTAAGGAGAGTAAAACTGTGTGCACGACATTGTATACAAAAATGTAAAATGATTTTTTTTTTTTTTTTAGATAAATGCTATAATTGTAAATAACTGTTTAAAGAACTGTAATTTTAAACTTCACACAATTAGCATTTAGAATTAATGTTAAATTATGAAAAAGAATATAAAATTCCGATGAAGAATAATTGTGTTACTTTTTAACATTTAAAGCGAGAAGACTTCAAAAAGTTTAACCGGGAGCAGGCGCGTACTCGATACTAACATTAATGGTAGTGCGGGGGACTCAGTCATCCCAATCATTTGTTTAGAATTATTTTTTTACTGTACACTATACAAATCGAATTCTAGTGAATATTTTAATTTATAGAAAGTATACTTACCTTCTTTCAAGGACTATTCAATTCTTTGATGATTTGAGAAAAATCCAATAAAACTGAACTAAAATGATTCAAAAGTACAAGACCATAATAAAGGACGCAAATCAGACACTTTTCAATTATCCTACAGAAATGTTAAACCAATCAATTCTTTTCCAAATATCGCAAAACTCAATTATTTACAATTTCCCTAAGCGAAAAGCAAACGCATGAAAGATGGGAGGGAACTAATATTGATAATAACCATACCATAAGATTGAAGGTCAATCAAATGATTAGAAAACGTACTATGCAGCCTGGCTGAAAAGTGAATCATGAATTCCTTTTCTTTTTCTACAACTAATGTACAGTATTTCAATAATAATTACAGCGGTGAATTGTTTATCTTAGAATTTTTCTCAGGGTCTGGGTTTCGTTTTTTCTTTTAACGAGTAATATTTTATGTTAAAACGTAATAAAAAATCACTCATTGAGGAAAAACAGCAAATAAAACAAAATTTTTTTTTCCCTTTAATTTGGTTTTGGGATCAAAGATAGCTATTTGATGACGGATAAAAGCTAGATAATAAATATAAATTATGTCAGTGTGTTGTGTGTATTTTTTTTTATTATGGAAGAAAGCATTTTGTTTTACTTCTCTTTCCGGTTATTTTTTTTAAAAAAAAATCTTTAAATTTTCGATACGCTCGCGCCCCCCTTGTAGGGTCATCGCGCCCCCAGAGGGGCGCGCCCCACATTTTGAGAAACACTGGCATAGTGGATTCGACTACGCGATCTTCTCCCCGAGGCAGGAAAAAAAGAGCATCCGACATGTTAAAAACATCCATAAGCCCAGTTCAAGTTTTTTCTGGGAATAGTGGAAAACTTAACACTGAACTTGGATAAAAAAAAAAAAATGCTGTATATATGTTCTTGATTTTTGTATATATCTTATCATTCAGTATTTTACTACAAATATATAAATATCTATATATATATATAATTTTTTTTCTTTCCTCAAAAGGAAGGAAATTTTTGAAAATTCAGTGAAATAATTTTTTTTCCCTTTTTTATGAACTTTTTACAATGGAACTGTAGAAGCTTAAAAAATAAAAACATATGGTTAAATATCCCTCCCTTTTCTCAATCAGATATTTTAATTTTTCAAGAAACCTTTTTAACCAGTGAAGATACATTTAATTTACCAGGGAAAAAGATTTTCAGAAAAGATAGACAAAATAGATCAGGAGGTGGCTTGATAATAGCTGTACCTTTAAACGTTTCTGCTCAACAAATCCCTCTACAGATATCACAAATAGACGATTTAGAAATACTTATTGTCAAAATACATATTGAAGATATTTCTTTTTGTGTTATAAATATCTACGCACCACGTGGACTAAATATTAACTTAATAAAATCTTTTTTTGAATCATTAACAGATCCTTTCTTCATTTTTGGTGATTTTAACCTGCATCACCCGATGTGGGGATCGGATCACAGCTCAAGGAATAGTAATATTTTTATTGACTGGTGGACTGATTCTAATTCAATACTTCTAAACACAACTGTTCCTACTTATATAAATTCCACGGGTAAAACTTCTTTAATTGATCTCACAATTTGCTCCTCGAGTCTATGGACATACTAACTGTTACGTTTCAGATTGTTTCTTTGACAGTGACCATTCTCCAGTAATTACCGAGTTTCCATTAATAAGACCCAGTAAAAGGTTAATCAAAAAAATTGACTGGCAAAGGGTGAAAATGAAGTGCAGATTATATTAAGCAACCCAGAGAAGAATATAGATAATTTTACTGATACAATTTCAAAAATTATTTACAGTAATACCAGAGTTGTTCAAATTTCTAACAAATATTTCCCTCCATGGTGGAATGGTACTTGCCATAATTTTTATAAATTAAAAAAGAAGTTCAGAAAAAAGGCTATCCGTAGCATTTCTCCGCAATTATGGATCAAATACAAACAATACGCTAGTAAACTCAGATTTCATATAAAAAATGCCAAAAGATTGTATTGGGATAATATTTGCAATAATGTTTCTAATCCAAAGATATTTTTTAATATTCTGAAAAAGCTCTCTAATACTAAAAAAATAGAACCCAAGTATAATATTCTACAAGTTAATAATAGATATATTACTCAACCTCAAATTCAAGCAAATATTTTTGCGGACTTCTTTGCATCTAAAAACGCTTACCATGAACCAATTCCTTTGGACTTTTTCCACAAAGAGGACAACAATCTTAATAAACCTTTTCATATTTTTGAAATCCATAGAGTCTCACAGTCTAAAAATTCAACTCCTGGAGCTGATCATATTACAGCATCTTTTTTAAAAAATCTGGATCGTAATGGTTGTGAAATAATATTAAGATATTTTCAAGATTTATTTGATAATGCAATAGTTCCAAACTCTTGGAAACATGCAGTCATTCTCCCGATTCCTAAACAATGTAAAGACAAAACTCGCATATCCTCCTATAGACCAATAGCACTGACTTCCATCTTTTCAAAAACATCTGAAAGAGTTCTCACCAATAGATTAAGCTATTTTCTAACCACAGAACGAAAACTTCATCCTCAACATTACGGTTTCGTCCCTTTTAAAGATAGTAGAAGTGCTACCTATCTCATTCATAAAGCAATAATGGATGCAAAATTAAAAAAGAAATACTTTGTTGGAGTAAGTTTGGATATAAAAAATGCATACGATTCAGTTTATGTAGATGGTCTTCTTTATAAATGCCTACAAATCGGTATTACAGGAAAAACAGCTATTTGGATCCACAAATTTCTCACTTATCGATCTTTTCAAATCAAATGGAGGGGCTATCTTTCCTCCATAAGGATATTTCCCCAAGGTCTGCCACAAGGCAGTGTTCTATCCCCCATTTTATATACTATTTATATGTATGATTTTTTTGAAACTCTGGAAAATGACATCGAATGCTCTGTTTATGCGGACGACGTTTTTCTTTACTCTTCTCATCATTCTCTTGATTATATTTGCAAAAAAATGCAAAACACGCTGGACAGAATTTCTCAATGGTGTAAATATTGGAAGCTTTCTCTTAGTCCAGATAAAAGTACAATATCAGAGTTATCAAACAAAAGAATTACTACGTTTCCTAATATTTTATTGGAGGGACATTCTCTCCCTTGGCAATCCTCTATCAAATATTTAGGAGTTCATTTTTCCAAGCGGAGCCAGAATATTTCATTAAGAAACCAATTAAATAACAAAGCCTTGAAAAAATTAATAGCCTTAAGGCTATGGCATATAAGCATCATGGACCAAGAACAGCAGATCTAATCAAAATAGTAAATAATAGTATATGCAGTATTTTCTACTACTTTAGTCATATAATAAATAAATGGTCTGATAACCAACTGAAACCTTTTAATATCATTCACACCAAAGCACTTCGAATTGCACTGGGACTTCCACAATGGACCCCAAACATCGTACTTTTAAAATTGGCTGGACAAGAAATTCTGTCGGACAAAATACGAAGATTGGCAAATAAGTTTTTCCTTTCTCAAATTTCTAGCCAAACCTTTTCTCCATTATATAGCAATAACCCTGAGTTTCTGAATCTCAATATTATGGAAGAAGATAAAAATTCTATTATAAATATACTAAACCCTTTGAATGCCGTTAGTAGTCACATTATCTCAATCCCCAGAATAACATCGTTTTCAATTCTCCCATGCAATATATATATATCAATAATTTCGCATTTCAGGATAAAAGCTTACCAGTTCAAATTATAAGGGGCTTATTTGATGAAACGGTAAACCGTAACTTCCAAGATTTTTATATAATAGCTACTGATGCCTCAAAAAATGAGCAAATTACATCTATTGCAGGTATTACGGCAAATTCCCATTTTGCTTATAGAATAAATCACAATAATTCTATTTTTACAGCTGAAGCTCTGACTATTTGCCAAGCTCTAGATGATCTATCTATTATAAACAAGAATTTGTTAATTTTGTCTGATAGTCTCTCTGTTCTCTCTGCTCTTCAAAATTACTCAATTAAATCCCATAGTGTCATCCATAAATTAGCTAGCAAGATTTACATTCTATCACTTTATAATAACCAGTTGATTTTACTTTGGACTCCGGGACACTCAAATATATTGTGGAATGAACAGGCGGATAATCTCGCAAGAACTGTCACAGAGTCTAATGTTTACATCGACTGGATTTCCTCAGAAGACATCAATAAAAAATATATCAAGAGAGTTTTAAAAAGCCAATGATAATTTCTATTCAAGCAAATATTTTGTAAACTTGGGAAATATTCTAACATAAGCACCATCTCTAAATGGACAAGAAACAGAAGAGAAGAAATCCTATGTACTCGAATCTTCAGCAAAATGATCATCACTCCAGGACTTCTGCATAAATTCAATTTATCGGATAACGCAAATTGTAGATCTTGTAATTGCTTAAACGATTTGGACCCCATCTTGTTAAACTGCAATAGATATATTCATCCTCGAAATCATCTAAAACATTTTCTCAAAATCGATCCACATCACAACCTGACTTTCAAAGAATTATTGGAGAAAGCTATGTCAAACAGATTAACATTCAGATTTTTTATCCAGAAACTGAAATATTTTGACATCTACTAATTCTTAAGAAACATCTGTCTTTTAGGGGATCATAGCCTTTGTTGCTCCATATCCCACAAAACCTGAACTGAACTGAACTGATTTTCGCAACAGGTTTTCATAATTTTTCCTGAATTGAAGTTTTTTTTTCTCCTTTCTTAGAAAATTAAAGAAGCAAAAATTGGAAAAGCGACTTCCTCCCCTTCTGATAAATAAAGGTAAGTTACTTTTTCCAAACAAGAAAAACCATACTTACTTACTATCTGAATGTAACAAGAGTCTAGTCTCTCAACAGCTAGTTTCCTCCCTGGTCATCTGCGCATGATCTCACGCAACTTTCCTCCTTGAACATCTGCGCACATTTCCGTGCTTGACGTCAGTTGCCTCGTGAGGAGGTGTTGCTCGTAGGGGAATGCTATGACCAAATTCATTCTGCTGATATCTAGATTCTCTAGTAAGTAATGGTTTTTTGAAGTGTACGCAGCGGTGGTCGGTTGAAAGGTTGTGTATTAATTTCCTCAAGTCTTAAAAGGTTGTATCATTCTTTTTTTTATTTGGTTCCCTTTTCAGAGCAAGAGGGGTTTTTTTCCCTACTTTTGGTTCTGTTTTTTGGTAATTTTCCAATTTCTATTATTCTCTGGTTTTTTTATTTGAAAAAAGATTCAAGCTGAGTCACTCTAGATTAATCGTCTCTGATGTTGAACAACCCTTAATCGATAATAGTTTAACAATGGAAACAGGATTTTCAAAATTTTTCAGATCTTCTCTGAGGGACGCGGAAATTATTCTACGAGCTGGACAAAGAATTATATCCGAAATCAATATCTTGGTTGAAAATAGTCAAGAATCCCCTCTCAGATTCCAAAGTCTAACCCACAGCTTTTAAATGCAGAAATAAAGAAAAAAATTGCTCGTCATGAAAACATAAAAAGTATGTCTTTTACTCGTAATGGAAAGATAAGGTTCTCTACGCTAGACCCAGTATGTGCAGCACAAATACTATCTCTTGAGAAAATTTCAAATGTGTCAGTTAAAACGAATATTCTTTGGGAGGGAATCACGTCAAGATTCCTTATTTATGAAATACCACTTGATATATCTCTGAATGAGATAGCAAAAGAGCTACAAGAAACTAATAATTTTGAAATAATAGAGAGAAGATTTATTAAAACTGGTTCACAGCAACAATTCTCACCAGTATTAATTACAATACTTGGGACTACTCTACCAGAAACTGTGAAACTGGTTCTCATCAATCATCGAATTCAAAATTTTATCGATAAACCCAGACAATGTACAACATGTTTTAGTTTTCTTCATTCTACTAGATTTTGCCAAAAAACTGCAATATGTATCAACTGTGGTGTTTCACATTCTGGACAATGCTCTAATAACTCAAGATGCATAAATTGCAAAGGTGATCACCCAGCTAACTCATTAAATTGCCCCGAATATATAAAAGAAAAAAAAATATATTAGAATTGAAATGTGAGCAACATCTTACATTGGGAGAAGCGCGAAGAAGGTTCCGGGACAATAAAAGGACATCTTATTCTGCAGTAATCCAGACTAATACAGTTAATCTAGATATGCAAGACTATCTAGAAAAAAAAACTTGAAAACATGCTGACATCTTTTCAAGCAATATTAGAAAAGCAAACCACTTTAATTATGGAAGCTTTTCAAAAAACAATGGAATCTGTACTTTCTCACCTTAGCAAGATTTTTGAAATGGGGAAATCGAGTCACTCCCCATTGCGGAAAAAAAGCTGTTGGTAATAAATCCTCAATCCATAAAACACGCGCTTCTAGTGAAAGCGACGCATCCAATAACATAGACAGGGGATAATTACGGAAGTAAGATGGGTTTTTGTAAATATGTTTCTTTTATTAACGTTTTTGTTTTGGGGGCTAATTATTGTCTTCATTAGTTTGGTTTTCTTTCCTCAAAGGGAGGATAGTTTGTTCTAGTTAATTTTTTTCTTAAGTATTTATGAATATAATTCAATGGAATTGTAGAGGCCTCAAAAATAAATTCATATGGTTAAATATCCCTCCCTTTTCTGAAGCAGATATCTGGATTTTTCAAGAAACTTTTTTATCAATTCACGATAATATAAATCTTCCAAATCATTTTTAGAAAAGATAGAGAAGACAGATCAGGTGGTGGTTTATTAATTGCTGTTCCTTCCAATATTTCTGCACAACAGATTCCTATACAGATTCAACAAACCAGAGAATTAGAAATCCTCGCAATTAAAATACATGTTCGAAATATTTCATTTTATATTGTAAATATTTACGCTCCACGGGGATTTAATATTATAATAATCAAATCTTTTCTCGAATCCCTGATGGCTCCAATGATTATTTTTGGTGATTTTAACCTTCATCACCCGATGTGGGGATCGGATCACATTTCAAGGTATAGTAATGAATTTGTTGAATGGATTACTGATTCTAATTTGGTTCTTCTTAACACGACTGTTCCCACCTATAGAAGTTCAGCAGGTGCAGCATCATTGATAGATCTCACAGTTTGTTCTTCAAGCATGTCTGGATACTGCAATAGTTATGTTTTAGATTGCTCCTTTGAAAGTGATCATAGTCCAATTATTACAGAGCTTTCTCTCCTCAATTCAAATAAACGAATTTTTAAAAAAGTAAACTGGCAAGCAGTTATGAACCAAACGCATTTTATTTTAAATAATCCAGAAGTTAATTCTGAGAATCTTTCTGATAAGATATCGCAAGTCATTACTAATAATATTAGGGAAATTAAAGTCTCGAATAGATCCTTCCCACCATGGTGGAATAGTACGTGTTATAAATTCTATAAGCTTAAAAAATATTTAGGAAAAGAGCTATTAAAGAAATTTCATCTGAATTATGGATCAGATATAAACAATATGCGAGCAAACTTAGATTCTACATTAAAAATGCCAAAAGAATGTACTGGGACAAGATATGCAATAATATTTCTAATCCCAAGATGTTTTTTAATATTCTGAAAAAATTTTCCACAGTTACTGACACGGATCAAAAACTTAATATTCTTCAGCTTAATAATAGGTTTATCACTCATCCTCAATTGCAAGCAGATATGTTTGCAGATTATTTTGCATCTAAAAATGCCTATCATGAACCGCTTCCTTTGGATTTTCTCTACGACAAAAATAACCTTCTTAATAAACCATTCCATATTCTTGAATTGCATAGTGCAATAAAAAATTCTACAAATACAACTCCTGGGGCGAATCATGTTACAGCAATTTTCTTTTAAAATCTTGATCAGGGTCAACGGGATGTAATTTTAAGATATTTCCAAAAATTATTTGATAATGCAATCGTTCCAGATTCTTGGAAGCATGCAATCATTCTCCCGATTCCGAAACCGTGTAAAGATAAAACTAAGATATCTTCCTACAGACCAATAGCTCTGACTTCTGTATTTTCAAAAACTTTTGAGAGAATTTTGGCTAATAGGATTTCTTACTATTTAACTAAAGAAAGAAAACTTCATCCCCAACATTATGGTTTCGTTCCTTTCAAAGATAGCAGAAGTGCTACTTATCTGGTACATAAAGCAATAATGAATGCAAAATTACAGAAATTTTTTTTTGTAGGAATAAGTTTAGACATTAAAAGTGCATATGACTCTGTTTATGTGGATGGTCTTATTTATAAATGTTTACAAATTGGTATAGCAGGAAATATAGCAAATTGGATTCATAAATTTCTCACATCTCGATCCTTCCAAATAAAATGGAGGGGTTATTTTTCTCCCAAAAAGTTTGTTCCGCAAGGCCTAGCCCAAAGCAGTGTCCTATCTCCTATTTTGTATACTATCTACATGCATGATATTTTTGAAACCTTAGAATCGGAAGTTGAATGCCTGGTTTATGCTGACGACATTTTTATATTTTGCTCTCATAAATCCCTTGATGTTATTTGCAAAAAAATACAAAATACTCTGGAAAGAATTTTCCAGTGGTGTAAATATTGGAAATTAAATTTAAGCCCAGAGAAATGTACAATAGCTGAATTATCAAATAAAAGAAATTATACTCTTCCTAATATTTTGTTGGCTGGATTTCCCCTACAATGGCAAACTTCTATTAAATATTTAGGAGTTTTTTTTTCTAAACGTTGTCAAAATTTATATATTAAAAATCAACTAAGCAGTAAAGCCTTGAAAAGGATCAATGCACTAAAAGGTATGGCATATAAACACTATGGGCCGAGATCAAGAGATCTCATTAATTTAGTCAATAACAGCATATGCAGTGTTTTTTATTATATTTGTCACATAATAAATAAATGGTTTGAAAATCAATTAAAACCTTTTAATGTTATCCAAACAAAAGCCCTCCGCATAGCATTAGGTCTCCCTCAATGGACCCCAAATATTTTTTGTGCTACTAAAGTTGGCTGGTCAAGAGATTTTGTCAGATAAAATTAGAAGATTGGCAAACAAGTTCTTTATTACTCAAATCTCCAATAGTGATTTCTCTCCTCTTTATTTCAACAGCCCAGAGGCAATGAATCTTAATGTTTTAGAAGAAGATAAAAATTATATCATTAGTGTGCTGCAAGATTTAAATATTGGTGGTGATCAAATTATTTCAATTCCCAGATTAATTACCTTTTTAGACCTTCCATGTAAAATTTAGACCAATAGATTTAAATTTCAAGATAAAAATTTACCGATTCCTGCAATAAGTGTTTTATCTGATGAAACGGTCGAACGGGAATTTCAGAAGTTTTTCATTATAGCTACTGATGCTTCAAAAAATGACCAAATTACATCGATAGCAGGTATATCAAAAAAATCTTCATTTGCTTACAGGATCAACCATTATAACTCCATTTTTTCTGCAGAAACTTTGGCCATTTGTCAAGCTTTAGATGATCTGGTGGAATCTAATGTAAATTTACTTGTTTTGTCGGATAGTCTTTCGGTTCTTTCTGCACTTCAAAATTTCTCGATCAAATCCAATAAGGTAATTCATAGACTTGCTAACAAAATTTATATGCTATCTAACTACGTTAATCAGTTAATTCTGCTTTGGACTCCGGGACACTCGAAAATTGTTTGGAATGAGCAGGCGGATAATCTCGCAAGATCGGTCACGGAGTCCCAATGTTTACATTGACTGGATTGCTTCAGAAGACATTCATAAAAATATATATCGAAATAGAATTCAAAAAATCAATGAAACATTTTACTCAAGCAAATATTTTGAAAAATTGGGAAATATTCCAACCATTGATATCATTTCAAAGTGGACAGAGAATCGAAGAAGAAATCTTAAGCACTCGAATCTTCAGTAAAATGATTATTACTCCAGGCCTTCTACATAGATTTAATTTACAGGATAATGCAATGTGTATTACATGTAAACGTATAAATGATTTGGACCACATTATATTAAATTGTATTAGATATACTAGGCATCGTAATAATCTCTGGTCTATTCTTCGTATTGATCCACATTCCACTATTACATTTAGAGATGTTTTGGAAAGGGCAATGAATAATAAATCAACTTTCAGAGTTTTTTTAAAGGAATGAAATTTTTCAATATCTACTAACCTATTAGGATTTCTCTTGTCTTATCTTTTTTTTTTGAGGGATCATAGCCTGTGTTGCTCTATATCCCCTTCAACCTTTCAATCAATCAATCACTTCAACCTTTCAGATCAATTCAAAAGATTCTCTAGTGTGAGATCATTATATTTATATTTTGCTTTAGTCAAAATGGATTGCACTCAAAAGCAAGAAAAACGGCATCCTTCTGTTTCCTCAGAAGGATTTTTTGATTTTAAATTGAATCAAAATGTGGAAGAAGTAATCGTGTGTGATGCTCCTTGTGATTCTGTTATGAATGTTAATGAATCTTTTTTGTGAGTCTGTTGTTTTATGTGATAATAAGTCTATTGTGCCTGATAATGTGTCTGTTGTTTTGCCTGATAATGAGTCTGTTGTTTTGTTTGAAAATCAGTCTGTGGTTTTCTCTGGTAATTCTGATTCTGTGGTGAATGATATGGTTGACTGTGCAAATGATTATAGTGTGGCTGAGAGTGTTTTTGTTTGCCCTGATTGCTTAAAAACTTTCACAAATAAGTACAATTTGAAACGCCATGCAAATAAATTACACTCTAATAATATTGCATTAATTAACTCTTTAAAAAATGATTGATTATTAAGCTTTAATTGTGAGTACTGCCATCTCAAATTTAGTAACCAAAATATCTTAGACATCATCTGAATAAAATTCATACTACAACGATTAATCAAACGGATAATAATTATATGTGTCCTCTGTTATGGTAAGTTTGAAAAATGAGAAATAATATTTCATTTTAAAAATGTTCATGATATTGATATGAATCATATTGAGCTAGAATTTAATTCATTTAATGATTGTTTGGCATGGAAGGCAGAAATTGAAAGTCATACAAAATCAAAATTTGGTTCTTATGGTAGCAAACATATTAACACACATGGTGTAAAATGCTATTATTTCAGATGCCACCGTTCAGGAAATTTTGTATCAGACAGTAAAGGCTTGCGTCATTTAAAAATCCTTGGTAGCAATAAAATAAATGCATATTGCCCAGCTGCGTTAAAAGTAATACAACATACAAATGGCAAATGTGTAGTATCGTATCAAAAAATACATATTGGACACCAGAATGATATAGGTCATTTATTTTTAACAGCAGATGAAAGGAAAATTATTGCCTCAAAGATAGCTGCAAAAATTCCTTTAGATAATATTTTAGATGAAATTAGAAATTCAATATCGGATGCTGGGCTTGAGAGGGTTCACTTACTTACCAAAAAACATCTACATAATATCGAAAAATCTTTTCATCTGTCTTCCCATTCTGTGAAACATGAAAATGATGTGGTTAGTGTAGATATGTGGGTGTATGAAATGCAAAATTCAGAAAATCCGTGTAGTTTGTTTTATAAAACCCAGGGATCATCTTGTATACAACATCTATTTTTAAAAGAAAATGATTTTGTTTTGATAATTATGACTGAAGCTCAAGGGGAGATACTTAAGAAATTTAGTTCTGATTGTATATGTATTGATAGTACACATGGGTTTAATGGATATGGCTTTGAATTAATAACTTTACTTACAATTGATGATTTGCGCCAAGGATTTCCGCGTGCTTTTTTAATTTCTAATCGATGTGATCAACTTGTTCTATTAATTTTTTTTATGTATTAAAGAAGAAGTTGGGGAAATACAACCTCAAGTTTTTATGTCTGGTATGGCGGAATCTTTTTTAATGCATGGAAGTTTGAAATGGGTTTACCGCAAAAACGTCTTTTTTGTGCATGGCATATAGACAGAGCATGGAGAAAAATTTTAAAAAATCAATGTTGCTGAAAAACAGGCAAAAACGTATAAAATTATTAGATCACTCTTAGAAGAACGGGACATTCATACTTTTCAAACACTGACAGAGAAGCAGCAATAAAATTCTTTAAAAATGACACTATTGAATTTTCTAGTTACTTTGAAACTTATTATTTACCAAACACATCCAGCTGGGCCTACTGTTATAGACTTCACAGCGGCATCATCACAAACATGCACATAGAAAGAATGCATCGCACACTAAAATATATTATTTATCTAAACGGGAAAAATGTTAAGAGATTAGACAAGACTATGTATGGCATTATGAGATTCGTAAGAGATAAACTGTTTGATCGTTTAATTACAGCAAATAAGGGAAAATTGACAAGATATGAGATCTGAGAGTCAAGACACAAAACGAGTGAAACACTATCTTTACAGGTGATAGAGAATGAGAATGGGTGGTCTGTTTCATCAACACAATACAAAGATATATACAATAAATAAAAATAACGAAACCTGTGTACATGTCGCATACAGTGCACCGAATGTAACATATGCATTCACCAATATATATGCAGCTGTGTTGATTCATCAATTAGGTGGAATATGTACAAACATATACATTATTTACATCAGCTTATTAAAAATACAACTACAATACACGATGAATCTCGACTTATTATAGATGAAGAAAATCAATTAATATTGAATGAGAAGTAACCAAAAAAAATCACAAACCCTCTCACTTAAACGCAGAAAGGAAAAACTAAGACTAAAGTGTTTAGAACTAATAAATTCATTAAAATCAGACAAACAATGTGATGAGATCGACAGAGAGGATTCTAAAATCAGCACCACCGCAATTAGAAGCTATTGATATGTTACATGCACAAGAAATACATTTTCCAACTGCCAATAAAGATATTCTACCTAATAAAAATATAATACCCCAAAGATTCTCAAATGCAAAAAAGAAAAAGAAACTATATCCAAAACTTCTACAGTAACTTCTCAGAAGGAAGACAATAATGCAACTTTAAAAATTATATTAGATCACAAAAATTCCACCCCCAGTCCCACTAAAAAATCCTAACACATCCATTGAAAAAATGTTTTAATAATAGATTTTTCACATGTTGGGTTAACTTTTTTGAGAAAAAGGACACTGTTTTTGAACTAAGTTTGTGCTGAGAACCCTGCTTAACATTGAATCTAAAAATATCTTCCTTCCCTGCCTATAAGTGTCAGGTCTCATTTACATATAATACTCTCTCATTCCTCAGAAATTCTCTTTATTAGAAAGATAGTAACAACTCTAAAACTAAAAATGATCAGAAACAATGCATGATGTGAAAGATAAGAATTGGGTCTTGAACCTGTATCTCTGATGTTCGTGATAGGTTAAGTACTGTGATTATGAGAAGTCTGTTCATCTTCCTTACATTACTTCTCTTTCACAAAGCCAACAATGTCAAATGTTGTCCATGCAATCAATCAATCATTGATTGATTGATTTTGATATTTTTCAGTCAATAGATATAATAGTTTATAAATGTAGGAAAACATTTTGGTTAAATTGAATCAATCCCATATTTGAGCAAGCAATATTCTATACTTAATATTTGTCAAGTTTTCTAAATATTCAACACCATGTACACTCATATGCTGTACACTGGCCCTTTTATTATATGTGGAATTGTATACGAAACTAATTAAATACTGTTTAACACAATCTCAGCACAATTTAAAAATTACATCACAGTTTTGTGAATTCCCACATGCTGCTACATTTTTATTTTGTGGTTGTAATTTTTCACATTAATAATAGAAATCTTAACTTTTTTTTACATTCTAGTTTATAATAAAAATATTTACAAAAAGGTTACCAGAAAGGAAACAAATCAAAATAGTATATTTTTGACAGGAAATGAGAAACAAAAAATCAATATCTAACATCATTGGTATGAAAAAGAAAAATTTAATGATATAGAGATAAATTATCTAAAAAATATGCTGATTCTCTTCAAGTTTTTAGCAAAAGCTTAACTTGGCTTACAAACTGCAGACTTATACTTGCTATTTCCCAGGCTTTGTCCTCACAAACCTTCCAAGCACTAATAAATACAATTGAAGCTTGTATTCAAATAATTCCATACATGTTTGAAAAATATAAACAAAGATTATGTCCTCCTAGAAAATTTTAAAATGATGTAACTTGTGTGTGAAGGAAGATTTGTGTGGCTCCAATAAACCAGTGGTCTTAAAACTTTTTGACTCACAGAACCCTTAGAACAAAGTATTTTGAACCCCATTCCACACACTTTTGGGATATATCTGAAAGTAGTATTTAAAGTAGTTCAACATGTTGGAGATACTTTGTAAAACCAATTAAAGCAAAGTACTGAAAATTTGTTGTTAAAAAATTTCAATATATAATGTTAAAAAAAGTTAATCATTAGTAATATGAATATGTGCTCCAAGTGCCAGCTACCTAATAATCATAATTAGTAGCTGGGACATACTTGCATTTCTTTTTCAAACAAATTATCAGTAATCGCATTTTATATTCTGCGTTAAATTTGTAAATATTTTCCCCTTAAATGTATTGTTTTGAATGGCCCAACAATGTTTATAGCTGAGTAAGAATTCCTGTGTGCAACCTAAAATTTAGGAGCTGAGTTAATTTATATTAAGTTTTTAGATTTTAATGTTGAATCTCTTGTTTAATGTTGAATCTTTGTTTTAATTTGCCACACTGTTATGTTCTGAACTAACTCTTACTTTAGGGGTTACGTACGATTCAATCGGTTGAATATTCAAATTAAAAAATTTTTAGCCTGAGTTATTCTTTATGAATTTTCCATAATCAGACAAAATACAAAGCTCTAAGCTAAAAAAAGAAAAGATAAGTTACGATAACTTTAATGTTTGTTTTTATTTACATCCCTGTGATAAATAAAAATTTGAAGCGGATTTATCTTTGTAAGCAAAAATCTCATTTAGCTTTATTTAAAACGCTGAGGCTTTTTGTATTGAACTAAATGTTGTGACATTTTTTTACTTATTGCTATTGGTACATGTAACTAAAGTTGGTATGCAATTTTTGAATCAAAGCACTACTTAATTTTTAAAAATATTTAAGAACTTTTCAATAAGCATTCAGAAAGAAAAAAAACTTTTTACGTATATCAGTCATGCTAGTAGAAGACCCATATCAACTTCTGTTGTACATAGTTTGAGATATTTGCAAACCATATTTCATGTGTGTATTTTAATTGTAGGAGTAGCATTTTGAAATGCTTTAATAAATTTTAAAACTTTTCTTTAAAATATTAAATGGTTAATTTTTTCTAGCATCTTGAGAACAAGAACTGTTTTATGTAATCCATATTCATTGGTTACAAGCAAAAAAAAATTGTAAAAATCATTAAATCAAAGATTTTTTAGTGAATTGTGTACAATGTTCTCTTGAGGCCTCAATTTTAAAATAAAATGTTTTTATTTTATTCTTAGCTGCTGCAACAGTAACTGTGACACATTGAGTGGGTAATATCAATTTACCCCTATCAAGTTCATTAATTAACATGGTAAATTTCAACATGCTTTTTTGTGTTTGTATTCAAAGGCAACAAATGACAAATTTCCAATCTTAATTCTCTTATCACAATACATTCAGTGGTATGTGTTAAAATGGATATAATACAGAATTGGGTATTAGAATAAAAATTATTGTCTAACACACTTTTAAATGTATGTGTAATTATAGATTTATTATAAATTTCATGATTGGCATTATTGTTTTAAAACTGATTTTATTATTATCTGTCACATTCACAACAACAAAACTAGCTGATTTTTGAAGTATTAGGATAACTTTAAAAGTAAGAAAAATACAGCTGTAAAAGTAAGCTGAAAACAGATAAACATGACTCAGCGTTAACCTCACAATTCGTAAACTTCATAACTTCATTTTAAAAAAATCAAATTATCAGAGAAATTTTTGTTAATTCTAACAAATATCTTTTGTTGATGCAAAACAATATATATATATATATATATATATATATATATATATATATATATATATATATATATATATATATATATATATTTAATTTTATAGGTTTGTGAATTACACTTTTCGGATGATGCAATACGAAGATACACCGAAGGGGGTAATATTCTAGGGATGGCATATAACAGAGAACAAGCTGCTACTTCAGCATATGTGTTCATGATTCAAAGTCTTCTTTCTCCTCTTAAAGAAGTAGTTCATATAATGCCAGTGAAAAAAATCGATGGAGAAAAATTGTTTGCTGTTGTTAAAAAAACTATCGTAGAACTTGATGGTATAGGATTTAAAGTTATAGGAGTAGTTTCTGACGATAATTCTATAAATCGAAAAGCAATGTCAAACTTTTCTGTTCCTCCCAAATTGAGCATTGTATATCCACATCCTTCTGATTCTTCCAATCCTTTATTTTTTGTTATTGATTCAGTGCACATTTTTAAATGCATTCGTAAGAATTGGATTAATCAAAAAATGCAGGTCAATGTTTTTATTTTCCAGATTTTGAAGATCATAATATGTTTCCATTATTAGAAGCAAATTTCTCTACACTTAAACAACTATATGACATAGAAAGTAATAATTTAGTAAAGTTTGCTTCTGGTTTAACTTTGAAGGCTTTATGTCCTACAAATCTTGAAAAACAAAATGTGAAACTTGTGCTTAAGATATTTAATATTTTTTTTATTCAGGGGCTTCAACTATTAGGAGAGCAACATAAACTAATTAGTTATGAAACAACATCAATTTTTATTTCTTTAATTTGTACATGGAGAAAAATAGCTAATGTTAAAACACCTTTAAAGGGACAACATTTGCTTGATCCTTATCAGCAACCGATTACTTTATCTCCAGACAACTAAACATGTGAATTCTTGCATAAAATTTTGTCATGATTAGACTCGTGGAAGGGAAAAAATTGTACTACTGGCACCCTTACTAAAGAAACACATCTTGCTTTTATTCATACGACATACACTTTACTTGAAATGTCAAAATATTTCATTAACGAATTAAAATTTCAGTATTTTCTTCCCGGAAAAATTCAAACAGATGCGTTAGAAAGTCGTTTTGGGAAATATAGAACACTTTCAGCTTCTCAATATTTAATATCAATTCGACAGCTTTATGAAGTAGAAGCTAAACTAAGAATGCAAAATTTTTTGCCTCTAACTTTGGTTTCAAACACATATGGCCAGCTTAACTTAAACGACATTCATTTGGTAGATTCGTGTAATGAAAATCCTTTAGAGTCATCAGTATTGCATAATTTTAATATTACACTATCTGAAAAAGATTTTCATGATGCTCAACCGTATCTACCTGTTTTAACATATTTAGCTGGTGTTTGTGCTAGAACAGCACTTAAAAAATTAAAATGCGACTTTTGTTCCAAATCACTTGTTCTTAATAAATCTTTTGAACTAAATTCTAGCTATGATTTAATACGTAACTTAGACAGAGGAATTGTGCTCTTCTCCAGATGTTGTTACACCAGTGCTCTATAACTATAAAATAGTTCAGAAACTTCTTTCTAATAATTATGAAATTATGTTCCTTAAACAAAATAATCAACGTCAAATTGCCTCAGAAATATCGATTAGCTTGATAAATTCAAATGAATTTATGCATGTACTATGCATGGTACCAATAAAGTTTTATAACATATTTAATTCACATTTGCAACAATGTATAACTGTTTTTGGAAGAAAAAGTACCAAAGATTTAAAGAAAGAAAAGTAACTGCGACAACAGTTAAATAAATTATATAATTTATTTTTATGTATGTATTTATTTTTCCTGTATATATCTATAATTATATAGTATAGATTTTTGTCTAAAAATATATTTGAAATTTGTTTAATAATTCTTAATGCTGTGATTGTATTTAATACCAATAAAGCTACTCTTTTTAAATTTGTTTGTCTTTTTTTTTTTTTTTTTTTTTTTTTTTTTTTTGTTGCTTTGAAAAAAATACATACTTTATTAGCTAAATGAATTACATTTTTACATATGGGTGTATTATATTTTCTCTCTACACATACATTTATTTTAGGTATATATCTATGCTTTAATATATGTACAATTTATCTAAAATATATATTTTTAACTTATTTTACGATAACCTGTTATATTGTTATTAAAGGGGAACTTTATTTTTTGGTAATTTTTAATGCTGTTATTGAAGAGTGAAGAATTTTTGCTTATATTACTGTGCATGATACCAATAGTTTTAAAACATTTAATCTACATTTCTAACAATGTATAATTGAATAACTATTGTTAGAGGGAAAATATAGAAACATTTTAAGCAATGAAAAGTAACTAACAAATAGATAAATAAACTGTGCAATCTGCTTCTGTGTACATATT
The DNA here is from genome assembly GCA_019973935.1 of Trichonephila clavipes. Classification (NCBI taxonomy): domain Eukaryota; kingdom Metazoa; phylum Arthropoda; class Arachnida; order Araneae; family Nephilidae; genus Trichonephila; species Trichonephila clavipes. The sequence goes on from BMAU01014878.1 coordinate 1,424,268, forward strand.
TAATTTCATGTATGTATCTGTAATCATATATGTATGGATTTAATAAAAAAATATTTTGTCAACTTATTTTATGGTAATTTTTCATGCTGTTATGCAGACAGTAAACTTTTGTTTATTAATTTGATACCAATAAAGTTTTAAAACATATTTAACTACTTTTGAGAGAAAAAGTACTAAAAATTTAAGGAAAGAAGAGTGACAGACAAACAGTTAAACAAACTGTGTAATCTATTTTTAAGTATATATTTATTTTCCTGTATATATCTATAATTATACAGGCGTAGATTTATCTACAAATATATTTGAAATTTATTTAATACTACTTGATGTGCGATACCAATAAAGTTAAAGCTTTTAAATTTGTATCTCGTTTTTTGTTTTGAAAACTATTTCTAATTTTATTTTCCTCTTTGTAACTATTCCGAAAACAAATAAGATAAATTTTAAAATTAAGAAATAATCATAGTTATGTAAAAAAAGAAATATACGAATACAAAAGGCTCTTATAATTTGCTACAATAGTAATGGATAATCATATACTTGCAATTATTATTTAAATAGAAAAATAATATTTACTCCTGTTTTATGTGCATGAAATACAAAATGATTAATTTACTAATTTTTTTTAATCTCCTGTAAAAAAAAAGAGTATAATTAGTTTAATAACAAAAAGTATTCAAAAAAATGCATCAGAGAAGCTCCGTAGGCGATGGACGATTTCTCCCTACTAGTAGTGACGTCACAAATCAGTGGCCAGGCCTTGTATCTAGGAGGTGCTGCTTTAATGCAACGCACTCAGCCTGGCATTGTTAAAATTAATTCTAGTAGAGGTACTCGTCTCTTTGACTTTGCCAAAATCTTAATATTGCCTTTCCTAACTCCCCCCTCTAGATTTGGTCATAACTCTGTCAACACCATAGACTTTGCTTTAATCGTATATTTCTACTAACCTTTCACTATTAACTGTGCATGACCTCTCATTGGATCTTAACCCTGTCTTTTTGTAACCTTTAGTTTCAAACTTCAAACGGAACCCTTTAACCCAGAAATGTCAAACACGTGGGCTAGCAGTAGCCCGCTAGTACGAAAGTAGCGGCGTTTAAAAAAGGAGTTAATTGCCTATAACGCCACTTAATTCTCTACAACGCCACTTGGGAGTCGATTTTCACAAAACCCATTCTGTAGGGGATCTGTACTGTATGAAAGGAATCCGCTTACCAAATTTCAGGACTGTACATCTAATAGGTTAAAAATGGAAATAATTATGTATAACGCCCCTTAAGCACCCTCAACGCCCCTTGGAGGTCGATTTTCATAAAAATCATTATGTAGGGAATCTCTACTTTATGAAAGAAATCTGTGTACCAAGTTTCTCACGACTGTACATCTAATAGTTTAGTAATGGAAATAATTATCTATAACGCCCCTTAAACCCCCGTAACGCCCCTTGGGGTTCGAACTTTGCAAAATCCGTTCTTAGCTGACGTCTACTCCATGAAGGGAACCTACCTACCAAATTTCAAGTCTGTAGGTTTAATATTTCCGGAAATATCGTGATTAGTCAGTGAGTGAGTGAGTCGCTTTTCTCCTTTATATATAGAGACTAGCCGTTACCCACCCGCTTCACTGGGTATTTCACGATGTTGCATATATGTATACTGTTTACATATACATTAATTATTGATATCTAGCATTAATAATTCGATTGTATTGAAAAATATATTTATAGCTGTTACACTCTCACCCCTTGATATAAAAAGAACATAAATTATAATATCTAATTCCTATTTATGTCTAAAATCGAAGTAGAAAGATTTTTTTCGCTCACTTAACCTAATAATCAAGTGGATTTCCACCAAAGCAACTTTCAGTGGATCTCTACTCCATAAAATAAACATGCATGCTAAATTTCAAGTCTAAATCTAACAGAGCAAAAATGGAACTTTTATCGTCAATACCTCGTTGACAGCATTCTTAGCGGATTTCAATTCAACAAAAGAGACATGCAAACCAAATTTTATTATTATAGTCTTAGCAGTTCAAAAACGGGAATTTTGTCTATCAATACGCCCCAATAACTCTCCCCGCTTCCCCCTGGAGTTGATTTCCGTAAAATCCATTCTTATTGGAACTCTATTCAACTAAAGAAAAAAGTGCTCAACAAATTTCAAGTAAGTGAGTTAAATTCAAAAACAGGAATTTTTCTATAACACGCCTTAATCCCTCGCAATCTCACTCCTTTGGGGGTCCGTTTTCGCAAAAATCTTTGTAAAAGGAACTTTATTCCATGAACGGAACATACATTCTAATTTTCAAGCAGGTGGTTCTATTAGTTGAAACGCGGAAATATTTATCTATTACGCCTCTTAATCACCCTCAGTGACCCTTGGGGATCAATTTTCCCCAAACCTATTTTGTAGAGGATCTCTACACGATGAAAGAGATTTGCTTATCAAATTTCAAGACTGTACGTCTAATAGTTTAGAAATGGAAATAATTATGTATAACGCCTCTTAAGCCCCCGCAACGCCACTTAGGAAACGATTTTCCCAAAACCCATCTTATAGCGGATCTCTACTTAATGAATGGAATCAGCTTACTAAATTTCGAGATTTTACGTCTAATAGTTTAAAAAAGGAGTTAATTGCCTATAACGCCACTTATTTCTCTACAACGCCACTTGGGAGTCGATTTTCACAAAACCCATTCTGTAGAGGATCTGTACTCTATGAAAGGAATCCGCTTACCAAATTTCAAGACTGTACGTCTAATAATTTAAAAATGGATATAATTATGTATAACGCCCCTTAAGTGCCCTCAACGCCCCTTGGAGGTCGAGTTTTGTAAAAATCATTATGTAGGGAATCTCTACTTTATGAAAGAAATCTGTGTACCAAGTTTCACGACTTTACATCTAATAGTTTAGTAAAGGAAATAATTATCTATAACGCCCCTTAAACCCTCGTAACGCCCCTTGGGGTTCGAACTTTGAAAAATCCGTTCTTAGCTGACGTCTACACCATGAAGGAAACCTACCTACCAAATTTCAAGTTTGTAGGTTTAATAGTTCCGGAGATATCGTGATTAGTCAGTCAGTGAGTCAGTCAGTCAGTGAGTGAGTCAGTCGCTTTTCTCCTTTATATATATATATATATATCTATCTTTATATATAAAAATCTGTGCGTGTGTTTGTCACTAAACTCCTCCTAAACGGCTGGAACGATTTCGATGAAATTTTTTGTGTTGGTTCAGGTTATTTGAGAATGGTTTAGATTCACAATTCGGTCCGATACCGCAATTAGTTAAAAAGATATTAATTAAAAACATTCAAAAAATACAACTCAACATTCACCTTAATTGTTGTAACAACGGTATTGTTATAAACAAGTAATATAAAAAAATAATTTAAAATCAATTCCTACTTAGATCAACCAAGAAAAAATTTATTTTAGCTACTTTTTATTAAATAGTTGCAATTAATATAAATATGTATATACATATGACAGAATCACAGCATTAAGTGGTAATTAATTTTCATTAATTATCATTAAAGTATCGTTTTGTCATCCAAAACAATCGTGTATATAAAATTTCCTTTCAACTGAATGCTTTAACACGTGAGAAAAAAACATTTTCAAATTTTGACATATGTCGCCAAAAGGGTCGCCAACGTGGCTGTATTTGTAATTTTTTTAATAATTAGTTTTAATCAATTAATTTTTATTAATTATATTTAAATTATTGTATTTTCATCCAAAATAATCATGTACATTACATTTCAGATCAATTGAGCGCTTTAAAATGTATTTCATTAACGATTAAAAATTCCAACAAGGTAAATAAATAAACAAACAAATAAAATATGTATAGAGATCGTGAGCTAATAGTAGGAATTGAAAAATACGTAAGTTGGCGTCGAAAATTGATTTTCAGCCAAACTGGCCAAACCCAGTCTTTATTGTTACGAAAATGCAGACGATTCAAGCTTTTTAGCGTTTTTAATTAATATCTTTTCAAATAATCTTTATATATGTAATTCTTCTGTGCGTGTGTATGTAACTGAACTCCTCCTAAACGGCTGGGCCGATTTTGATGAAAGTTTTTGTCTGTTCCAGTGGACTCGAGAATGGTTTAGATTTATAATTCGGTTTAGAAATGTTTATTTAATTAATTTTTTATTTGTTAATTGTTGATCTTGGAATGTTTTACATTGGATCCGGCAGACTGCGCTACGATCGCAGTATAAAATATTCAAAAATCTTTTATTATTATTCAAGTTGGTACCGACAGTTGGTGCTGGGATCATTTCAGGAAAATATTTTTCACTTCGTGGTATTATTTTGTTGAAATAAATCGTGTGTTAATTAAATTATTACATTCAGATGTATCTAGTGTTTGAAGAGTTTTGAAGTGTGCATAAAAAACTATACATTTTCCAAATTTAGTATGCAATTGAAGTGAGTATTTTACATGATTTTTTCTATTAAATTTACACGTGCCTTGACAACAATTATCCTAACCTACAAATCTATTTGTGTAGCTAATTGATTACACACATTATTAAACTTTTTTTATTTAAAATTATCGGAAATAGTTTGTGTGTGTGTTTCACTTCTAAGCAACCCAGAAGTATAAAACTTGGCACATAATTACATTGTAATAACTTTTTAATACAAATTTTACTCAAAACGGTCCAGATTGTTAAAGCTTATTCATAAAAATTTGGAATTTTTGAATTTAAGATGTGTGTACAGGACAACGTCTGTCGGGTCCTCTAGTATATATAGATATATATTGTGAGTGACTTAGCCCTGAAGTTGCTCCTTCACCGTCTTGCCTACCTAAGAGTGTGGAAGAAGTTAAAGTAGAGCCAAAAACCAATTTAACCAATATTTATTTCACTCAAGCACACGAATTAACAAAAGATTAACCTTTAACGGTCGTATTCTCAATCGCGGGTTAACCTCGAGTAATCCGTGAACCGGAGGTTACTCTCAGATTGGCGAAACATCATTATATTCTCAACTGCGGATCGCGCCAAATCCACGGATTATTCATCCAAAGGTAACCCGTCGATTCTACCCGCCGATTTCTGAGGGTAACTCGCTGATTTGTAAACAAATATGGACGACCGCTTCGATTTTTCTGCTTTAGGATTTAGAAACATTGGAAAGTATTGAAAGAAGGCCAGTTTTCATTCCTTAACATAGGAATAACGTTAGCAATTCAATAAACTTTTTTTTTCATGATTCAGCTAAAAATTACGTTTGATGTTATGATTTATTGTTATAAAATGAGAATTCAAAACTCGTATTATTTTAAAATTTCAATTTATGTTTTGATTGTATACAAGTATATATATCCTAATCTATTTTTCTTTTTGATTTAAAATCTTCCAGCATCCCTTTGGTAGGTTAAAATAGAATGTTTATTATGTATATAATCATTAATTTAAATTATTTTTAATGTCTAATAATTATTCTTAATTCATGATTTCTATAAAATCTTAGAATGAAAAATCCAGTTTTTTTTGTGAAAAATAAATTTGTTAATTGAAACTTAGGCCCCATTATAAGTCACATTTATCTAAAACAGAACATGTTACTGAATCTTTTCCAATTCTAACAAAATTAATTATACTATTGATATTAATCTGATTTTATTTGTCACAAAACACTATATATATACACATACATTTATCAATATTTTACAATATAGAACAGAAAACAAATTTTACATATACAAAATATTTACAATTTTTCAGAAAAGAATATTTTGGTAGCAGAAAAATTCAAAACCCCTATTTAATTAGTTATTATAACTAATAGTAAGTAAATTAAAATAAAAATAATAAATATATTTTTTTTAAAAAAATTTAAATTATTCTGAAAATTTGCGAACGTATTTTGTACATTTTGAAAATAGGTACAATAAATTTTAGTGAAGTTAAAATTCATTATAAAATGTGACATCTCTTCATACTTTTAAAAATCAAGCAAACAATAGAATAAATTTCAGTTATAATAATAAATAGTGATAAAATGAAACCTGACTATTTAAATGACAATAAAGTTTATTTTCTTCAAAAACTAGAGACTTTTCCACAAGAAAGCATGAGAAGTCAGATGTTTCTTCTATTAGTTTCTGCTGCACTAAATGATAGAACTTAGAAAAATTGCATAAATTCTATTATTTAGTATAATTTAAAATGCATACATTAGCATTGTTAATTTAATATTAAATTAACATGCCACTACAGTTTTTAATACATTAATTTTTTACCACACTATAAATTATTCCACTAAAATAGATCTTATTCATCGAAAAGAAATTTTGTAAGCTACTGCCTACTTTTACTAAATAACTTTACTTTTCTGTAAATCCTTCATTATACATAAATTTTCATACTATAAAGGGGATTATGCACAGTTTATAATTTAATGAGAAATCACAGTACATTTTCAAGTTTGATACATTGTACACATAAAGCAATCATAATTTATTTTAATATATAAATCCATAATTTTGGAAGTTAATTTTTTTAATCATTTTTAATTAGTTGTAATAATTTACATCTTTTTCTCTTATATATGTGCAAAAGATGTGCATGTCATCTTTATTCTTTTTACGAAAAATACACATACATTTTACACATAACGTGAGTTATTTTTTTACATAATTCTAATCAAATATTGGTGAGCACAATAGACGAGTGGTTGTGGTCACAAATTCATAGCTAGCGAGTTTGGTGCCTCTGAAAACCTGAAATCTGCCATCGTTAAAAGTCCTCAGGGTGATGTGCTGTGGCAATTACACTGGTGTGCAAAACTTAAGCAACAATGTAAAAATTTAGCAGATAGCCATGAAATTACAGAAAAGGAGGTCTGGAGATCAGTACAGTGAACAAATAAGGCAGTAGAAACGTCATGCGTATGCAAATATCAGGAACCAAACGTCAGAAGCAACGAGAGCGTACGCAAAACGCGTGAAGTCGGCGCGCGCTGCGCAACAGTAGAATAAAATGAAGGACGCAGACGCAATTCAACATATTGGTTGCAAGTGCCAGTGTATCAATTCGTGAAATATGGCTAGAAGAAATCCTCTGGACGACTTCACACGTGGAAGAATGATCGGAAAGCTGGAGGAGGGGCGTACCGTCACCAGTGTAGCTGCAGAGTTCGGAATCAACAAAAGTGTCGTTTCGCGCGCTTGGAAAGCTTCCAAACCACAGGTACAGCTGTTAGAAAAGTTAGTGGTGGCCACCCGAGGACGGCAACTGCAGGGGAAGACCGATATATCATCCTGCAGGCGAAAAGAGTCCGACGGCAGTCAGCAAGCGTCATTGCTCAGCAACTCTCTACAGCAACGGGGCTACAAGTGTCGCGGTTTACTGTGGTCAGACGCCTTCACAAAAGGGGCCTATTCGTCCACCGTCCTGAACGCTGCCTCCCGTTGAAAGTTGACCACCGACGCCACCGTTTACAGTGGTGCAGAGAGCACAAAAACTGGACAACTGATCAATGAAATCGTGTCCTCTTTGCGGATGAGAGTCGGTTCAGTACCAGAAGCGATTCTCAGCGCGTTTTGATTTGGAGAGAGATTGGGACACGGTTTTACACCAGTAACATCAAAGAAAGACACCATTACGGTGGTCCTAGAGTTTTTGTCTGGGGAGGCATTATGCTGAACGGGTGAACTGAGCTCCACATTTTCGATAGAGGGTCTGTAATCGGGGATAGCTATTGTGAGGAGGTACTTCTTCCCCATGTGCATCTGTTCCGAGGTGCCATTGGCCCAGACTTCATTTTTATGGATGACAATGCACGGCCACATCGGACTCTTGCTGTTGAGGAGTTGCTGGAAAGTGAAGATATCACTCGAATGGATTGGCCAGCGTACTCCCGAGATTTAAATCCCATCAAACATGCGTGGGATGCTTTGGGGAGACGTATTGAAGCACGCTTACATCATCCGGAGAACACCCAATAACTCAAACAGATGCTGATTGAAGAATGGGTACTCCTACCGCAAGAAATGTTGCACCAGCTGGTTCTGAGTATGCGGAGACGGTGCGAAGCAACCATTGCAGTGAGGGGAGGGCATATACCATATTAAGGAACATCTGCTTGTTATTCTTCCTGTTGGATAAACTATCATGAGTTACGATACTATGCGTTCAATAAGGCTTGTTTTTATTTGATTCCATATCGTATGCATTGTATTCCTTTTTCAGCGCCGATGCTTTCGTCATCCTTTACGTACATAATACTCTCCCTCATTTCTGAATTGCATGTCTCTCAGATGATTTTTCGTTAAGTTATGGCAATAAACCCACCTGTTGCTTAAGTTTTGCACACCAGTGTAGAATGAGTTACTAATGCAGGTGTGTTGTCCTTAATATTTGACAAAGGTTCAAATGATGAGGTCCATTGCAAATAGACCTCACATTGCTTTAAGATGCAACATTAATTATAAATCAAATCAAACCAACTGAATTTATAACTCTTTTTAAGTCCATGTTATTTGCATTCCTGAATCACAGAAAAATTAACTTATGTACATTCAGGAACATTGACAATAGCGACCCAAGAAGGAAGCTAAGTACAATCGCAAAACTTTGCAATTAAGTACAGCGTAATGTAATATGCAAATGATCCAAGTTTTGTGCCAATACGCATGCTCATACATGCCGAGGTGGCGCTACAATCAGGAAGAGGGTGCCATATAAGCCAGCGCAAATTCGAAGATTCATAAACGTGACGATTACCCGCCGATTGTAGGAAGACTTTGGTAAGCGAAACATTCCAGGTAAACGTGCTGGAAGACATTTCTCACAGTTAAGCGAGTTTGAGAGAGGCCTGATCATCGAGATGAAAACTGCAGGCTGGTCGACGCACCGCATTGCTGGCCAGGTGGATCGTTCGGAGTGTGCCGTTAGAAATTGTTGGGAGCAGTGGACACGAGAAGGTACCCACGCGCGGAAAACCGAGTCTGGAGCGACCAGGAAGACCACGAGGAGAGAGGATCGAAGGATCATGCGGCAAGCACATGTGGACCCCAGAGTGACTCGTTCAACGATACGAGCAGACGTAGGCGTAGAAATTGTTCCACAAACAATTTCCAGACACCTTGCAGAAGCAAATCTTAAATCCTAGCGCTCTTTCCGTGCACCCCCTTTAACACCGGAACATCGGCAACTGCGTCTACAGTGGTCCCAAGCCAGATCAATGTGGAATGTCACAGATTGACAAAAGGCTGTGCTTAGTGATGAATCCTGGTTTGTTTTGGGAACAGATAACCGTGTACGGATGTGGAGGTGCCCTGGTGAGCGGTACAATTCTCCCACACTGTTCTACGTCACACTGCCCGCACAGCTGGTGTAATGGACTGGGGGGCCATAGCCTATGATAGCCGGTCCACTTTAATTGTGATGCGTAGATCCTTAACGGGCCAACGTTACATTGATGATATTCTTCGACCCCATGTAGGACCTCTCCTAAATGGTCTCCCAGGGGCAATTTTCCAGCAAGATAATGCTCGTCCGCATACAGCAAGAGTTGCTCAAGACTTCCTGCGTCATTTTCAGATTCTTCCATGGCCGGCCCGCTCCCCCGATTTGTCCCCTGTAAAGCACGTGTGGGATCCGCTAAAACGGCAGATGCCATCGCGTCACTCTGTATATGATTTAGAGTTGGCTGTTCAAGATTTGGGGGCCCATCTGCCTCAGGACAACATAAAGTGTCTAATCAACTCAATGCCGGACCGTGTGGTGGTATGTATTGCAGCCTGAGGTGGTCCAACGCGCTATTGAAGTTGCCCAGTATTTGTGTCGTTGCACACCCTGTATTCGTTTAATTGTCTAGTTTTTGAGATCAAGTGAATCTCTCATCTGTGTCATTATGTGTATTAAATTTCATTTCAATCCGCTGCTTTCTTCATGGGTCGCTATTTCCAATGTTCCTGAGTGTATTTCCTCATATACGGAAAATAGCATGTGTCACGTAATTTTAAATAGGTCTTCCTCTTTAATAAATGGCCTTCTAATGGCAGATCATGAAATTCTTCCATTATTGCTTCGCGAAGAGATTTAGGAATGTACACTCTTAGTTCTCCAAGAGTTGTAGAATATTTCGCGTAAAAGAGTAGACCATCAATTTAAAATCTTGGGACCAACCCTCGCATATAGTTGTGTTAACGGAGCCATCATCTGGAATTTCTAAATAATGATAGATGTGTCCTAACTCAGGATCTTCCCCTTGCTCTCGAATGATTTGTTCTCTGGAGTTTAAGGCTAAGGCTCGAAGAGCTGCGCACGAAATTTGTGATCCATCCATATTGTCTACTGTATTCCTGGACAATACGTCCGCGACAACGTTTTGGACCCCCGGGCAATGTTCCCATTCAATGTTGAACTCGGATAACTTGAGTGCCCATCTAATCATCCGACTAGATAAGTTTTTCCCATTCGTTAGCTTTATTAATGCCGCGTGATCTGTGATTACCTTCACCGGTAGTGATCGAAAATAAGTTTTAAACTTATTTAATGCCCATAACACCGACAAACATTCGCGTTCTGTAACTGTATAGTTTCTTTCTGCCTTGTTCAGGGTTCTAGACGCAAATGCAATAGGTCTGTGCTTTTGATTCAGCACAGCACCAATTTCGACCCCACTAGCATCCGTAAATAAGTTAAAGTGTTCCTGAAAATTCGGCAACTGCAAAACTGGCGCCTCTGTTAATGCTCGTTTTACTTTATTAAAAACATCCTGTGCTTCCGTCGACCAATTAAATTTAGCCCCCTTTTTCTTTAACCGATATAATGATTCCCATATATCTGCATAGTGGGGTACAAATTTCTGATACCACCCCACAATCCCTAAAAACTTCGACACCTCTTTATTATTTTTAGGGGGTTTCATTTCTGCAATTGCCTTAACCTTACTATTGTCGGTTTCGATCCCTTCCTTACTAATTATGAGACCTAAATACTTCAATTTGTCACGTGCGAAGTGACATTTGTGCTTATTGAGTGTTAGCCCTGCGTCTCGCAACAATGTAAATACCTGATTCAAATGATCTATGTATTCATTAAACGATGGAGATGTAATAATAACATCGTCCATATATACCATCACAAAACGCCCAATAACCGGTTTCAATATAATGTCGATGGCCTTTTGAAAATTTGGCGCCGCCCCTGAAAGGCCAAATGGCATTCTGAAGAATGCAAAATTTCCATTGCGTATTATAAACGTGGTTTTCTCGATATCTTTCGGACTAATCGCCAATTGAAAGTAGCCCGATTTTAAATCTAATGTTGACATAATCCCGGTATGCTGTATATTTGTGATCAGGTCATCAATCACCTGTAATTCATATCGCGGGTATTTAGTGATGGCGTTGAGTTTGCGATAGTCAATCGCGAATCGATACGCCTCTGGAGAATCTGGAGGAAGGCCATTATTTTTGCGCGTTAAAACCACAGGTGACGCGTATGGGGATTGAATAGGACGAATTGTACCCTCCTGTAACATTTTCTCAATATGATAGTCAATTATTCCTTGTTTGACCCTGTCACAAGGGTAGGGTCTTGACACTACCGGCCCCTGGTCTCCAGTATCGATTTCATGGTATAAAACATGAGTTAACCCCGACTGGTCTGAAAATAGCCCTTTAAAACTATTAAATAAATCCTTTAATTTTTGCTTTTGCCCTTCACCGAGCTTTGTATCTGACAGATCAATCTCGACCGGCTTTTCCACTTTTGGTAACTGCTTATTTTGGTCATCTGGAATGATCAGAGATTTCTTATCGAAATCTAAAGTCAATTGGACTCCATCATAAAATCAATGCCTAAAATGCATTGGTACTGCATATTGTTAAGAAAGTGAAATTCCCAGGTTTTCTGGAATTCTCGGATCCGAATCTGTAACTCGACCCGACCTAAGTGACTACACGGGGCTCTCTGGGCCATCACTACTCTATCTTTCGTCTTTTAACGAGATCGATACGAATATCTGCAATAGACCTCCTCTGATATAAAAAGTTTTCTCCGCTCCCTGTGCTCCAAAAGGCTGTAATGAATGTTTCATTTAAAAGAATGGGCACATAGAGTAAATCTACTGGAGTCTATCATAGTGAGGATATCCCAATAGTTCGGTGTTCCGTAGCGGGAGGATTTTCTGTACATCGCGATCGATCACCCCTAGACTCGCATCAATCGCTTAAAAGTTTAAATATCTGTTTTGATCATTCTGACCCCTGAAAAAACCCTTCCTCGAACCACCCTGTCGACCGCCTTGATTATGGAATCTATGATCAGATTGACCACCTCAGCGTCGACGATCGAATCTCCGATTATCCGCAACACCTTGACCCTCAAACCTATTGAATTCCCTCTGCTATTGTCAGAGTATCTGTTGTTACCTCTCATCTCCCTCCAATTTTCCTGCCAATTCCTGTTAGGAAAACGATTGTTCTCGCTTTGGTTTGTATTTTGGAATTCCCGACTCGAATCCCTGATCTTTCTATTTAGAAACCTTTCCTCGTACTTATCAATTATTTGTAGAAGGTTAGATGTGGTTTGCGGATGCCGAACCTCTACATAATCTAAAATCTGAGGTTCTAACCTACTAATAACATGATCTAGCAATTTTTCCTCCGTCATTTCTAGTTTTAATATTTTGTGTATCTTTAACAAGTCATACACAAAATCGGACGGTTTTTGATTGTGCTTTTGAGATGATGCGCAAAAACGCGTTTCCAGTTCCGGCCTATTCCTAACCATGGGGAACAGTTCTGTCAAAGTTTGCTTTAAGTGCGCGTAATCTGTCGCCTTGTCTTCTACGACCTAGAACCTCAAACCAATCTAGTGTCCGTCCTGTGAGATGACCCTTTAAATATGCACAAGCGAGTTATGTGGGTATCTCGTAATATGTTAAGTTATTATCAATATTCTCCAAGAACTCTGCCACGTTCTCCATCCCCGAAAAATACTGCTCAGGGATGATTCGAAAATTAGATCCGACTCTAAACTCGGGATTTATTCGTTGGGTGCCACTGTGAAGACCCCCCTGGGTCTCACCCTGGACACCAAGATTAATTTGAGGCAAAGAATCACTAAGAGCCATTTTGTGTAATAATAACTTGTATTTATTATCTCAGAAAAAACTCTAATAACATAATATTTCTATGTTACGTCAAATAAAAGGGATTTTTACCTTTTATATTAAATTAAATTACGAATTATGAAATTAATTAATAATTATGCTCAAGATCAAATAAGGTCTACCGAAATAGGAGGTTCGCGAAATACACATACTCTAATTATTAGCTTTCATTAACTTTAACTAATTTTACTAAACTAACGCTTATTTTAAGCGTACATAAATTATATTTACCGCTGGTATATCAACTTTCTAGTTCTTCCGTAGAATATCAGCAATAAGCCTTCACTAACGTAATCTCCTGGAACCCTCTAAATTTGAGGTTACTGTTGCTGGCTCAATAGCCTGCATACTTGCTAGCTTACAACGCTCGACTTAAATACCCTATCTACTTTGCATATCCCGTTCACCTTTTGGAGTTAATTGGAAATATACGCGAATTTATAATCCCCCAAAAGACGCCTAAGAATATTAGTGGGAAGGTTCCGTACAGATTCGTCAGAAGTTTTCCTTCGCTACCTTAGCCTATTTTATTATCTGGAGCAGAAATGAGAGAATTTTTCTATACTATTCGCAAACTCATGCAATATCAACAATTTTTTGTAAATCACTAATTTTTCGATCTGTAAATGAAAAAAAAAAGAGGAAAGTAATAAAATTTGTGTGTGAAATGTATAAAATATTGTACTGTAAGTATATATTCCTTTCGAAATTGAAAGGATTTTCTTGTAACTATTATATTAAAAGAAACTGAGAATGAAATAATCTATGTTATGTGTATTAAGTCAGCTCTGCATAAATATATAATGGAAGAAAATTCAGGAAAGCATTTGATTGTTACGAAAAATATGAATGATTATCTGTATTAGAAATTAAGGTTATGATAAAGGTAAAACAAATAATATAGATTTAGGGTAGTAAGATATATGAAATTTCTCTCTAAATTAGGTTCTGCTCAGTGTTGACTCGACATTCTGCATTGATTTTATTTAAATGGGATTTTTTTCGTATTTATGTAGAATTATTTTCTTTGGTACTGGCAAAAAATTAAAACTATGCATAATTTGATATTTATGTCTTGTATTCGTAAAAATAACGTAATTTACCTTCGTATTTAAATAATAATTCTTTGCTTAGGAGAAGGGGAAAAAATTTTGAAATTTAACTTAACTGGCAAATGCATAAAGTTTTTTTTATTTGATTTTGAGATAAAAAAAAATTTTAATGTGAATTCGAGAAATCGTTTAATCTTATGCTAAAATTAAACTTGTAATATTTTCAGAAAACAACAGTTTTCCAAAAAAAAAAAAAAAAAAAAAAGACGGAATGTGAGGAATACAACGTATTACTACGCGGAGTTTTCCTCTGAGGAGAATCATATCGCATATAGGAAAATCCCAGCTTACGATATTGAAGATTTCCCGATAAAAAGTAAACTTATTAATTATTTGATATTTATGTCTTGTTTTCGTAAAAAATATATTTGCCTTTATATTTAACTGATTATTACACATTTCCTCGCAAAAGCAAATAAATAAAATAAAGAGAGAGAGATTGCATGAAATCCAATTAAGTAACTGACTTCAATGAAGTATTTTTCTGATTCTGAATTAAATTTTTTTTTTTTTTTGTTAGAAATGAATTCGAGATCATTTAGATATATTTTCAGAAAACTTTGACTTGTCTGAAATGTTGAATGTTTAAAAAAAACTGTTTTCCTTCACAGAGAGTTTCCTAATGATCATCTCGTTCATGGGCGAGGGAAAATCATGAACACCTTTTAGTAAGAATCTCTCCAAAAATCTTTAAAACTTCTTATCTCTAGGCTTCTTTAAATCCATTGATTTGTGGTATTTTATTAAACTTTAATACATTTTATTTGATTTTATAAGTGTTACATTTTATTTATTTTTTGTGTATTTTAAATTTATTTAATCGTTAAATTTCTTCTCTGCAGCACTGCAACAATTTAACTTCTTTTTTCCAGGAAGTTTCAGTTCTCATTTTCGTTCAATGCGAACTAGCAAGTTCAAACAAGTTTCAGTTTCTCACCTAGTTAAGTGTGGCAGAAGCGTTTTCACTGAAGTATATTGTGATTAATTTGTTGTTCAGTCGAATTTTGTGTTATTGAAGATTCTTTCTCCTTTCAAAGTATAATTAAAGAAGCAATATTTGAAAAAGGGATTTTTTTCTAATAAATAAAGGTAAGTTACTTTTTCACACAGTAAAACCATAATTATACTTACTAACTTGAAATGTCCTTGAAATGAAATTTTTTCTTAAATGTTATATACATCTTTTAAAATTATTTTTGATTAGGATTTGAATTAATTCATTTTTAAATTTTTCCGCGGTCAACAAATATTATCCTGATAATCTAATTTTTATTGAAAACCATGAAATTATTATAACATAATTCTAATTTTTGTTGAAAACCATGAAATTATTATAACATAATTTACAGTTGTGTTGTTAAATGAAGGGACCCAACCATGGCGGTATCTAATGATTAAAGAACAAAAAGGTACACTTCACTTTTTCCAGGTAAGCCGTCAATGGAATAATTTTTTGGCGAAGGAGATTTTCAAAAAAAAGATAATTCATGATTTTTCCATTAGATATTTGAAAAATTAGTTGAAAAAATCAGTGATGTCTTAAAATTTGATTCAGAGGAATTTCTTGCATCAAAGGGGCAGATTATTACGTAGCAGAGTTGCCATAATATCTGTATAAAATGTTGAATTTATAATATTTTTTTTATTTCACTTTCATGTGTTATTAAATTTTAATTTATATATATATATAAATGTGCTTTTCTCCTTATCCAGATGCCTTCCAAAGAATCTCTGTTATTTAACTTTTTGTTGAATGCTCTGATGTACAATAAGTATCCAGGTATTTTATCTTGGTTGAATGAAACTGAAGGTATCTTTTGTCTACGATGTGTCTGTAAATATCAGAAGAAGAAATGGTCTAAAGATACAAATAGAATTTTTGAGGTAACTTAAATTTACATTTTGTAAATACCGATTTTTCCTTTAATTCAGGAAGGGCAAAAAATTTGTCCCGAGACTTATTACTTGTAAAATATCTGAATTTTTTTATTTATTTTGATCTTTGTATTTTTTTCATTTAAATGTATTACTGAATTATAAAAGAATCAAAGTTACTTTCAAAAGGAATTTTCAGTAGTTATATCAAATATTTAAATAAAAATTGAATGTAATTAATTTATTACAAAACCAAATAATTAATAAAATAATAAATCATAATTCATCTTATTTTTTATCAAAGAAATATAAAACATCACTGTTTTGAAATGTTAAAACATCACTTTTAATGGAGTGAATATGTTTAAAATTTACAGAAACTGAAAAATTATTTTAAGACTATTGATTGATGTTTAAAAAACTTTCAAATTTAAAATTAATGAGGTATTAAATAATTTTCAAAATAATTCTTAATGTAATTTTTACCTGAAAAATTGTAAAGATAATTATTTTATTTGCAATTTTGGAGATATTTATCTGTAAATTTATTAATTTAGAAATCATAAAAAGTATTATCAATATTAATTGTTAAAATGAAGTTTTTTTACAAATGTTAGATACATTCAAAAGAAATTTCTTTGTGCAATTATTTTATATTAAATATAATTAACTTTTATGTATTTAAATTAAAATTTGTTTATGAAAGTTTGTTTTTCTTAAAAACTTAACTGGAAATAAACTACTATTAGCCAACACTATATAAATATTTTTCTTATTACTGTACTAGTGCATATATTTTTGGTCTTTTCCAGGTGTTAATTGTCATGTTAGGTTTTTTTTTTTATAATCTTCTAAATATTTTCAATATTTCATTAGTAATGACATGAAATTTTTTGTGTGCTTCAGTTTACTTCTCATTCTACAATAGGACTATCACAAGTTGAAACCACGGAAATCTGAAAATAAACGACAGACATTGTTATTAGCACTAAAGGCATCTCCATCTACAAAAATACTTGAAGATATGTCTACTAAAGAAGTGAAGTATTATAAGCTTTTGAACAAAACTAAAAACTTACCACGTAAGTGTTTTGAAATAATATAACTTTTGTGTATGACAATATGAAGATTTCATAATTTAATAATCTTATTTGTTAACTAAAAGGTTTTTTTTTTGTGTGTATATTTTTTTAGAAGTAAAAAATCTTTCAATGACAAATATTTTCAGATGTAAAATTATCATTAAATGAAATGTAATTTCTTTGCTTTTTATTTTTATTGTAAAGATTTCTTTAATCGGTTTTTATAGTCATTAATATTTTAATGTAATTAGTACATAAACTTTTTCACTGTTTATTAATGTAGTAGATTCTTTAACAGGATTGATTTTTCTTCGTTTTATAAAACAGTAAATATATCTTTATGGCTTACAAAAATTAAAATATTTAGAATTAGTGTAATATGTTTATGCACTAACACAGGAGAAATATTTTTTTCTAACTTCAAATTCTGTGGGGAAAAAATTAATTGATTTTGAGTTTTAATAACCATGCTTTATTTTCTCAAACTTAATGCTGTTTTCCACTTTGTGTGTGTTTCAGTTGTTATGGATTCAGAGATGCTTCCTTCCGAGGATGAAATAGATGAAATTTTTGCTAAAAGCCCAATTTCTACCAGTGTTGATTTACAGTATAGTGGGTTAAAGAATGAAGCTGTTGAAACTCCTTGCTCTTCAAGTATTGGTATGCATGTTTTTTGCAATGAACTGAAAAATGAAATGATTGATCTTTCTGCTGAAAGTTCAAGATCTGCAATTACTGATATGAGTGTTCCTTATCATGAATTTAACTTAGCTCATAATAACATGAAGGGGCTTAAGACTTAATATATTTATAAAAAAGTTTAATGAAAGATATTCCAAATTTTTATTATAAATCCTTTTTAAAAATATTCTCTTGAAAATATTTTTTATACATTTTTAAAAGTCCCCCCTTCCCTTCTTGCTTTGTGATCCGAAAATTAATATACCGTAAAATACAGCGTACAATTGCCACCCATACTTTAAAGCTCACTTTTTAAAATGTTTAGATATATTCGCTGTATAAAGTACACACCCTTTTTGAGGAAGAAATCTGATATATTGCTCTTATTTTTTTAAGTCATTCATTTGAGGTATTATCTCAGACTTTTCAAAAAATAGTATGCTTCTAGTATTACAACTCTTTTAGTTTATAAGGCAAGTCATTCCTTTTAAATAAACAGTGCTTCTATACATGTAGAAGTAATTTTTTTTATGCTCATCTCTTTCATTATTTTTAAAGCTGTCGTTTTTATACCCGGGGTATAACGCGCACCCTCTAGTTTCTATCTTATTTTTGTGCTAAAAGTGTGCGTTATACACCAGATTTTACGGTAGTTTGGAATACATCAAATGAATAGAATTTTTCTTTATGCATAGAATTTCAGCTATACAGTGAGTATTATGACTTTAATATTAATGTAATTTATATTTTGAGTTTTAATTTCAAATTCTATAATTTATATTCTTATTTTACAGTTGAATTCAAACAGTAATATTTTTATATCAGATATTCTGTGGAGGGTGTGCTAAATATGTGTTTAAAAGTTTTTTATAATCAAGTCTGAAACAATTTTTGAACATAAAATTGAGAGTGAAAAATGACTACAATCTATTCCCAGTAGTCTTAACATAACTGGGCTCTTTAAGTCAATTGTTGTGTGAAAAAAATATACATAGCAAATTAGGATTATTTTCAAAAGTGTATAAGTTCAAATTTTCTATTGTTAAGTCATTTTTATATTTTGTTATTAATTTCTTTCATCTCAAAGCAGATTGACATATGTTTACTTTACTCTTTCAATTTATTTCACAAGCGTTTTATTTAACTTGCAAAGTAATTTGTTCGGGTGGAATCTTTGAACTCGATTTTTACCTGCATTAAAAGATCAGATTTATTCAAAACTTGTCAAGGTCCGATGACAATACAATAATTTTAAAATTTTGTTCCAATATAGCAGTTAGTTAAAAAGTTAGGTGAAATTGTCAAATCCGGCACTTCTCCGCCAAATTTTGAAAAATCGCCAATTTGGCGCGTTTTTGCGTGTTGTGTTTCGGAGTTGCAACCCTACCACAACACGTAACGCCGGAGCGCGAAATTCAAGATGGTGGAAGGAAAATCATTGAAAAATAGCATTTTAAAGTTTAGAAACTGAAAATCGCCGTAAAAATCAGGCATTTAAAAATGGAAATAATTTCACTTACCTTTAAAAAATGCTGCTTTTTCCGACATTTGTGACGACGATGAGTTGCCTACTGAAATTATACCAGTGTGCTACTGCATATTTCTGAGAGCACCTTCCAAAACATTTTTATGTTTGTATCACTAACAAAATGGTGCGCGAATCCATATTACTCAATTCAAACCAAAACCATTACTTTACACTCCTAAGCACATGATGGGAATGACACACTAGACTGAATTTTGCAGTACCATTCAAAAACCATTGTTCATTTTCTTACCCGTTCTTTCTCTCAATTTCATACTTTTTCCACATTTTGGACATACATACGATGATCCAATCAAACCTTCTTTCATGCACCATTCTAAAATAGCTTTCTTTCCAAGCACAGGCAACATGGCAAAAAACCTTTAACAATAGTAATCGTGGACTGAATTTTGCAGTACCATTCAAAAACCATTCATTTCTTACCCGTTCTTTCTCTCAATTTGATACTTTTTCCATATTTTGGTCAATCAAACCTTCTTTCATCATTCTAAAATAGCTTTCTTTCCAAGCACAGGCAACATGGCAAAAAACCTTTAACAATAGTAATCGTGGACTGAATTTTGCAGTACCATTCAAAAACCATCATTCATTTTCTTACCCGTTCTTTCTCTCAAAAAAAATTTCATACTTTTTCCACATTTTGAACATACATACGATGATCCAATCAAACCTTCTTTCGTGCACCATTCTAAAACAGCTTTCTTTCCAAGCACAGGCAACATGGCAAAAAAAAAAAACTTTAACAATAGTAATTTTTCATGCATTCATTCAAATTAATCCTATCAGCATCGCTGGACATCATGGCAATCTTTTGAAATTTATGTGGAGAAAGAAATAAAAGTATTACATGCAAAAAGTAATTCCCAAAACGAAGCCGAACAGCTGACCCAACCAGAGCAAAAGAAATAACCGTTTCCTGTGTAACGGATTTTTTAAAGAAAAAAAAAGCTTTCTGCTCATGCGCGAGAAAGACCGTTAAAGAATTAAACTGTTAAAATAAAAAAAATTACAAATGCGCTAACTTGCCGCGATATCATTAAAACTGTTGAAATTAAAGAAATCTGCGCATGCGCTCAATATCGCCAAAAAAACGACTTCTCCCCCACTGGAAAACGAATTCAGAAGGGTTACCAGATTTGGCGCATTTATCAATTTAGCGAAAAAACACTTGGCGCGATAAGTGCCCAATTCGACAAATCAACCAAAAGATATTAATTAAAAACGTTAAAATGTACTAGTAGTTTGCCCTTGTATGCAGTTTCTTCCCCCAATACACGGGGCTTTCATTCATTCCGCCAATACACAAAAAAACCTGGCATGAAAGATTTTCGACAGTTTCATCGTTTTTAAAATTGTCCTATTTTCTATATGAAAGTCACAAAAAATCATTTCTAAATCGAAAAGATCATTTATTTTGCCACAATATGATATAATTTTTTTTTTTTACAAAGTAATGATATTTTGCTTTTTTTTCTAAAATGTGTCAATATTGATGCATTTTTATGAAATTATTTTTGAATCATTCTGAATGAATTTCTTATCATTGTAATGATTCAAAGTTATGTACTAAAAAGTTTATACTTTGCTCTTTTAGAATCAGTGATTTAAAAAAATAAATACCAAAACCTTTTCTTACAGTTTTCAAAAAAATACTCAAGATTCTAACTAAGCATTTAATAACTTCGTCATTTAAAAAAATAATCACATGAAACCTTTTTTCCGAGTGTCAAACATTTGTAATTTTTCCAAAGATTGAAACATTTCTTAAAAAATTACAGATTTAAAAAATGTGTGTGTGTGTGTATTAGCGTACACACGTAAGAAGTGAAACTTGTGTATGACATTTTTTGAAAAAAGATCTACTATTTACAACTTTTCAGAAATTGGTTAAATAAATCCTTAGATTTTGCTGATCACTTTAGTATTGAAATATTATTGAAATATTATTACTACTGAGTTTTAGAAATAAACAAGGCGTGCAACAGAAATAATCATAGCCTAAGTATTATTCTGATGTATTAGCTACATTATTGTAAAGTTTCATTAAAATCCATTCAGTTGCTTAAATAGTATAGAACAGCATTTTTAAAAATGCAAAAAAAAAGAAGAACCCTTGGTTCTTCAAAGTGTAATGGGAAAAAAATATTGAAAATTAAATACCGTATTTTCCTGTATATAATCGCGGATTATGTGTTAAAAAAGTTTCAAATTTCGTTGTGCGTATTATACGCCGCCACGGATTATCTGAGAAAAAACATTCTCCATCAGAAAAGCGAACAATAAAGTTTTGGAAGAAATGTCATTTATGTTTTATAAAATAAATAATAGATGGCGCTTTCATGACTCGGATGACGTATTTCAGCTATAACTACTTTTTGTCCAATTACATTCAAAAACGAATTCGATTCCTCTGAAGGAAAAAATAGTTATTAGTTGCTGGTGCCATTTCCAATTTTCTCTCTTGACTAGAGCTATTAAGTTTTTCGAAAGCTTTCATCAAGTTGAAGCGAAAGTGTTAAGTTACACTACAAACTTAAAAGGCTACCAAAATCGGGAAGCTGCAAGGTTTTTCAACATTGACGAATTGAATATTCGTTTCTGGAGAAAAAACAAGACAAAAAAAAACTTCGAAAATTGTGATTGACGTTAAAGTGACGATCATTTTGGTAAACCTCACTGGCCAGAATTAGAGGAAGAAATAAATAAAAGGATTTTAAAAGAAAGAGACAGTGGGGAAGCAGTCTCGATCTTAATTTTTTTGCTGTTAACTTGCTAAATTAAAAAAAAAAAAGAAAGATTTTTCCGCATGGAATGTTTTGTTTAACAACTCAAAACATTGATGGCAGTAGCAAAGAATTTTTTTGTTTTATTGAGATTATCGTAAAAAATATTATCATACATATTTGAAAAGACATTTCGTAATAAATTTGTTTTCCTGTACAATTTCTTTCTTCTATTTTCAATTATATTGTGTATTTTTTGTCTTATATGACATTCATTATCGGCAGCTTATATTTTGGATTATTCGGCCTAAAAACTGCCGCGGATTATACAATGTTTTTGTTTTTTTTTACTCGAAAAAAAGGCTTTGTGGATAATACGCCGCTGCGGATTATATACAGAAAAATACGGTAATTAAAAAGTACTCACATTTCAGTCAAACTGCCTTTTGACAATTTAATATGCAGAGTATTTCATTTTGTTATATAAGCAGATGTACAAATTCGAAAATGGAGCCAAAAACTCAGTCGAATGAAACACGTTGCTGTTGATTTATTCTATTGTCATGTGATTATGACGTCAAGTGTATCGAGTCCATTCTATTTCGTTTCTGAGAAAGTCGCCACTACTGCGCATGCGCGAAGAATCGTTTTGGTAACTTAAAAATGCGTTAAAAAATAGGGAATTTTCGCACATGTAAAATCGCGTTTTTTTTATTAAAGTTTTTATTTTTTAAAGGCTTAATTTTTAATTTAAGGCTTTCAAACTGCACACATCAATTACAAACAAGAGTAATCTTTAAACAAAAAATATAACAGATATACTGTTTTATTAGATTATGGTTAAAAAGTTTGAAAAACGAAAAACACAAAAGTTTTTGAAAATCTATAACTTTTAATCAATTTTTTCACTCTTTGTACAGGATAAGGATGATAAAATTCTACACTTGAACAAAAAGTTTTGCGAGATTATTTTAGGAAACATTCACATTATTAAATATTTAATTAAAATTTTGAATAGTGTTTGAAAAATCGTGAAAAAAAGTTTTAAACATTTTATTTTTTAAATTACTGATTATAAAAGAGAAAGGCATGAATTTTTTTAATGTAGAATATGAATTCATTAACACGAAAAACACTTCTTGCGCAACGATTTAGAAATCATTGTCATAAAAATGTATCAATTTTGACACCTTTTTAAAAAAATCATAAAAAATAGAAAATAGCATTATTTTGTAAAAAACATTATACAGAATCATGGCGAAATGAATGGTCTTTCCGATTCTCTGCAATTATATTGTCTGAAATGAAAGGGAAGGATAGGATGCAATTTTTAAAAATGGGCAAAACGTACTACTTCGTACGAATCGACTGTAAGAGTATCAAGCTAAATATGGCGCGTCACAGAAAAACGTGACAGAAAATTTTTCCCATACGCCGATAAAGAAGTTAAACTTAAAAAAAAAATTGTTTTTTCTGTCTAATAAACTTTTTTCATGGAATCATTTTATACAATCCTTTCCTTATTATTTATGTTTAAAAATTACCTTTGTTTGCTAACAGTGTATGAAGTTTGAAAGCATTAACTTAAAAAGAATTTAAAATTCCATAGAAAGCTTCGTTTTGCTAGGTTCACCTCTATTCGCTTCGCGTAAACTAATTTGCAGAGCAAGTCTAATTGTAGCAGCCACATTATTGTGGCTCATTATATCAAAGTCAAGGATAAATTTATCAATGAATAAATGTTAATTAGAAAAACTAAAAAACATGCTTTAAAAGGAATTGAACTAAAAAGTAAAAAAATAATTCTTAATAGAAGAATAAAATAATTAACAAGAAAATTAATGTCATTGGGGTCAAAGCGTGGGGTGCTCAATATCAATTGTTATAATTTCTTACTAGTTCTGTTCCAAAATGCAGAGTTAGTGTAAAAAAGTAGTACAAAGCTCCTCCACATGCTTTAACCACAATGACATTAATTTTCTCGTTAATCATTTTGTTCTTATATTTAGAATTATTTTTTTACTTTTTTGTTGGATTAACTATAAAAGCGTGCTTTTTAGTTTTTTTAAACTATAATTTATTTCACTTGAATTTAATACATATGACAACAAATGTCAAATTCATTAATACCATGAATTTAAGTATGAAAATTAAATCTTTTATTTAAAAAAGGTTTTATTTAACATCGCATTTGATCCTACATGTGATAAGCTTCAAAATTCTAATAAAGTAAGACAAATTTAAATATACCTGTGAAATATGTTAATTTAAAAGAAAAATTTTAAATGAGAAATTAAAGCTGTAAAAAGTGTAATGATGTCATAAAAAAGAATGCTTATTGTTAGGCTGTAAGTTTTTAAAAACTCATTAGGTATAAAAATTTTCTATGGCAGTAAAGTACATAATAGAGAATGTGAAAGAGATACTTATTTTAAACATTTCTTAATTGTTTGATCTAGTGATTTTTGAGAAATCAATTACGTGTATGAATGAAGTAACTGGCAAATATTTTCCAATGTTTGACTATTACTTATAATTTTTTTATGCATACCATTATATCTGATATATACTTAAAATATGTATATTTAATTTTGTTTCTTTAAATAACAGGTCATTTTTAAAATTGTCACAGATTTGTAAAAAATAGAAAAGATCTTGGGGGGAAGGGGTTACTTGAGGAAGGCACATAAAAACTAAGTATTTAAAGGTATTTATGTTAAGTCACACATAAATCGAAATAAGGCAAGTTTTTTTTTCTTCTTTTCTTTTTTTGTATATGTTTTTATTTAACATTTGCTGTTTTTAAATGTTTCAAAAGTAACGAAACTCTTTCTTTACATCCTCCTTTTCAATTTTTCGACCATTGAATTGCATGATTTTCTAAATTATTAGTACATCTTTTAAAGAGTTTTTCATTTCTTTGTAGTTTTTAACATAATTTTAATAAAACACATTTTACTATGTATCAAAAGAATTATACAAAATTAATATATCATTACCATTATTTTATTTCCTTTTTAATCACAAATTTTTATAATGAAACTTTCTTTAATCTGTGCCAATATGTGTTATTTTTTTACTGCTGTGTTTTTCTTTCTCTTGACAGAATGTACAAATTTAGAAAGTGTTAACAGTGCTCCATATGAGAATGGTATGATTGAAATTTTTGACTTTATTTTAAAATACTGACAAAATTAGAATTTTAGAATATTTCCCCTACAATATTTTAAGAGTCTTTTATTATGTATGCTTTAATTCTGTTAGATGTACTTGGAATGGAAGACACCTTGAAAGATTTATCTGAAATACTGGGCTACAATGAAAATTCCATTTTAAACATTGGGGATGAAGCCTCTGCTGTTCCCTGTGGGGATGAAGCCTCTGGTGTTCCCTGTGGGAATGAAGCCTCTGGTGTTCCCTGTGGGAATGAAGCCTCTGGTGTTCCCTTTGGGAATGAAGCCTCTGGTGTTCCCTTTGGGAATGAAGCCTCTGGTGTTCCCTTTGGGAATGAAGCCTCTGGTGTTCCCTTTGGGAATGAAGCCTCTGGTGTTCCCTTTGGGAATGAAGCCTCTGGTGTTTCTTTTAGAGGTGAAGCATGTACTGTTCCTGATGGTACAATGGATATTTCTGAATATTGTAATGATAATATTACCCAATCAATATTTGTCAAGAGCTTTAATGCTAATAGTTCTTGCAACAGCAATCTATTTCCAGATGCTTCTGATCTGCATTTAATGGAGCACCAAGCCTATCCTGATGATTATGATCCTGTATTGGATTTGTTCCAATCTATTGAGAATAAAAAAACTTTTAGTCAGGTAAGGAACTTTATCAGAGGAACTTAAAAGCTTAAAGAACTTAAATTTTTCTCAGAATCTCAATTGTGTATTTAAGTATTTCACTGGCGAGGTTGTCAAATGTTAAAAAATGTAAAATAGAAGGATTTTTTTTATATTGAAAATTACTTCATTTTTAATAGTATTATCACTTTATTATCCTATCGATAAAAGTGCCAAATATTCAGGCATATAACTCATCTATAATTTCAAACTATATTTTTTTAAAAAAATTAAATTTATTCCCTATATAGCATGAACCTTTTTTTTATAAAAACTGAAATGCATGTGTATGATGTTCTTGTCTTTAACGTTATTCATTGAAACTATGATGAACTTTTCATGTTGTCCATTAATGAAAATTTTTTAATTTGTGAAGTATGTCATTCTTTTAAAGAAGCAGTGGTTAAAATACAAGTAGAAGTCTAGTTTTCTAATGCCCATCTTTCTGTTATTTTTAAGTCTTATCCTTTTATGTCTGGCATCTAATTCTCATCTGTAAGTTTCATTTTTACTTTTCTTATTAAAGGTGTGCATTATGTACTGGAATATAAAGTATATTTTGCTATACTCTTGTTATTACTATATGACTTCACGTATTTATCAGATATAAAATGTTTAATTGTAACTCTTAATTATGGTTTTAAGTATGTACATATCACTGGAAAGAATTATATTCATAGAATGTTCTTAAGTTGTAAGGTAAAATATTACAATCAGACTTATTTATTTATTTTTGCTACATTAATTTGTTTGAAAATTAGATTCAGTTGAAACTAATTTCTATTTTAGATAGTAACTTGTTAAATTTTTATCAATTAACTAATTTTAATATATAAAGTAGCTATATTTTTTCATTATGGCAATCATAATTTCTTGTAACCCAGTTAACTCCCATATTTTTTGCTATTATAGCTTTTTCTTTCAAGTTGGAAAATAGTCCCTAACATCTATATTCTGCATAAAAACCATGCCATTATATTTTAACTCTAATGTGAAATCACACCATCCAAGAGGAGGAGGATAAACGAATAAGTTTCACAGTGGGGGAAAGTTACACAAGAAAATTTCTTTACCCCTCTTTTTTAAGCTAAATTGCAGTTTGCTTCAGAAAGAAGATAATCGAAATGTTAAGTTCAGTAATTTTTTCCTCCACTTTTTGTACTTGCTAGATTTGACGTTTCCATGACACATTTTTTTTAAACTTCTACAACAGTATAGTCAAAGATTTTCAGACATGCCATCTTTTATGTTGCAACAACCTGCAATTTAAAAATCCATTTTTTAACTTGTTCCCAAGGTGTGTACAATAGAGGGGTTTTACTTAACTTATTAGCTGTGTCCTTGTTTAAAATTACTTTCCATCATTGATAACCCTCATGTTTCTAAATATGACTTTAATAATCAGTTAAACCATACTCTTCGAAATTTATATTATAAAAATTTATTTTTTAAAATTGAATACAAAATTTTGGATGTATTTCTATATTTTTAGCCTGATACATTTTTAATTAAAATTTTCCACCTTTTAATTCTGTGTTTTTTCCCTCCTGTTTTAGGAAATTCCTGTTTGTTATTCAGAATCTCCACAGTGGGAATTCAAAGGTGTATATTGTGTTAATAATGGTAAGTAAATATTCTAAAGTAAAATTTAGTAGATGTATTTTCATGAGAAATTGTGTTAATTTTTTATAACTATTGAATATCAATCATCTCACTTTGAGAAAGAAAAAAAATAATTAAAAATGTATAAATATTAGAACAAAAAGCAATAACTGGTGTGTTATTGCTTTTTGTTTGTCCAGAATATTAGTATTTTGATTTTTATTAAAATAAAGTAGTCTAATTAGCTCATACTGAGAGCTAAAATTGAATTCATATCGAAATAATTTAAGTACCGTATTTTCCTGTATATAATCCGCAGCGGCGTATTATCCGCAGAGCCCTTTTTTCCGAGTAAAAAAAAAAAACATCGTATAATCCGTGGCAGTTTTGGCAGCAAATAATCTTGCTCCTTGAATGTCGACGGTCCTGGTAGGTGGAATATCAAATGATAATGGAACTTCGTCCATATTAAAAATCAAATCCTCTGTAAAATTATTTTCAACAATAAATGAACGAAGAGAGCTAGATTACACAAGGTTTCGGCTTTTATAGTACAAGTACTTATGACGTAATAACAGCTCTGATTGGATAGAATGGGCGGGAATCTTATAATAGTCGGCAGGATGTGTTCTACGTGGGACATAAAATATGTCAACATTATTTCAACCAAAGGTAGAAAAAAAGAGAAAGTCTGTGGATGCGCCGCCTATTCATCGTAACATGTGCTAAATAGTTTCACTACTTCGTTCTCAAAAGGGGGGAATCCCCTTTCAAGATGTGCCTACTTCATTAAACAGGGGGAAATTCGCCACGTCTTACGATAGTTTTACCAATCTTCCAGAAATCTTATAATAGTCGGTAGGATCATTTACATTTTCTAAATTTTGATGGGTTTTTATCTCATTTAATTCAAGTAAATGTACTGAGTGTTGGATATATTGAGCAATAGGATGTCTTGATAGCATGTCAGCTTCAACATTATTAGTTCCTTTTAAATATTTTACATCATAATTAAACATGCTTAATTTTAATGACCAACGAAATAATCTACCCCTTAAATTTTTCACATTTTTAAGCCAAACAAGAGCAGCATGATCAGTATGGATTATGAATTTTTTACCGTGTAAATAATAATAAAACTTATCAAGAGCATCTACTATGGCCAAACATTCCAATTCTGTGATACAATAATTTTTTTCATATTCACGTTAAGTTCTAGAATGAAAAGATACTGGGTGAAGAGTACCAGAATTATCAGGTTGTTTAAAAATAGCTCCAATAGCTTTCAGCGAGACATCACAGAAAACATACAGAGGTAATTTAGAATAATATAATTGTAATACAGGTTTAGTTATTAATTTATTTTTTAACAATTCAAATGCTGTTTGACATTCAGCAGTCCAATCCCATTGTTTATCTTTCTTTAGTAGTTGATTTAAAGGTTTCCTAATTTTGGCATAGGAATCAATGAATTTGTTATAAACATGCAGCGACCTTACAGCTCAACATAACGACTTCAAAACTGAACTGAATTGATCTGTTATTATTGTAGCGTGCCTGGTTCCATGTGTTGTAGTTTTTGAAAGCTTACCTCTTAATTGCTCATTTAATCTTTAAAGTTAATAAATGTTTATTGTTATTTAATTCAACCGTGTTGTGGTGAAGAATGCCTAGCCACGCAACGCGGCAGTGGTGACCCCTTTTGGACTTAAAAACACGTAAGCTATTCTGTTCTACTGGCGAATGCAATACAAATTCTTCTACTACGGATGATCAGTACGTAGCGAAAGATTTTTTTTCTCCTTCTCCTCAAGGCCACTAGAAGCATCGGCTCGGAGATTCGTTTCGCTTCCTGCTTATTCAACAATATGACTAGTGAAACCGTTGAAGTCGCTCGTATTGCGTTGCGGCTGCCGCTGTTTTAGAAATCCAACGTTCGTCTATGGATTGCGCAATGCGACCATGCATTCACATTCAGTGGTATCTCCAGTGATGATACTAAGTATTCTGCTTTGGTTGCGAACCTGAATGCTGAAACTCTCTCCTACGTGTCGGACATTGTGTTAAGCCCTCCGAACAGTGACAAATATCACACTCTCGCAGCGGCTCATCACCCAATTTAGCGACTCGGAGACTCAAAAAATTAAGAAACTGCTTTACTGACCTTCATCTAGGAGATGAGAAGCCCAGCCACCTGTTGCGAAAAATGAAAGAGCTGTCTAATGGCCAACTCCAGGATGACTTTCTGCAAAGTTTGTGGTTTCAAAGAATGCCACCACATATCCAGACTGTTTTGTCTGCATCCCTCGGAGCCCTTGGATAAACTGGCTATCATCGCCGATAAGGTTTCTGAGGTTGTTGGTGCGTCCCGACTATATGTGCTGCCACAACTGTTCCTCCACCATCCCAGTCATCTTCATGCAGTGCTCAGCCAACGATGGACTCTCTCTCCAGGCAGATCCAAGAGCTGTATCTACAAGTTGCTGAACTGACAAGAGAGCGCAATTCCTCTCGCCACCAACGATATAGTTCTAACCGCCGGAGATCACATTCACGCTCTAGGAGTGTCAATAGAGGAAGTGGCATCTGCTACTATCATCGCCGTTATAAAGAGCAGGCCCGCAAGTGTGTTTCACCTTGTGCATTTGTGCAAAAAAACGAGTAAGCTCTGTCATAGCTGGAATGACAGAGCTCTCGAAACATACCAGCCGGTTATTTTTATTAGACCGCAAGTCTGGCCAGAAATTCCTCATAGACTCTGGAAGTGAAATCCTGTGTCATCCCACCTTCTCCAACTGTGAATAAATCACCTCAGTCTAACTTCTCCTTATTTGCTGCTAATAATACCAAAATTCCAGCCTATGGTATGGTCCGTAAAGAACTGAACCTGGGTCTGAGGCGACCTTTTATCTGGACTTTCATAATTGCTGATGTATCATCTCCTATAATTGGTGCTGATTTTTCTAAAGCACTTCAACCTTTTAATCGACCTTAAGAAAAAAGGTTGGTGGATGTGGAAACTTCTCTTTTTTCACTTCTTGTGTTTTTTTTTCAAATATTGTACAGCCCTCAATCCTCACTGTAGATGCAAACATTAGTTTTAAAACATCTTATCGGAATATCCAGACCTCAGCAACCCTTCTTTTTTAATTTCCAAATCAGCGTCACATGGCACAGTCCACCATATTATTACTACTGGCCCACCAGTCACTGCCAGGCCTAGAAGGCTACACCCTAAACTGTATGATGCAGTGAAGGTAGAATTTGAATTTCTTCTTGCTCAAGGCATTATTAGACCTTCAAAAGTCCCTGGAGTTCTCCTCTTCATGTTGTGCCCAAATCTGACTCTACAGTTAGACCTGTTGGGGATTACAGGCAGCTGAATTCTGTTACTGAGTTCGACAGCTACCCCATGCCTTATTTGAATGACTTTGCTCATGCACTACATGGCAAGAAGATATTTTCCAAAATAGACATTTTTAAGGCATTCCACCAAATCCCTATAGCTAAGTGTGATATTCCTAAGACAGCTGTAACAACTCCATGGGGTCTTTACGAATATACCCATTTGTGTTTTGGCCTTGTGAATGCACCACAAACCTTTATGCGATTCATGCATGAAGTACTAAGAGGACTTCCTTTTTTGTTTTGTCTACTTGGATGATATTTTGTGTTACTCAGAAAATGCTGAGGAGCATCGTTCTCACTTAAGAACTATATTCCAAAGACTGAGCTCATATGGTTTAAAACTAAATATCTCTAAATGTGTATTTGGTGTGACTGAACTCATTTTCCTTGGCCACCTTATCACTCCTGATGGCATTAAGCCATTGCCTGACAAAGTTCAAGCAGTTCTTGATTACAAACAACCAGAGACTGTTGGCTCTCTGAGAAAATTTTTAGGACTGTTAAATTTTTATAGACGTTTCTTGCCCAAAGCAGCTGAACAACAGTATCTTTTAAGTGAATTTTTAAAAGGTTCTAAAGGTAAGAAGGACTCAAAGCCTTTAAACTGGTCTTCTGAGGCAATTACAGCATTTCAGAGGTGTAAACAAGCTCTTGCTGATGCTGCACTTCTTGCTCATCCTTCACCTTCTGCCCCGCTTGCTCTTCATGTGGACGCCTCTGATTATGCCATAGGAGGTGCACTTCACCAAGTTGGGGACTCTGAGCTACAGCCATTGGCTTTCTATTCCAGAAAACTTACTTCATCTGAAAAGTCTTACAGTGCCTACGACCGTGAACTCCTTGCTATCTACTCGGCTATCCGACACTTTCGGTATATGCTGGAAGCTAGAGATTTTCACAGTGTTTACTGACCACAAGCCCCTCACTTATGCTTTTAGGCAAAAAAGTGACAAGTGTTCTCCACGGCAGATCCGTCAGCTGGATTTCATCTCTCAGTTCACCACAAATATTGTACACATTCCAGGATCTGACAATATTGCTGCTGATGTTCTCTCTCGTGTTTCTGCAATCACCTTCCCAAGTCAAATTGACTATGACTGTATTGCTGAGACACAACAGACTGATCAGGAGCTTCACACCCTAATAGCATCTGGAACTTCCTTGGAACTCAAAAGGTAACTTTTCCCAATTGCGTCTACTGAAATTATGTGTGATCTATCAACGGGCACAGCCAGACCCTACATCCCAAAACAGCATCGCCAAGCTGTTTTCTCTGCTATCATAATTTATCCCATCCTGGCATACGTCGATCAGTGCATTTGATGAAGCAGCGTTTTGTTTGGCCATCAATCTCATCGGATGTAGCTAAGTGGGCAAGACACTGCCTAGCTTGCCAAAAATCCAAAATTCATCGTCATACTAGATCACCTCTTTTCATCATTTCAAGAACCTTCCCCAACGTTTTTGATCATGTTCATCTGGATCTCATTGGACCTCTACCTCCATCAAATGGCTACACCTATTGCCTGACAATGATTGACCGTTTTTCGAAATGGCCAGAGGCCCAACCTCTCAAAGACATAACTGCTGAGACTGTGGCTGAGGCCTTCTTTTCCTCTTGGGTGTCTCGCTTTGGAACTCCTGCAATTCTCACAACCGACAAGGGCAGGCAGTTTGAGTCCTCGCTCTTCAAAGCTCTTAGCAAACTACTTGTGTTCAGAAGTGTCGTACAACTGGATACCACCCTCAAGCTAATGGGATGATCGAAGAATTGCACCGCCCATTGAAAAGTGCAATCAAGGGCCATGCTACTGAGCGTTGGACAGAAGTACTCCCTATCATCTTACTTGGTCTACGAGCTTCTCTTAAAGAAGATATTCTGTGTACCCCAGCTGAATTAGTTTTGGGGACCACTATTCGACTGCCAGGGGAGATGTTTGACTCATCCAAGCCAGACGATGATGTTGTGAATTTTGTTTCGAAACTTAAGTCTCACATGCAATCACTTCACCCTAAACCACCAAAACACCATGGCAAACGTCCAGTTTTTATCCATCCAGGACTGTTGAAAGCAACACATGTTTTCTTCGCGAGACATGTTACGTCGTCCACTTCAACAACCCTATGATGGCCCTTTCAAAGTCTTACAAAGGAAGGATAAAGTGTTTTTCCTTGACATCAATGGTAAACGGGTATCTGTATCTATTGATAGATGCAAACCTGCCTTCTTTCTTAACACTGAGGACTTGCAACTACCTCAAACCAAGAATGAAACACCTGCTACTGTGGAACCTAATGCAACAGCTTCAACACCTGCTACTGTGGAATCTGATCCAACAGCTTCAACGCCTACCGAGCCATCTACACGTTCTGGTCGCAAAAAGTTCATCTTCCAACTAGGTATCGTTGACACTGGAAGGGGAGTATGCAGCGACCTTATAGCTCAACATAACGACTCCAAAACTGAACTGAATTGATCTGTTATTATTGTAGCGTGCCTGGTTCCATGTGTTGTAGTTTTTGAAAGCTTACCTCTTAATTGCTCATTTAATCTTTAAAGTTAATAAATGCTTATTGTTATTTAATTCAACCGTGTTGTGGTGAAGAATGCCTAGCCACGCAACGCGCAAACATTTAAAGGACCAAGGAAACTTTGAGGTTGTTTAACATTTTTGGGAGGTTGTAATTTTTAATAGTTTCAATATTTTGATTATCAGGGGTAATGCAGCCTTCTTTAATTTCATTGCCTAAAAAGTTTATCTTAGTTTTTGCAAAAACACATTTTGAAAATTTTAATTTAATGTTTTCCTCCTCACACAAATTTGGAATATTTTTCTTAAATGAGCATAATGTTTGTCTAAAGAATTTGAAAAGATAACTATATCATCAAAATAGTGACAAGCAAAATTTGAGCACTTATGTTTAGTTAAAATTTTACGAATAGTACGATTAAAAATTGCTGGGGCATTTGAAAGCCAAAAGGAAGAACTTGAAATTCATATAAACCTTCAGTTGTAACAAAAGCTAATTTTTCTTTATCTTTATCATGCAACGGAATGTGCCAGTAGCCACTTGTGAGGTCAAGCGTAGAAAAATATTTAGCACTATTCAATTTTATCTAGCAGCGAATCTATTCGAAGTAATGGCTCTGCATCTGTTTTACAAATGGCATTAAGTTTTCTATAATCAATACATAATCTGGTTTTCTGCTTTTTATCTCTCTTATAAGCTAAAGTAACGGGGAAGAATAACAGCTATTGGATTCTTTAATTAAACCTGCAGCTAATAAATTTTGTATTTGTTTATTAATCTCAGCTTCTGAAGTGGCTGAGGTTCTATAAACTCACTGATAAATTGGGAGGTCTGATGTTAAATTAATTCTAGGGGCTCCATTCTTATTTTACCTACATCATACTTATTTTTAAGAAAAAACATGAGTGTATTCTGAAAGAAGTTGTATTAGGTTAGGAGACAGTTATTTAACAGTCAGAGGTGAAGAACTCCTCTGAGGTATTTACTGGGGCTGCGGTAGCCCAGTGGTTAAGGTATCCAACCATGGCAGGCATGTCATGAGTTCGATCCCAGTACCACCAAAGACCCGCCGTGTAGGGCAGATGCACGTTAAATCTGTCGAGCTGAAACGTCCTCCCGTTGGTGTGGTGTGGTAGTTAGGAGAGGGGGTGCCAGCTCAGGTGTCGTCCACGTCACTTGACCATGGTTCAAATGCCGCGGTCCGTCGCCAAAAGCCCTCGTGTAGCTGAACAGTGCGACGTTAATATTAACTAACTAACTGAGGTATTTACTAACTCTTCCTGTATATGTAATGAAATTGGTTTAGTGAGTAGATTCTGATTATTTACAATAATTTTGTCCATTTTGTAGTAGCTGGTTATGTTCACAATCAATAACAAATTTATATTGACTATATTCTTGTAGTCCTAGAATAATGTAAGGTAGACTACTATTAATTATGTACAGATTTATGTTTATTTCTACCTGTCCAATTGTTAAATAAGCTTTGCATAGTTTGTTTAATTGAAGATTGCCATGGGCTTGTGGTTAATCTGTATAGGCCTAGTTTTTTGTTTTTGTAACCTAAGTTTATTTACAATATCTGCAGAAATTAAAGATAGAGTGGATCCAGTATCAATAACAATATTCACATTGTTATGTTTAGGTAAATTGTCCAAGTTAGCTAGGCTTGGCAATGATGAGATGTGTCCGGACACTTGTAATTGCCAATATGCTGGGCAAGAGGCCTCAGTAGAGGGGTGTTGTCTCTGATTAGGAATTTGTTGACTGCTAACAGAGTTCTCCGAGCTCTGAGAAACAGTGTTAGTAGCCAAAAGATGAGTCGCAATTAAATGGGGTTTGTCTCAATTGATGTTGATTAAAAGTACATTGTAGTTTCCAATGATAAGCATTGGGAATTCCTTGTTGTGTGCAAATACTACATGGAGATGGTGGCAGTCCATGTTGAAAATGTGTGTGGTGGTTGGGCCTAAAACCTCTATTGTTAAAGTTATGAGCATGCTGATTTGGGAGATGTTGGGGAAGCATTCTATTAAAATTTTGGAAGTTGGGTCGAACAGAGTAGCGGTTTTGAGGTACAAAAGTATTTTTGTCTTGGTCGCTTGAATGGGCACATTTTGTCTGAAAGTATTTTGTTCAGGTTTTGGGGCTTGGGTTTCATTAAGGCGTGTAGCTACCATGAGCCATTCGGTAGGTGAGGTAGGGGGATTTACTGTCATTAATTGTTTAATACTGGTGGGCATTCCATCCGTAAGTCCTTCCAAAATGAGTTGAGGAGATAATCCTTATTGTCTACCATAATTTAATTTTTGAAGAAAATATTGTTCTAAGTTATCTTTTAATTGAAGTTGTGAGAAATCTGATAAAGTTATAACATTAGGTTTTAAAAAATTTCAATAAGAATTGAACACAGTTCTCCAAACTTTGAAATATTAAGACAAGAGTTAATGTACTGAGTTAATGCAGACCCTTTTAGATATTTTGATATGTTTACAATTTTCCAACTATCATCTTTATTACTAAGTTTACATGCATTATTAAAATAATCTAACCAAGCTTCTATTAGCATTCAATTTTCAGAATCAAAAGGGACTATATATGGTTCATTAGGGATTTTGGTTGGTATGTACTTATTACAGCCAAATTAGTTTGCTCATTGTTCGCCATTTTAAAACCAGATCTGAGAAGCATACAGAAATTAAAATTTTTAATTTTACTTAAAATTTGAATTACCAAAAATAAAAATACCAAAATATATAAAATTGAAATTTCAACAAAATCAAAACAGTTGCAGCTATTAATTAGAAATTCAAATATCAAACATTTAAGTTTTTTAAATTTCGTATTTCAATATATATTGTTTTTTATCATAATTAAAAACATGTGTAGCAACACTATAAAAAATATGTAAAAATAATTTTTCATGAAATATTAAGCATAAAAATATCAAAAGATCAGAATCACTTGAAAAAAATAATACGTATAAAATTTGCACTATAAATAATTTTGAAGACAAAATTTCTAAATTTATAAAAATACATTTTAAAATAACTCACCAAAAATAACAAGATCACAACCGTTGAGAAACAAACGAAAACCCCGCTGAGCTCAGCAATTAGTAGCGTCTACATTAAAAAATTTCACTTTTCTGTCGACAGTTACACTTTTCGAGCTAAAAACTAACCTATTATAGGTTTACTCACATAAATTTTTAGATTAATTTGATGAAATGCAGGAGTCTCACACAATTTGAAAAGGAATTTCCCTGTTTAATGAAGTAGGCACATCTTGAGAGGATTCCCCCTTTTGAGAACAGTAGTGAAACTATTTAGCACATGTTACGATGAATGGCGCATCCACAGACTTTCTCTTTTTTTCTACCTTTGGTTGAAATAATGTTGACATATTTTATGTCCCAGTGATAGAACACATCCTGCCGATCTATTATAAGATTCTCGCCCATTCTATCCAATCAGAGCTGTTATTACGTCATAAGTACTTGTACTATAAAAGCCCGAAACCTTGTGTAATCTAGCTCTCTTCGTTCATTTCTCTGTAAATATATATAGCCAGCTGTTTTGTGTTGTAGTTTCTTTGTCTGCGTTGTGTCGCCCATGTTCATCGTAATTAATATGCCTAAGTGTTTCAAGACATTCAGTAAATTGGATTACTAATCTACCATACTGCCTCGTCGATCTTTACATGAGAAAGATGCATCAACATAAAAGAAAATCAACACCGGCCTCGCCCTATCTTTTGCCCGCGGCTGTAATAATATCCACTCGCCACTTTACTGTTGTGAAATATCACAATAAGAAATGATTACAGATCTTATAATGTCTTGAAACATGGGTCCACCTTCCATTCCATTTCGGATTTTTCCTGTTTTCATCTCGAGGTACTGTTCAGTTTTGGAGAAATGTACTCTCTTGGATGGGGAAGCAGGGAAGAGTCTGAATTAAATTCCTCTTCCTTAATAATCTCGGATTATTAAGTTTACTTTAAACTAAGACGTCAATTTTTTATTTTTGAAACAAACTTAGATGTTTCCATGATGTTTATCATTGATGATATTTTTATATTTTAGGCTACAATTATTTTGAATCTTATTTTTATTTGCATTCCATTTCAAGTGTTCCTTATTTTATTTTTGATATTGTGCATTTTATGATGTCACGTTTGGTGTGTGAACATTATTGCAGCAGCTATTCAAGAAAAGGTGAACTATTTTGGATCAATACTTTGATTGATTTTTATAGCATTTTGAATTTTTATGTTTTGAATGTCATTTATGGATACCCATATTTTACAATTTAACAGTATATATTGTCGTTTTTTATATTTTTCTAATATCTAATTTCTGTGTTAAGAGATCATGCTATGTATGCCATTACCAGCAAGTGCAAGAAATTTCATAATTCATTATAATCTTATTCAAAATTATACATTTAATATCTCTGTAAGATACAGTGGATTGTCAGGGTCCCTGATGCCCACCTGGCGTCTTACGGAGGAAATGTAATAATTCCCCTAGTATCTTTTAATTAATTCTTTTAATAGTACTGCAATAATCTTTTAATTATTTGGTTCTACACTAACACCCTGATTTTAATCTTAATCGAGTACTCTTATTGCATCAGACATCCCAATTCCGCCATTCTATCCAATCAGAGCTGTTATTACGTCATAAGTACTTGTACTATAAAAAGCTTCGAAACCTTGTGTAATCTCTCTCTCTCTCTCTCTTCGTTCGTTTCTCTGTAAATATGTAGCCAGCTGCTTTGTGTTGTAGTTTCTTTGTCTGCGTTGTGTCGTCCATGTTCATCGTAATTAATATACCTAAGTGTTTCAAGACATTCAATAAATTGGATTACTAATCTACCATACTGCCTCGTCGATCTTTACATGAGAAAGATGCATCAACATAAAGAAAATCAACACCGTCACGCCCATCTTTTGGTTCGCTGCTGAAATAATATCCACTCTCGCCACGTCTTACGATAGTTTTACCAATCTTCCAGAAATCTTATATATATATATAGTATATATATATATTACTTTTTTTAGTTCGTTCACTATAAAAGCGTGTTTTTAGTTTGTTTTAAAATTATAATTTATTTTATAATTATTTTTACTATACACGATAAAAATCACAATTCCAGTGAAAATTTAATTAAGAAAATTATACTTACCCCCTACTTTCAAGGAATTTTCAATTTTTCTTTCATAATTTGAGAAAAAAAAATCCAATAAAAACTAAAGAAAATGTTCCAAATGGTTCCATAAAGGCATAATCACTTTACTCTTGGTATCAATACTGGGAACGTTATTTTTCTAGCAAAACTGTCATATTTTGTCTTCACGTTTTTTGTAGTTTTGCTGTCGTTTGATGATCTACAAATAGCATTTTTTGAACTTTTTCTTCCCTTGTGTCTTTGACAAGACCAGGAAGTGCTAGGTTCTGGTTTCATAGAGTTCTTTAGGCAGCATTTGAAAATTTCAAAAACAACTCAAACGTTTCATGTCGCTTTTCTCTCATACTTACTTTCTCTATCTTGATTAATATGCATCATTTCAGCAGGTTCTTCAATTGCTTGATCAGTTTCAACTTCCTTCAATAGGGGATCACAGATGCCCATTTTTTTATATTCTGCTAATTTACATTTATAAAACCATAATAAGTCATACAACACAGCAATC
Organism: Trichonephila clavipes; assembly: GCA_019973935.1. Lineage (NCBI taxonomy): Eukaryota > Metazoa > Arthropoda > Arachnida > Araneae > Nephilidae > Trichonephila > Trichonephila clavipes. Next base: position 1,463,537 of record BMAU01014878.1, read on the forward strand.
AAAACCACAATATTGTTCATGGGGAAAGTGTAGCATGTTCTAAAAATTGTGTACGCTTTTCATTATGCATTATATGTTTCAGAATACTCATAAAAATAAATCTTGGCCAAATAATCCTTCAAAGTGCTCAATATGCTTATCCATATATCATAAAAGCTCATTCGAATGGGAAAAAGCAACAGAAAAATAATGTACAACTTTCCTAAAAACAAAAAGAGATGGAGTGAAACATACCAGTAAGTTTGAAGATCAAAAAAATATGATAGTCAAAAGTAGTATTTAGGGGTTAAAAGAAACGTAATAAAAATCTCTCATCGTGGGATTACAGCAAAGCAAACAAAAATGTCTTTTTATTTCGTTATAGGATAAAGATGGCTAATATGAGCTTTGAAGTAGAATCTTTTATTTTTGATGATCACCAGATGATAAAAATAAATTATATTATGTAAATGTGTATTTTTTATTATGTCAGAAAACATTTTGTTTTACATCATTCAAAAAAATTATTTTGAATCACGCTAGCACCCCCCCTTGCAGGGGTTACCTCGCCCCCAGTTTGGGAAACACTGCTCCCATTGAGTATGTAAGAAGAAACATTTAATGTAGATCAAATCTTATTTAAAGCAATTATTATGTTGTACTTATTTTTATTTTGAAACAGGCGTAAATAATATGCATATTTAAAACTTCAAATGGTTATATTTAGAAAGGATTGGAATGAGAGTTTTCATAGCATTCGGCAAAGAAATATTTAAAATTTTAATGAAAAAAGACTACCTTTCCTCTACCTTGACACTTTTTTTCTTATTGTTTCTGAAACAGTAAACATTTTCCAAAATTAATAGGGCTACAAGTTTCAAAAGCATACTAAGAAATATTTTTGGAAGGGGGTTTTCCACCACACACGGGACCAATAAAGATGACTCTTGCTTTTAAAAACTTAACAACTTTAATTTTTCGTATAAAAGATTTAGACAAATGCCAGCCGTTGTATGCGGCGAGAACCTCTAAATAGCCGAGGACAGTACAGGAACTGAACATTCCACAGATTATATTACACAAACAAGTCGAAGCAAGCAACTTTGTTGCCATCGCGCAAAAGATAAATACAGTAGATGGCGTTGGTAAAAGATATGACAGTAAAACTAAGTATTTTAAGCAAAATTCATATGAAATAGAAATTGTAACTAATAATATTGAATAGAAACTAAATTAAGCATGTAAATGAACATACACAACACATTAATAACGAAAATGCAATTTGATTAATCAAGATATCTATACGTATAAATAAAAATGAAGTGCCTGTTTGTAATTTGAAATTAACAGTTTTTACTAAATGCATTTAAAAGTATATACGGTACTTATATGAAAAAAAAATCAATTTTAAAAATTTTTGTTTGTCAGTCTGTCTATCTGTCTGCTTCGCTAATCTCCTGAAACGGTTGGACTAATTTGCGAAACTTTCGCTGGCAGATAGCTAATGTTATAAGGAATAACTTAGGCTACTTTATATATAGAAAAAAAATTAGGGTTCACGAAAATAAAATTAAAAACGAATGAAATGGTGAACAATATCCGTTTCAAATAGGGATTATTTATTTCAATAGAGATTATTTCTTTCATTAGGGGCTATTTTTTTGTCAATAGGGATTGCTTTATTTCATGAGCCTTCTGTCTCAACGTTTCTAGCAGTTATATCAAACTTTTTGTTTGATTAGGTTACTACCACTGCGATTTTCCTGCGTTCATGTCTGATGCTAATGATTTCAACAGTCTCTTCACACCATCGACACTGTCAAAGATCATGCATCTCTTTAACCCCTTGCTTGCGGCTTCGTTTGTGTTCGTTTCACTCTACCCAGTCGTCACCCCATCGACAATGTCAAGTCACGCGGCCCTCTCACCCCTTCCCCCCCTGCTTGCAGATTTCTATTCCCCTACTGCTACTTAGACATGTTTTGAACTGTTGCAATCAACGCTTATAATCATTCCAATGATTTCATTCTCTCTCAAGATCACCGAGCAACATCAATTTCTCCGTAACATAGACAGCATTTAAACTTAAATTAGGAAACTTAATTATTTAACTTAGTATTTTTCACGTCATTTGACTTCTCAGAAGGCTCCGCATTTAAATAGAGGTAAGCCAATTTCATGCCGTTATTGTTTATTTCATTGCCAAACACTGCACAAAGCAGTCATAATAAATGTTTGTCTTGCAAGAGTGATTGTACAAAAGTTTGAGTGTGCGGTGGAGGTGGCGTCCCGCCAGAGCTAACAGGTTGTTTTATTTAGTTAAATGCGTAGATAGTTGTTTCTAAAATAAATATTTTTAATTACGTTTTTAGATGAAAAAAGTGCACTTTACACCCTTGAATTAATTAAGTTTATTTAAAACTGTAAAAAATAACTTCATTTATCCTCGCAATATCTATACATATAAATAAAATGGGAAAGTGTCTGTTTTGTAATTTGAAATTAACAGGTTTTTACTAAATCGTTTAAAAGTATATACACAACTTATATGAAAAAATCAATTTTTAAAATTTTTTGTCTGTCTGTCTCTCTATTTGTTCGGCTAATCTCTGAAGAGCTACCAATTTTGATGGAACTTTCACTGGCAGATATAATGTTATGAGAATAACTTAGGCTACTTTTATTTAAAAAAAATAAATTAGGGTTTCGCGGAAATAAAATTAAAACCAATAAACAATATCCGATTCAAATAGAGATTTATTTATTTCAATAGGGATTATTTTTATTCAATAGGGATTATTTTATTCAACATATTTTTTATTCCACCAGACTGGAGTTAGCCCTTCCATCATAATGCTGAAATCTGCCACTGCTCACCTATTCTTGCTAGAATCTTCTAATGACCACATCGCTAAAACCCATATGACGAGCGATTCTCCGAATTGCCCAACCTGCCTCTTTTCAATAAAATTATACGACCTCATTCAAGCTGTGACAGTTGCTCTTAATGGGCTCAAATCTGTGGTGAGGCATTTTTCAGTCATTGAAAAGGTACCTTAAATCGCAATGCAAAGAATGCGAAAATTTATATACCACATACTTTTTTCCGGATTATTACATACTTTTACTATAGTTATGTTTATTGGTTGTCATATTTATCTATTTTTTTGTTTGTTTTTGATACGTATAGTTGGAATTATTTTTCGAATAAATAATTTTTTTTTTTTAAAAAATATTCTTCCAACAAATCAAATTTTGTTTTGTTGTTTCTAATGCCACCTGTCACAAGCGTGGTTAGATGTGGAGACACTAATTCATCGTGACAAAGGGGGCTGGATGTCTACCCCCTGTTGTTGGCCTTAGCCTTGAGCAACATACAGGTGACAGTACGGTGCTTCGTGTGAAATTCCGGAAGGGGCGATAGATCGCGGCCACCACCTCTACAATTTAGGTATGTAATTGAAGGGGAGGGGGGTATTCTTCAGTTCCTTGCACTCGTAATTTCAGCCTACAAGACTTTCGGACCACTGATTTAACAAGCGCGTACTCGCCGTGTACTCGGAGGGGTATTTGGTAGCATCGACCCCAGGCCTTCCGGTCTGAGTCCGATAACTCTAACCAGGCTACCACAGCCCTAGTTTTGTACATATTACATCGTGTTTTTTCTGTAATTTTAAGTTAAATTTATTTATCTTTATTAGCGAAGATGAAAATTATATAATTGACTTCTGTACGCTACTTATTTTTCTGCCAAATAGTTTCCGTTAACCTTTTACCTCAAATAAAAATCGTCGCCAAATGCCACGATATAACACACATTCAATGTTTGGAAAAAATTTTTCACTTGGCGACATTTTTGTTGTGAGAATTAATCAGCGAGGTTTTTAATATATAAGAATGTTTTTCTCTGTTTTAGACAATTTTTTAATTTCTGGTGTGATATACACGTATTATCGCAACAATCGTCAATTTTCAGGATAACTTCCAAAGTTGACAATTCCCGTTTTTACTTTTTTATGTTTGTACGTGCGAGAAATTGGAATCACGTGCTTCGTTTTATACAATGTCGCCAATGAGTTACGATAATACCTATTATTTGATGTTAAAATCCTAATCTCAGGAATTTTGTTCGTTTTGTCGTTTAGTTACTTAGGTAACTAAAAAAAGTTTTTAGTAAAGTATAATCCATATTATGCTGTTTTGTTGTTCAACTTTTTTAAACTGAATCTTCATAAAAGTATAAATAATGTCCCAAATTTTTTCTGCAGACCCTCGAAATTTCTCACACATATCCCCAATTGGCGGTGCTGCTCTGGAGCACACAACAGTGCTTATGTATTAGCATCACCGTGGCACAAAGTGGTGCCATTTTGTATGTTGCCCGTAATATCTAAACAACAAAGATTCTAACATTTTTTTATGTAAAAGAAATCAGATTTGGATGTAAAATGATCACGATTTGCATGGTAACAATTTGGGCTGCAGTGATGCTAATATTTAAGTACCCACAAAACAAATAATTGTCCATGTGAGAAGCAGTCTGTTTAGATATAGCCACTCCGTTTAAAGAAGACAGGCCCTTAAATTTTTGATAATTGCTAATGCTGTCAGTTGTCCAATTTCCAAAATTCTCCATCAGTATCAACACTTTGTCAAAGATTTCTGCTCCTTATGAGAGAGAATCCATGCTTATATTTAATTTTCCTTGCATATTTGACTGAAAATATCAGCACAGCCTCTCATTGCGTTGGTTTTGAGCTGTCAATTGATATACGTTTGATCATTTTATTTGCTTTTACTCTTCCCCTTTTTTTTATTGTTCCTGATTTTTCTTTTTTTGTGTCTTTGAAATTTTATGTTTTTTTGAAACTTTCTTTTCTTTTAAGTGTCCATTGGCTTCACTACATAAACATAATGCCCCTTGCAGGAAATCAAACTTGAGTCATCATACTTGCGAGGAAAAGTACAGAAGTGTAATTGCACATCAAACTGAGAAAGAACGGGTATCAGTAAAAAAGCGAGAAAAGCAGACAAAGAATGGCACAAACACATACTGAGGGGCACAACAGCCAGACTTGAGGGGCGCACATTTGCGAGCACACGCATCATTAGGTGTTTTACAACATCAGATGTGCTCTGTTCTCAACAAAAGAAACACAATAGGTTACAGTGCTGAAAGATGTCAACCAGAAACATTTACATCTGTGTCAACATGACTTAGTGGTGAGTAATCACACAATAACAGTCACCTTGCATTCTGGTATAACCAGTTGTGGAAGATTCTAGGTTGAGGCAGCATGTTCTCCTCATCAGCACAATGACTGAAGTGTATTTTTATTGCAATGCTCTGAAATTTAAGAGAAACAAAATTAAGTTTTGTACCCCTTGAAAAGATTAGCCTCAACTCAGGAGAACTTACCAGTGCCATTAAAGCTTTGCTTGCCAGATGTACTGCAAAATCAAACATTTCCTACATAACATCAGGAAATACAATCCATGTTTTCAGTACATTGTTTGGAGAAATGCATTAGTGAACACACCTCTGGTTTTAATAGAAAAATCCATAAGCTTTGTAAAACTAACCCCCATTGCCTTCAAGAATGAGTCGAGTCATTTAAAATTTTATCTTCAAACTTGAGGTCTCTAGAAAACATGCGCCCCCCAACTTAACATAAAAAGTAGATCACGTGGCTTGCAATATCATGAGTTTAACATGCCTGGTCTAATAGTTCGAGCTAGATATCATTGAGCGAGTGAATACTTTTCTCTTTTTGTATATAGATTAATAACATGCAAAGGGTTTTAAAAATAATTTTTAAATATCTTTTGAATAACATTGGAAGTTAAGTTGTGCATGGCAGTTGTTTTTTTGTCATATAAATAGTCACAAAATAATGATCTTTCATCTATACAAGTACACATCTTGTAAAAATTAGCAATTTTTAAAAAAATGTTACTTAGTCGTAAATGGAGCAAATTTAAAAATATATAGAGAGACAAAACTAGTATTTTATTATTAATAAACTTTCTACAAGTTGAATCAGTTAATTTATGTAAAAAAATCTTTTGAAATTGCTATCAAAATTAGGTTGTTTTTAAATGCATGCCGGTTAATTTTGAGAAATATTTCCGATTTGATTATGGTCATTTCCTGTTCAGGACCAAGGGACTTTCCCTGTTAAGCCTAACTACCTTTAAAATATTCCTATAAAATATATGCTGTTATAAAATAGATTGAAATTTAGTTTATAATAATCTAAACAATTTAAATTGAGATCACGGTCCTGAACGGGTTATAGAAAATATTTGTTCATAAACATATATTGATCGAAACCTACAAGATCTTCCAAATCATGTAAAATTTGCTAGTCAGCACAAATTTCAATATTATTCGGATCAGTTGCAGCTGAAATAAGTTTTTTACTTATAAAATTTAATAGGATCATATCGAGGGCCAAAAGTATTACGCAATGAAACAAAATATGTTATCAACGTAAAACACTGTTTTAATGACAATACATTTATCGCAATATTAGTTTACTCATGCACGCATTATACAGTTGATAAATGGATGAAACAAACATTTTAGGAATGATTAAAATACTTAAGCTAAAAAAAAAAGATATGCCTTTTAAAAAGGTGGCAAATTTTAAATTATTTATCAGAGGAAAAATTTGCTAATTGTACAGAAGAACACAATTTAAATTTTTGAAAAAAAAAATTAGTAGTACTTAAAAATTTAATGAGATGGCTGGGACTGGGCATCTATTTGAAAGTCGGGCTTAAGACTTGTTGTGTGTATCACATTAGAACAAGAAGAAAGGATTCTCATCTGCTATTCCATTTTATTTGTTTAAATTCATTAGTGAGAGATATGCTCACAAATGCTGCCGTAGAAAGTGGCAACATGCAGCTGCATTTTTGTTTTAAGCACGAAAAATCCTCGGCTAAGTTTTTATAAAATTCTAATATCGATTTTTTTTTTGGAATTGTTAACATCAGAATTCTGTAAATCAATTAAGGCTAACTGTAAACTCTCATCCACTAGATTTTTATCAACAGAAAATGGAGAAGAAAAGACATTTCTGCTTGGCACTTTTTTTAAATCTAAAAACCGATCATCAAATGTATTGCACAAGATTTGAATTTGTTTCCCATACTGCATCTTCATGTGTAGAAATTTTTCATGCATTTTTCGCCAGCAGGGAAAGTGTAAAATTTTATTTTTAGCTGGTTTTGAAAAAAAAAATTGTGTGTGTGTTTCAATTATTTATCAAATGAATTCTTTCCTTTAAGCTTAGTGTTTAAGTCATTCAAATGGCCTGTTATGTCTGAGAAAAGCCAAACCACACAGGAAACTTGCTTCGCTTCTTTTAATGTTCTAGTATTTCTACCACAGTCACTTAGAAATGAAACAATTTCATGAAATAGTTCCATAAAACGCTCAAAAACAACTCCTCGGCTGAGCCATCTAACTTCTGCGTCATGAAGAACATCAGAAGGCTGATCATCAAAATCTTCAGATACGCACCGCATTAAGGTTGCAAATCGTAATTCTTTACCACATAAATTCTCTTAATGAATAATGCAATGAAGCTGCAACACTTCTACACCACAATGGGCAAGGCCTTCTTTTCGCAACATAACCATTCCAATTTTCGTGTTAATCATTGATTTTACTCCATCTGTGGCAATGCTAACAAAATTGTTAATGTTTAGGAAGCTGCATCACAAATGTATCAAACTGGAAAGAAGTTCATTTCTGGTTGTTTGCCCCCTTCATGGGAAAACATTCCAAGTTCTTCTGTAACACAAGAATTTTTTTTTTATCAATTTCCGCGAGCGAACACATGGTGTAACTGATGTTCGAAATGTAGATTCATCAACAGCTTAAAGCAAAATATACGATTTTCAATATCCTCATACAACTGTTGAATATATATATGTAGTCATTCTATTCAATATTATATTTTCAAATTTTTAGCTTCAGGACAAAGTTTTTTCAGATGTAATAAACAAAATCACCCCCTGGGAATGGTTGACCGTCTTTAGCGATACCTAAGCTCACTTCTACATATAAATTTAGTTATCTGTACATTTTTAAAAATTTGCTCGACTTTCGATCGATCATACATGCAATGTTTATGCTTTGTTTCATAATGCCTTCTTTTAGTTATACTCTTTTTTTTTTGCCACAGCAATCTTGTAACTACATAGCGTTAAGCATGGCACAATATCATTGTAATAAATAAAAACAGTATAACATAAAACAATCCATGGATCTCTTTGCAATTCTTAATTTTGAAAATCACCTTTCTTCTCTCATTATTTAAAATATTTTTATATGGCTTTATTAATAAATGATACTAGACTAAAAATGCGAAAAAAAAGAATCAGATCTGTGACAGATTTCAACATTCCCGATCTATTAGCAAAATCACGGGGTCGTTTAAAGAATGATCACTGCAGCTAAGTATATTAATGGTAACGCTCACCATGAAGAAAACAGGAGATCGATAAGTTTCTCCTGATTGGCTGAATTTCAAATTGACGTTCATTCGGCATGCATTTGATCTTCATTGAAGAGATAATAGCTACGGTAATCACGTCAAGCTTCTCCTTACGAAAACTTGTACGCAGAAAACATTGAAAAGCCGCGTAGAAAAATTGACATCCGTAAAACAATTATTTACTGCAATAGTTTACGCACACCCAGTTTTCTTCCCGTTTTAATTAACAAAAGGTCTTCATTTTAAATTACCCGTTTTTTTAAGACATTCCCGGACAAAAATTGGCCCATGTGCCTTAGGAGGGTTCAAATCCTGCTGTAGGTCAAAAATTTGATTCCAAATGGGTAACTATTAACGTCCTGCAGAGAAATGGAAGGAATTCAGAAAATGTTTTTTTTTTAAAACCATCAAAAAATATTGGAAAGAAGCGAAATTCCAAAGCCAACTGTTGTTCTCAAAAGTACTCACTGGACAATTTGTTTTCTTCAAGACATTTAAAACACTTTCAAATTCATGAGAAGTACTTCCTTCACAAAAAGTCAGCAAAAACCCACAATTTGCTCGTTAGTATACAAACTTCTCAACCAAAACTCAATATGTATATTTAAAGTAAGCAGAGATTTTTTTGTCCTGAGACAATTGCAATTTATTCATTATTTTATGAAATGTCTCAATTTTTCTAATAAGTTTGTGTGCCACCCCTGCCACAAGGCTTTGTAACAATTAAATTTGTGCTTCAAGATATGGAATTTTAAAAAGTTTATGAAAAATATGTAACTTAGAAAGCATATGGAATAAAAAAAAGTTACAATATTTTATAACAAATTTATATATAACAATTACACAATATAAAAATCCTAATTTCAAATATTGAAAAGTCTGTATATAACAAAGGTAAAATGAGACATTAAGTACTAAAAAACATTTTTTTTCATTTATTTGGATTAAAATTCAACTACTTTTCAAGGGTGGAGAAATCAAAGCAAATTTGGGACTGTCAACTAAGGAATGTTTTGGCGATTGAGAACTGCATAAATAATGAAAATGTTGGTTTCACAGCATTTTGTTTATGTTATGAACTATTCCTTAAGGCTATTTTCGGTCAATGTTAAAGGATAGGGATGAAACGGCAAAGACATTTGTGGGCAGGAAAAAGCTCCAATAA